>CM035344.1:11150417-11475417 GCA_020226455.1 Prunus salicina | reverse complement strand
TAGGGTCCCTTACAAAAAAATTTTCAACGATTCAAACTATCTATGTTTTTAAGTCTACATTCATAGATCATCTTTGCAAAAAAATAGACAAATCAGAAACCATTTCGATATCCAATTGTGTCCTACAAAATCAATGAACACAGTGCTTCAAGAAAGTACTAAAATTTCAATAATTCATTTGAGTGGTCAAATGATATCGAATTCAAGTGATTTTTTGTAGATATGATATTTGAATGAGTATCTACAAAATAAAAAGTTTGGATTAGTGAAATACAATACAGAATGGGCCTTAAAAGGGTGTCCCTTAAAAGCCAGTAAAAAAAAAAGGGATTTGTGGTTACTGTTCTCCTACTACTTGACTGCATCCATACGCTTGGTTAATTATCTTGCCAGTATCATCCTTTTGATCATCTGCTGAACTTTGAACTATAAGATCTGATAATGTTTCTTCCTGTAATGCACCATCATTCATAGCTTCATCACATTCTTTTCCATTATACCACTCATCTTACCAGAATATGAATATGAAGCTCTGTGGTTTGGCTGAGCAGACAAAAGTCCTCTTACCAGAATATGAAGCTTTGTGGTGTGGCTGAGCAGAGCAGCGGCTTCTGGTGAGACATTAGACCAAGCCATAAGAGGTAATTCCTAAATCCCTAAATAAAAATATTTCAGCATCAATTTCAGAATTTGATTTCAATTAATCAAATGACTAGTAGAAAATTGATCTTAGGTTGATCTAATGCTTGACCTATGGGAACTTTGAGTTCATGTGTGTCAACAATGGCTCTGGATTCTGATACCATTTGAAAACCTTGGAGAGGAAGAGAGAAAGGGGAAAGACAATGAAAAGCAATGAGGAAATTTTATTGCTAAAGTTGTCTGGTTCTTGCAAAACAGAGCCAAAGTGAGTACATGAACTGAAAAACACTAGCTGCATCCCTAGAAACTAATTAATACAATACAACTGAAAGCTGCATACATCAAGAAAAAAAAAATCAAATCACCTACTTTACCATGTGACTCTTCTTCCTTATTCTATAGTCATGAACCTGATGTTTCTTCTAACTCAAATCTGTATCACGGAAATTAGAGGCAAAGTGGACACCAAAATTATGGTTAGCACAGAAGCACAATTAATAGAAAACCTTGCAGGAGTCCCAGATGACTGTGGGCCTGCAGCAAATGCATTCGACAATGGTGACTCAGGTGAAAGAGCCACATTCATTGGTGGGTCGGATATTGGTGCATTCGACAATGGTGCGACGCCCATGGTTGGTGTGTTTGACAATGGTGCGCTGCCCATGTTTGGTGCGTTTGCCCATGGTGCACTGGCCAGGTTTGGTGCGTTTGTCAATGGTGCGCTACCCATGTTTGGTGCGTTTGGCAATGGTGCGCTGCCCATGTTTGGTGCATTTGGCAATGGTGCGCCGCCCAGGTTTGGTGCGGATGCAATGCTGCTAGATGGAGCCTGGACTGGTGCAGCAGCTCGCGACTTAACTGGGTTTGAAGAAGTTGATGGAGAAGGTGATGAAGTCGGTGCAATTAAGCCTGAAGGCAGTATTAGATTGCTAATTTGCACCACTGATATGGTATTAGTTTTATCAGCAACATCTCGAACAACCACTGCTTGATCAGAACCCGCAGCTGAAACAATTGAGATTGTGTCACCATTTGTAATGTTCACGAAGCCTTGTTGGCCACTTGGTTCGTCAGTCACTTGGAGCAGTGTGTTTATTCGAATGGGCTGCGAAACAGGCAAGTTATGGAATTTTTGGACGGTATAATAGTCCATGATAACATGGAGGCTTAAGACCTTTTTCTTAATCTCCATTGGTTTGTCTACTAATGAGGTCATGGCGCCATTGTTGACCACGAAGAGTGTCATGGTTTTGTGTTCATTGATCTGGTTAGCAACTTGGGTTTGAGTCAGGTAGTTGTTGAAGAGGTTGAAATCTGAGTTGCTGCTTAGAATTTTGGTGATGTCAAAAGCAGCTGATGAAGAAGGAGCTGATGAAGAAGGTACTGAAGGAGAGGACTCTGATGGAGAAGGTGATGAAGAAGGTGAAGTTGAGTCTGAAGGAACAATTAGATTGTTAATTTGCACTACTGATATTTTCAAATTCTCAGTAAATATATCTTTAACTATTTCTACTTTGTCAGAACCAGCAGCGGAAACAATCGAGACCGCATCCCCACTTGTGGCATTCAACAAACCTTGAAACCCATTTGATTGAAAAGAAGCTTGGAGCAGTGTGGTCAATTGGGTGGTCTTCAAAGTAGGAAAGTTGTGGAAACTTTGAGAGGTATAGTAATCCATAATAACGTGGAGGCTTAGTACCCTTTTCTTAATCTCAGTTGATTTTCCTACTAAGGAAGACATGGCGGCATTGTTGACAACAAGGACCGTGACAGTTGTATGTGCATTGATCTGGTCACAAACTTGGGTGTCGGTCAGGTAGGTATTGAATTGGCTGAATTCTGGATAATTGTTTAGAATTTTTGTGATGTTGAAAGTTGAGGAAGAAGGTGATGAAGGTATTGATGGAGAAGGTGTGAAAGAGGGTGATGAAGGTGGTGAAGTTAAGCCTGAAGGCACTATTACCTTGTTAATTTGCACCACTGATATAGTAAAAAGCTCATCAGCAACAACATCTCGAACGACTAGTGCTTGGTCAGAACCAGCACCTGAAACAATCGAGATAGTGTCCCCGTTTGTGATGTTCACAAAGCCTTGTTGGCCATTTGGTTTGTCAGCAGCTTCGAGCAGTGTGATTATTCGAGTGGGCTTCGAAACAGGCAAGTTGTGGAACTTTTGGACGTTATAGTAGTCCAGGACAACCTGGAGGCTCAACACCTTTCTAATCACGTCCATTGGTTGTCCTACTAAAGAGGACATGGCTTCGTTGTTTGCCACGAGGATCGTGAGGGTTCTACGTTCATTGATCTGGTTAGAAACTTGAGTTCGTGTCAGGTAGTCGTTGAATATGCTGAATTCTGGGTACTTGTTTAGAATTTGGGTGATATTGAAAGCAGATGATGAAGAAGACGGGGATGGAGAAGGTACTGATGGAGAAGGTGTTGAAGGTGATGAAGTTGAGTCTGCATGAACAATTAGATTGCTAATTTGCACCACTGATATTTTTGAATTCTCAGTTAATATATCTTTAACTACCTCTACTTTGTCAGAACCAACAGCTGAAATAATCGAGACAGTGTCCCCATGTGTGGCATTCAACAAACCTTGAAAGCCAATTGATTGGAAAGAAGATTGGAGCAGTGTGGTCAGTTGGGTAGTCTGCGAACTAGGCAGGTTGTGGAAACTTTGGGAGGTATAGTAATCCATAACAACGTGGAGGCTTAGCACCTTTTTCTTAATCTCGGTTGATTTTCCTACTAAAGAAGACATAGCAGTGTTGTTGACCACAAGGACCGTGACAGTTGAGCGTGCATTGATTTGATCACAAACTTGGGTTTCAGTTAGGTAGGTATTGAATTGGTTGAAATCTGGATAGTTGTTTAAAATTTTTGTGATGTTGAAGGTTGATGAAGAAGGTGATGAAGCTACTGTTGGAGAAGGTGATGACGCTACTGTTGGAGATGGTGATGATGGAGAAGGTGATCTTGGTGAAGTACTTAAGGTTGAAGGTAGAATTACATTGCTAACTTCCACAATTGATGTCTTATAAATGTCGTCAGGAGAAATATCTCGAACTACCTCTACTTTCTCTGAACCAGCAGCGGAAACAATTGAGACGGTGGCCCCATTTGTGACGTTCAGGTAGCGGTGTTGGTCAGGAGATTCAAACAGTGTGGTCAGTCGGGCAGGCTGTGAAGTAGGCAAGCTCTTGAACTTATTGAGGGTATAGTAGTCTAGAAATACGTGGATGCGCATCACCTTGTTGATCACGTCTATTGATTTTCCTACTAAAGATGACATGGCCTCATTTTTTACCACGAGGACCGTCATAATTCTGTGTTCATTGATCTGGTTAGAAACTTTGGTTCTGGTGAGGTAGTCATTGAAGATGCTGAAATCAGGATACTTGTTTAGAACTTCGGTGATGTTGTAAGCAGTCGATGAAGAAAAGAAAACGAAAAAGAAAGAGAGCAAGAAATAAGTAATGGGTGCGTTGAGCCTGGTAAGATGCATCTTGATTCACAGAGAAGCAAAAGATCAGGCAAGGAATGAGAGAGGTGTCTGTGTCGGAGTGGATTCAAAAGGCATCTATTTATATGTGTTTGAGGAAGAGCAAGTCTTCGTCCTGCCAGATTTGCAGGAACATGTTTTCATTGGTCGAAAATGATGCAGAAAGATGGATGGTAAAGTTGATTTCTAAGTTTGTAGGAAGAGTCAGTCCCAGTTGACAATGTTTTCGCACTTCCTCCCACTTAATGTCTTAAAATAGATTTTAGATGTTGAAGTTGATTTCTAAGTTTGTCCTCACAAGATTCAGTCCTAGTATTGGTATTCGTGCTTAATGCCTAAAAATAGATGTTATCTCAGAAACAAGACCATTGTCTTGGAGGACATCAGCGGCTTACATGTTATCACAGATTGATGTGTCATTTTTTTTGTTCGTATTATGTAAGTTACCTCAATTTCTGTTTGAAGATGGATTGATCAAAATACATTTGTATATATAAGAACATATGAAAAGAAAAAAACAGTACGACATATTTGTTAATTAAGTAGTTATTGCAGAGTCAATTCCAAGTATCTAAACTACTCATTGTAAATTTTATTTATTTATTTTTAATTTTTTTACATAGTAGACTGATAGAGTTTTTAATCTGAAATTGCATTAAGAAATTAACTAAATACTAGAAATTTTCCTTTATTTACCTACCAATTTGTTTTCTGGTAAACCAATGAATAGGTAAATAAAGGATCAAGACAGAAGTGTTGCCATACACGCGTGTATATTTATACAAATATACACAGGAATATACGTACTTTCAAGGATTACCACAATACATTCATGACTGCAGTACCATTAATTTTGAGACAACTTGCTAGTTTCAGATTGAAATCCCTTCTAATTAAGACTCTCTGTGTATTTAGTTTGCTTTGACCTGTGACATTCACTTGAATTCAACTCTTGTGTCGTCCATTCTTCCTCAAAGATCTGAACTTGTGTAAATTCCATGCAGGAAGGGCACCACCAGTAGTAGGGACATCAAGCCTGTGGTCACCTCTGCAAAAATGGCCAACACAAAACCTTTGATGCCTGCAGAAACTGCACCGCAAAACCCTTCAAAGAGGCGGCTAGATTTTCCAATGGAAATGCCTTCTTAGGTGCCCTGTCTTACCAGAGCATCTCTCAAATTCCCATTTCTCCCATGCCACGCATTTCTATACAATAAGATAAGTTTCTTAATCTAAGTAACAGCCTCTCAAGTTTACCTCTCCCCATTTGTTTTTCCCTTCCCCTCTTTCTCCACTTCTTCCTCCTCCCACTAAAATATAAGATCAGATTCTCCCGTTCTAAATTGGTAACCATGATCAAAGGAAGAAACTATGAACATATGAGCTATGTACAATATTTGGAAAGAAGGTTGGCGAGAAAGGTATTTATAAGAAAAAACTTGGTCGATAAAATCAATGGTGGATCAAGGCTTGATTAACTACAGACAAATTGTTCACTGGTTTCACGTGAAGTTACAAAAACCACAGATGTAACACTTAAAAAAATTTAAAGCTAATCGAAACGGCTTCTGGTACAGTTTTTCAAATTTCTTGTCATTTCACGTGATCGAATATTCCAGAGAATCCTTTTTTTTTCCCCCAAATAAACGTAGCTAGAAAAAGATAATTCCAATGACATGAAGTTGAGTGGTAAAACGATGAGGATATTAAAAGTTGTTGAACTAAAGGAAAATCCTTCCCTAATTGTAATTGAATATAGCAAGAAGATGCATGTATTAATTGCAAAAATTGCAAAAATAATTGAACAGTATACGAGTGTTAATTTCTAGAAATTTCGCTCCATCGAATTTTGTAAAATGAAATGCTCGTTTTAAAAGGAAAAAAACCTTAGAAATTGGTACTTCCAAACTTACATAATAGGAAACTAGAACTAAACACAAATCCTTCAAATGTTCGCGTGAATGGTAGCAG
This sequence comes from Prunus salicina, assembly GCA_020226455.1. Classification (NCBI taxonomy): domain Eukaryota; kingdom Viridiplantae; phylum Streptophyta; class Magnoliopsida; order Rosales; family Rosaceae; genus Prunus; species Prunus salicina. The sequence goes on along the minus strand of CM035344.1, from coordinate 11,469,296 downwards.
TTACAAAATTATAAGTTAATTGGTGGAACTCTTTACAACGGGCGTCTTAACTTTCCATTGCATTTTCTCTTGATCGAATGTTCTAACAAGTTCCTTCTCGTTTATTGAACTTATCAAAATATTGAATTTGCATCGTAGGAAAAAGAATATTTTTAAACTAAGATTTTTTGTCTATTGTTTGTGATGGTACATGTGGTGAGGCATGCGACATGCATACATTTCAACAGAGGTCTTCTCTCTCTCTCTCTCTCTCTCTCTCTCTCTCTCTCTCTCTCTCTCTCTCTCTCTCTCTCTCTCTCTCTCTTATTTTATTTTTATTTTTATTTTTTGGGTTTTTCTTCGTTCGATCTTGAAATTTTTATTATGTCATTGTTTTCTTGCAGAATCATTATGATACGGAAAGGACGGGAAGGTCCCCAAAAGATTGAAGGGTGCTGCTAACGAACCCTAAAATTAAGGAGTACCCTACTGTCAAACTATTTATTGAATTTATAATTTATCCTATTAAAAATGACCAAAAATGATATATTGAATTGTGAACAAATTGATTTTAATAAGTACACCTACTTATGGATACCGAGCCTCTGCATTTAGCATCAGTGCATTTTATACGCATTTAAGCCAATACTAACCATTAGATTAATCTAATCAATTCTAATAAGTCCACATAGCAAATTCTAACATAAAACTCACAATCTGCATTGTATCCATACTTTTGATAATAAATAATAATATATCATCAAACTAAACACCTTCCCGACCCAACCCACTTACCCCACTACTAGCTAGCCATGTGGTTCTCTCTCTCTCTCTCTCTGAATTTTGGATGACGGACTCTCAAGGAGGCCTACGAATTGAAGTCCTCCATTGTTAGGAATCTCACCTAACTCCAAAACCACCCTCTAGTGATAATCCAATTTCGATTTCTATGGGATAAAGCTTATCATTTCTACAATAAGGAAGAATTTTATCAAATTCTAATCACTAATAATTTGCCACTAGTACTGTAATTGGTTATCAACTGTAGGTACATAAGGGGGAAGGTCTATGTGAGAGAAGAAAAGAGTGTGAGGCGCGGGGACCATGGCTGATAGTGGAGAGAGTGAGCGGCGTTAGCCATGGCTGGCAATGAGGAGGCTGGGTCGGGAAGGAGGTAGTTATTGCTGGAACATTTTATTTTTTTTATTTTTTATTCATAAGTATTGGCTAAGAAGGTGCAAATGGTTAGTGAGTTTTAGGTTGATACAATTATGGTGTCGTGGACTTATTAGAATTCATTAGATTAATTTAATGGTTAGTATTTGTTTAAAAAGGTGTTGTGTGATAGTGTATTAGGGTGTACCAGGGGTATTTTGGTTGTAGTTAAATATGGTTGTACTTAGTTAATTTTACATTTAAATTAAAATATTTGGGTGTACTTAAATCAAGGGGTGTACTCAGTTAATTTTAAGGTCGTTTAGCAGCACTCAAGATTGAAATGCTGATTATTAAATTTCTTCAAATGCAAACTCAACTTGGCTACAAATGCAAATAGCATCTCGCTTACACCATTTTTCCTTTTTATCAATAGGGGAGGAAGGACTGGAGCTCGTGACATAAAATCTTCAACATTGGAAAAGGCTGCCAGTTTCATTTAAAGTTGCTCTCCTTTTTTTCTTTTTCTTTTTTTCTTTTTTGTGGTTTGAGGTGTATTTTTGTCTTGCTTGTTTTGGTAAACTCTGTGAACTCAAAGCTGTGACCTGAATTTATAATAGTAGAGATGCATACAAAAATGGAGCCTGGCTTTTATAATATGCAAACCTGATTTTTCTTATGACTCAAATCAGGATCACGGAAGCCAAAAAAAGCCGACAGCAAAATCATAGTTACAATAGAAGCACATTCAATAGAAGAGCTGCAGATGCATGCGGAGCTAGGGCAGCTCCAATTGGTCCGCTGGCAATTGAGGTAATTGGTGCATTGGATACTGTGCGGCTGCAATGCTGCTAGATGGAGTGTCTCCTACCTTTGGTGCGGCAGCAATGCTGCTAGTTGGAGCCTTGACTGGCGCTGCAGATCGCAACTTACCTGGGTTTGAAGAAGGTGATGGCGTTGGCACAGTTAAGCTTGAAGGCAATATTAGATTACTAATTTGCACTACTGATATGTAAGAACTTTCATCAGCAGCAATATCTCGAACTACGACTGCTTGGTCTGAACCAGCGGCTGAAACAATCGAGATGGTGTCCCCATTTGTGACGTTCACAAAGCCTTGTTGGGCACTTGGCTGGTCAGTAACTTGAAGCAGTGTGTTTATTCGAGTGGGCTGCGAAACCGGCAAGTTGTGGAACTTTTGGACGGTATAGTAGTCCATGATAATGTGGGAACTCAAACCTTTTTTTAATCTCCATGGGTTTGTCTACTAAAGAGGTCATGGCACCGTTGTTGACAACGAAGATTGTCATGGTTTTACGTTCATTGATCTGGTTAGCTACTTGGGTTTGAGTAAGGTAGGTGCTGAAGAGGTTGAAATCAGGGCTTCCGGTTAGAGTTTTGGTGATGTCAAAGGGAGATGATGAAGAAGGAGTGGATGAAGGAGGCGATGAAGTGGGTGCAGAAGGATGGGATGCAAGGAGATGAAGGCGGTGAAGTTGGTGAGTCTGAAGGAACAATTAGATTGCTAATTTCCACCACTGATATTTTGAAATCATCAGTGTATATTCTTTAACTAGCTGTGCTTTTTCAGAACCGGAAGCGGAAACAAGCGAGACAGTGTCCCCATTTGTGACGTTCAACAAGCCTTGAAAGCCTACTGATTGGAAAGAAGCTTCGAGCATTGTGTTCAGTTGGTTGTTTGCGAATTTGGCAAGCTCCTGAATTTGTTGAGGGTATAGTAGCCTGTAATAACATGGAGGCTTAGCACCTTCTTCTTAATGTCGGCTGATTTTCCTACTAAAGAGGACATGGCGGCATTGTTATCTGCAAGGACCGTGACGGAGGAGCCTGCATTGATTTGGTCACAAACTTGAGTGTCGGTGAGGTAGGTATTGAATGTGGCGAAATCTGGATAGTCGAATAGAATTTTGGTAATGTTGAAAGTGGATGAAGAAGGCACTGATGAGGGCGGAGAAGGCACTGAAGATTGCGGAGAAGGTGATGGTGATGAGGGTGAAGTAGTTAATAAGCTTGAAGGCATAATTACATTGCTAACTTCCACAATTGATGTCTTATCAATGTCGTCAGGATAAATATCTCGAAGGACACCTACTTTCTCTGAACCAGCACCCGAAACAATTGAGAGGGTGCCAACATTTGTGATGTTCAAGTAGCGTTGTTGGTCAGGAGATTCGAGCAGTGTGGTCACTTGGGAAGGCTGCGAAGATGGCAAGCTCTCAACTTAATGAAGGTTAGTAGTCCAAAAATACGTGGATGCGCATCACTTTGTTGATGAGGTTCATTGATTTTCCTACTAATGAGGACATGGCGGCATTGTTGACCGCGAGAATCGTCACGACTGGGTGCTCATTGATCTGCCTGGAAACTTGGGTTCGGGTCAGGTAGTCGTTGAAGATGCTGAACTCCGGGTACTTGTTTAGAACTTCAGTGATGTTGAAAGCAGACGATGAAGAAAAGAAGACGAAAAAGAAAGAGAGGAAGATATAAGTAATGGGTGTGTTGAGCCTGATAAAATACATCTTGATATCAATTGATATCTATATATGTCTTGATTAAAAGGTAGAGACAACAAACGAACGAGAGAGAGGTGCCTGCGTCCCAGTGGATTGAAGAGGCATCTATTTATATATGTTTGAGGAAGAGAGTAAGTCTTCGTGCCGCCAAATATGCAGGAACTTTTTTTATTGTTGGTTGAAAATGGCGGAAGAGATGGATGGTGGAGTTGATTTCCTACAGGTTTGTAGAAAGATCAGTCAGTCCCAGTTGACAATGTATTCACACTTTCTTGCCTAAAAATAGATGTCAATTACTCAAACGACGACACTAGACTAAAGAGACCAACTTTTTAGAGGACATCAGCTATTAATTCGATGAACCCACATCTATTCATCTCAATTTTACACAGCTGATAAAAAAATTTTGTTAATTCCACATCATAAAATCATTCCCAACTCATCGATTTTACATTAGTAAAATTCCACATCTATTCAATTCAAGTTTCTTCAATTGATTCCCAGGTCCGCATGCATGCAGTGTCTTCAATTGATTGTGGTTCTGTTATAAATATAATTTTGATGTCGATTTTGTCTTTGGCTTCCATGATCCTGATTTGAGTCAAAAGAGAAAAATCAGGTTTGCATATTATAAAGCCAGGCCGCATCATTTTTGTATGCATCTCTCTACTATTATAAATTCAGGTCGCAACTTTGAGGTCACAGGCTTCACCAAATCGCACAAGAATAAAATACACTTCAAACCCGAAAAAGATAAAAAAGAGAGCAACTTACATGAAACGGATAACTTTTTCCAATGTTGCAAGTTCTTGAAATTACAAACACCAAAAAAATGACATAACTTTATCAAAGCCAAGAAAACCAAAATTTTCAACCCAAAAAAAAAAAAAAAAAAATATCAGTGTTAAATTTATTGGAAATAACAAGTTTACGGTCAACCAAGTCATTACAATGGCTTCTTTTTTATTTTATGGTAAACGACAATGTTTAATTTTTATTTTATTAATGAATAAGGACAATGGGATGGCTAATAACTTACAGTAAGCTATGCCAGTAGTCATATATGATTTTAATATATCATACAGGTCCATATCAGAACATTTTTTGGGGCACGAAGAACAGCATGTGGATTAATTTTGGGGCCACGGAGAAGGCAAGGCGATTCTCTATATAAACTGCGGAGCAGTCTACCTTTTTTGTATATCTGCTCATTAATTCCTCTTCTTTACCAAATCCCAACTTGCTACCATGGAGTTCATTAGCCGGCTGCAGGGCAAAGCATGTGTTTGTTTGGCGTTGATCCTCATCATGTTGGGGGCATGGTCTTCTGAAGCCACTTCTCGTAGTCTCCAAGATGCATCCATGTATGGAAGACACGAGCAATGGATGACTCGTTATGGGCGCACATATAACGACATTAGGGAGAAGGAGAAACGTTTCAACATATTCAAGGAAAATGTAGCATATATAGAATCTTCCAATGATGATGCAAACAAACTATACAAACTAGGTGTCAATCAATTTGCAGACCTTACAAATGATGAGTTCAAAGCGTCACGAAATCGATTCAAGGGGCATGAGTGTTCCACAAAGACGACTTCTTTCAAATATGAAAATGTAACAGCATCAGTGCCAACTACCATGGACTGGAGAAAGAAAGGAGCCGTGACACCCATCAAGGATCAAGGCCAATGTGGTAATTAAGCTTCTTGCCAATTTTTATTACACTAGAGAAACATTATGAAATCTCCTTTAAAACTTTCTTACTGTTATATATTCTAACTGCTACTATAATTGTCATCATGCAAAATTCATGCAAAATATAGGATGTTGTTGGGCCTTTTCAGCGGTGGCAGCAACAGAAGGAATTACTCAGCTTACAACAGGTAAACTCATCTCTTTGTCTGAGCAAGAGCTTGTTGATTGTGACACCAATGGCGAAGACCAAGGCTGTGAGGGTGGTTTAATGGATGATGCCTTTCAGTTCATCCAACAAAATCATGGGCTCAGTACGGAAGCTAACTACCCCTACAGCGGTGTTGATGGTACATGCAACACCAAGAAAGAAGCCAGCATTGCAGCCAAGATAACTGGCTATGAAGACGTGCCTACAAACAGTGAACAAGCCCTTCTCAAGGCTGTTGCTAATCAACCCGTCTCTGTTGCCATTGATGCAAGTGGTTCTGACTTCCAATTCTATTCAAGTGGTGTCTTTACCGGAACATGTGGAACGAGCCTGGACCATGGTGTTACTGCTGTTGGTTATGGAGTTGGTGATGATGGGACTAAGTTTTGGTTGGTGAAGAATTCATGGGGCACAGAATGGGGCGAAGAAGGCTACATAAGAATGCAAAGAGATGTTGATGCAGCAGAAGGACTTTGTGGCATTGCTATGTCTGCCTCTTACCCTACTGCATGATTTATCAATGCCTACTATGGCTTGTATAATTAAACTAATACTGAATGAAGAACCTCTTCAATTTCATTTTACTTATAGCATAACACAGTTTTTACTATCAAAAGGAGCACGTGATCAAAATGGGATCTTGCAAAATACAATCAAAAGACCGCCTTCGATTGACTTGTTGAGTCACCTGAGATCTTATGAGAAAAATTGGAAAAGATAAATCAGTTTAAAATTAAAAAGTTTAAATAAACAAAAACATACAACGCCCGAATCTCCAAAAATCCCTCCCATTCCGTAGACTTTATGTGATCTTTTCGTTCTTATAGTGGGAGATATCGAAGTAACAAAAGTAAATGATATCAAAACGTAGTGCCCATTTCCTTAATAATTTGTAGCCATTCGATTGGTTTCTTGTCTAGTATTTGTTGCATTGTAGTGGTGACCTGATTTGATGAAAAAAAAAACTCTCTTGCAACGAGCATAGCACTGTTTTGCTATTCCTGACTAATAAAATAATGACACGTGAAAATGTTATTCCGCATATTATTACGCTATTGGCTAGGAATAGCACCTCATTGCATGAAAGTCTCTCTCCATTTGATGGGTCTTGATGCTTTATTTATATAGTATAAGTCATGGTCTCACCCTTTTTCTTAATGCGGCAAACTGCATGATTATAGAGAGCATAAACAAAGTTTGAACGTGGATCTGTTTGACCAAAAGTTGGATGCCACATATTCCACAAATCCCAACTACAAATATACACAATGAATGATCTATACGCACATTATGGGGGAAAAAAACATTTATCTTTGTTTATAAATGAACTTACTCTAAACTTCATTTAGTTCTTTCTTGAAATCACAAGTGGTTCATGAATTTTTTCGAAGTCCTCATTTTAGTACTTATTCTCAAATCAATTAACGTGATTCTTCATCTTTTGATCTACAAATCAATTTGATCCATGTTTTCATCTTTCGAAAAACCTTTCGTTAAAACTGGTCATGTTTTATTACATAACCAACTTTAAAATGATATTTTCAGCAAAATATAGATCGTTCACTTATGAGAGAATAAAACTCACTTTTTTGTTTTACTTTGTGTCATCCCCTCTACAGCTGTCGTAAATCACCTACATCTAGAGAGTATTGCACGTTATTGAATATTATGTTAGGCTATTTGTTATCAATATAAGAGGCAACAGCGATAGTATTAATAGTGAGCTTTTATTTAGTACGTACCACAACAGCTACAATTTTTGTTTTTTGTTTTTTTTTTTCATATCATCAACAACAGCTACAGTTGATACCAACAAGACTTGAACACAAACAAACTACATTTCTTGCCAGCAGTCTTGGTACTTATTCATATACACATATATCAAATATATCATAGCATGCATAGCATAATGTTATATTTATTTAGGTCTAGTACTAGTAGTGCTGATTGCTCAAGTAGAGGACTTTGTACCAGTACTATTTGACACAGTACCAGAACCCGTACCGGAGACTTCACTAGCCTGGCTAAACCCATATCCAGAACCAATCCCATAACCCGAATCAGACACCGATTGCGTGGTACCTCCAGATTCTGATCCAGTAACACTACTCACAACCGAACCGGCAGCCGATTCAAAAGTGGAGACTGCAGCAGTAATAAGTGATCCAAAACCAGAGCCAGAGCCTTGCCCATAGCCTGACTCCATTTCCTTACTATCCTTATTTGTAGCCATTGGGTTTCTAGCAGCAGCCTTTTACTGGTTGCAGTATATTAATTGGTGACCTAATTTGAGGTGTTGATGCTTTATATAGCGGTCTCAGTGTCTCACCCTTTTCCCTAATGCGGCAAACAACATGATTAGAGAGTATTAGCAAAGCATGAACGTGGATCACGTTGAGAAGAAGTTGAATGCCCCAAATGTCAACAACCTACCAACTACGAAATGTTTGTGGCCTGATTGATAAAATGTGGCTAAAACTGGGACAAATGGCCAATACTACTAGAGGGATATCTCTTTAGGATAGTGATGCTGGGAGTATTTGTCCCTCCTGCGAAATAGACACTTCGCTTTAATCTCAGATCTCTTCACTCATTACCAATTAATTTTGTGCATAATGAATTATCCCTACTCACATAATGGCAAGAAACTTTATAGATAAGCTCACTCTAAACTTCTTTTAATTCTAACAAACAAGAAAGCATTTATCTTTCTCTCTCTAAACTAACTATTTATCTATCTCTTGACTCAAAATGAGAGCAGGTTTGAAAAAGGATCTTAGAGTGTCTAGGGTTGGGCCAAGAGGGTCTCTTAATGCCTTCTTTTTGCTTCTCATCAGAGTTATTTCTAGATCCAACTTTCTATTCACTCGTGGGATCCGGGCAGTCCTGGAGGGCCCACCACGGCTCCTCTCTTCTCGAGAATCCGTACATCCCTTATCAGTACATGGACAACTATCTCTCGAGCACAGATTTAGACTAAAGTTGCTCGGGGTTGTGGGGGCAACAAACAAGTGCCACCACGCCCAAACAAAGAAAAATGACAGCAAATTATCACAAAAAATAATTTTTTGTTCTATTTTGAAGTAAAAGCATTATCTACCAACTCGCTCTCTCTCAATTTTTTTCTTTTCAAGTAAAAGCATTCTTATAAAAGACATATAATTAACTTCATCGCAGCCCACTGATTCGAGTTTATACAGAAACAAAAATGAGATATAGATTGCCTTACCATGTTTATGACATTGTCTTTGTGCAAATGCATATACAAGTACATCAACCATCTGCAACATATTGTCCTTGTTTTTTTTTTTTTTTTTTTTTTAAATTTTAAAAGTATTTATACATGCACATGTGAGATAGCTTCTGATAGAAAACAAAAAATTAAACAAATTTTAAGACAAATAGTTGAGTTGCAACCAACAAAATAGACCAAATTAAAACACTAAAATGAGAACTTTTTAATCATGTGGTTAATGGTTTTTGATTCAACTGATTTTTGCCGGCATCTTTGACAGAATACCTAAAAGACGGTTCGGATCATTGAACACTGTGGAATGGGTTCTACAAAAGTGTCTCTCAAATAAGGTTATTAAAGGGATTCTTCAATTGAAGCTCCCTCTATATTTAGGTATCATAACTTCTGCTCAGAGTCAAATAAGCAAAGATGAATTTGGCAACATCACTCTCAGAATTTCAAGGAAAACAATATTATGAAAGATAAAGCACCACAGTAGTTAGCCGAAGATGCAGGAATTAATCTACACTAAAATATATATATATATATATATATATAAATTTGAGCAGAGAATATGCCAGACAGAGGTAAATCTATATTTACAAGTTACAACCAGAGCATGAAAAGATAACATAACTAACATCATTGCTGAAGTTGGATTAGCTGGAAAGCTATAAAAATAAGTATCTCATCACCTTAACAAGTAAAATTAGCCCCTTATCTTGTGTCAGTCCTTTTTTTTTCCTTACAAATTGTCAGTATTGTTGCTTTTGAAGAATTCGCCTACATCGTCCGAGCACTGGCTGGATAATGGAATCACACCTGAAACTGGTATGTTAGAATCAAGAAACCATAACGAAAACATGGGATTTTCAAAATGTTGGACCAACGTATAACCTGAGTGGAAAGCAGTATCTACTTTTAACTTTTGGAGCTCATCTTGGGCAGACATGAGCCTATACATAAGACAAAACATCTAAGATTACTACCATTTTAAAAAGAACATAATAATTGCACCTGGGATGTGTTAGTGGCTATTTATACCTCCTCTGCAACTCAATAATTTCATTAAGTAACTCGGCTTCCCTCTCAAGAGCTGCTTGAAGCTGCAAGCAAACACAGACAGACCACTTAAGTAATATACCAAAATCACCTAAGATCTTTCTTACGAAACAAAAAGATGAAATTTTATTTCAAAATACTGTACAGTACAGTGAGTGGACAAGTAATCCACCAAGGGTATAAGAGAAAAGAACATTAATTCAAACAACCTACACATCTAGCTTAAGACCCAAAGTTGATCATGACACTGCAGCTTTCCAATCTAGAATAACATCGGATAGAGCTGTGTTCCTAAAAACAGTAAATACAGAAGCCCAAAGCGCTGTTCAAAACTTGACCTTTTCCTACACCTCCTCCACTTCCATCCCCCTAACATCTTCAAAGATCCACTGGTTCCTTTCTGACCAAATACCCCAACTAATAGCCATAACCAAACAACCCTAATTTAGCCTTTTCCCCACCACTTAACTTCTCCCTCAACAAAGAGAGACAATCTTTTGGCACTACCCAATAAATATTAATCTCATTAAATAAAAAGCACCACAACTTCCACCTGAAAGCGCAAGATAAGAAAACCTGATCCACACTCTTCCCAGATCTCTTGCATAAGATGCACCGATGTGGGCATAAAAAAGATCCCAGCCTACATCTTTGGATTAAATCGCATGTTATGTACCACCAACCAGGCCAAAATCTTTACCTTGGGCACTGAATTTCCAAATCATGCTAAAAGGAAGAAAAGGAGGACTGCCTGGTATATATGTCAACCTATTTAAGTAGAATCTACATGAAAGTTGTCCAGAAGGCTCCAAGCACCATCTTATCCTCCCAATATGGGAATAATCTCACCTCCTTCAACAGCCTCAACGCTTCACATCTACTCCATTTCATTCATCATTCACTCTCGATTTCTCCTAAAACCAAAATCCCAGCTATACTCATCTACTTTTTATTACCTTATGCCATAGTGCTTCCCTTTCCAGAGGAAATTTCCAAAGCCATTTAGCAAGCAGACCTCATTCTTAAGTGGTACCCATCCCCCATCCTCTTTGGCTTTACTCACCAGTTCCCAATTAGCAAGCAATCCCCTTTTCCTTCCCTTACACCTTCCCACAAGAAGTTGCACAAGATGTTCCCAATCCCCTAAGATCTTCTAAGTAAGCTCAAAAAAGACTAGGATCCAGTGGAGTCTTAAAATCAACTAAATCAAAAACACAAGATCCTATCTTAAGTGAACATGGGAAGCGAACTAATTTCACTTCCATCAATAACTTGGGAGGGCAATCGCAGTCTTCTCATAATCACAATGCCTCAATCTGATATACTAGCACCAATATGATAAACTGAATACAGATATGCCACCCAATTACGATCTGAGTGGCATGATGACAACAGATAAACTGAACTCCTCAACAAACATAAATGTTCAGTCTAGGGATAAAAGGGTTCAGATAGACATAAAGGCATCGAGTACTTGTTAAAATAGAAAAGGAAAATAAATTAAATTAAATTAAGGATTTACTCCATAACCCTAAACCGAAAACAACCATTGTTATCAGGTTTGGGTGGCATGGGCATGTTCAGCATACCATTAATCATTTCATGTAAAAATAATAAAGAGAACAAAAACCCAATACTTTAGTTAAGCGGTACAGAACTTAAACACTGCAATAACATTGGTGTATCAACCATGCGTGCCAGCTTAATTTTCATGAAGGAAGTAGCATAAAAGTTTATTTTTGGCACTTAAGCTCTCCAGAATTACTATCTTTATCTTACTGTCAATAATTTAGAATACAGTGCTGTCTCCCAGTCCCATAGCAAGCAACGTTTTGGAGGCATGAAGCAAATGCCAAGCCAAAGATTTTAAGCTAGCTGTGGTATCTAAGAATGAGAAAACCTACTGAGGGTGAACTTCAGCCATAATTATGGCATCATATTTAGAAATCAACATTTCTCTCATCAAATCTTATGGTCAAAGTTTATTCAACCAATAGCCCCGGCAATGATAACAAAGAAATGGCACTCCATTGAGTGAGACCACAAAAATTGTAAATCCTCACTTCAATGTGCTATCTTCAAAGTAGTTCTCCACATTTATGACATTCAGATTTGTTGTAATTTCATCTTTAAAAAGTGAATAAACTTTATAGCATTATCTTTTTTGTTTTACTAAGAGATAATTTCTTGACAGATACCACATAACTATATATGTGTAATTCTGTATTCTATGAATCTGACACAATGTATTAGAAGATTTTCAGAGGGAGAGTTGATAAAAGAGCATCAGAAGTTGGAGTTGCAAATATTTTAGCAAGGGATATTACCATACCATTGGTTTCTCTGTCACATTAGTAGCCTGGGAGGATCCTCCATCAGCTGCACGGTTGGCTGGAGTGAAGGTTTAAAACAGTAAGTTAGGATCATCGAATTCGAATTAAAATATGTTTAAAATGAAAGGGCAATAATTGCTTGAACCTGTGAAATCACCAGCAGCAGCTTGCTTCATTAAACTTAAAATACTCTCCTGTTGAGAAGAAAATGTCGAATAAATATTTATAAAACTTAAAATGTAAATAAGTCAAACTTATGTGGCTAACACATACCCTTTGAATAATATTTGTCTGCAAAACAGATTTTTTGTCTATTGTTTGTGATGGTACATGTGGTGAGGCATGCGACATGCATACATTTCAACAGAGGTCTTCTCTCTCTCTCTCTCTCTCTCTCTCTCTCTCTCTCTCTCTCTCTCTCTCTCTCTCTCTTATTTTATTTTTATTTTTATTTTTTGGGTTTTTCTTCGTTCGATCTTGAAATTTTTATTATGTCATTGTTTTCTTGCAGAATCATTATGAGTACGGAAAGGACGGGAAGGTCCCCCAAAAGATTGAAGGGTGCTGCTAAACGAACCCTAAAATTAACTGAGTACACCCTACTGTCAAACTATTTATTGAATTTATAATTTATCCTATTATAAAATGACCAAAAATGATATATTGAATTGTGAAACAAATATGATTTTAATAAGTACACCCTACTTATGGATACCGAGCCTCTGCATTTAGCATCAGTGCATTTATACGCATTTAAGCCAATACTAACCATTAGATTAATCTAATCAATTCTAATAAGTCCACATAGCAAATTGTACTAACATAAAACTCACAATCTGCATTGTATCCAATACTTTTGAAATAATAAATAAATAATATATCATCAAACATAAACACCTTCCCGACCCAACCCACTTACCCCACTACTAGCTAGCCATGTGGTTCTCTCTCTCTCTCTCTCTCTGAATTTTGGATGACGGACTCTCAAGGAGGCCTACGAATTGAAGTCCTCCATTGTTAGGAATCTCACCTAACTCCAAAACCACCCTCTAGTGATAATCCAATTTCGATTTCTATGGGATAAAGCTTATCATTTCTACAATAAGGAAGAATTTTATCAAATTCTAATCACTAATAATTTGCCACTAGTACTGTAATTGGTTATCAACTGTAGGTACATAAGGGGGAAGGTCTATGTGAGAGAAGAAAAGAGTGTGAGGCGCGGGGACCATGGCTGATAGTGGAGAGAGTGAGCGGCGTTAGCCATGGCTGGCAATGAGGAGGCTGGGTCGGGAAGGAGGTAGTTATTGCTGGAACATTTTATTTTTTTTATTTTTTATTTCATAAGTATTGGCTAAGAAGGTGCAAATGGTTAGTGAGTTTTAGGTTGATACAATTATGGTGTCGTGGACTTATTAGAATTCATTAGATTAATTTAATGGTTAGTATTTGTTTAAAAAGGTGTTGTGTGATAGTGTATTAGGGTGTACCAGGGGTATTTTTGGTAGTTAAATATGGTGTACTTAGTTAATTTTACATTTAAATTAAAATATTTGGGTGTACTTAAATCAAGGGGTGTACTCAGTTAATTTTAAGGTTCGTTTAGCAGCACTCAAGATTGAAATGCTGATTATTAAATTTCTTCCAAATGCAAAACTCAACTTGGCTACAAATGCAAATAGCATCTCGCTTACACCATTTTTCCTTTTTATCAATAGGGGAGGAAGGACTGGAGCTCGTGACATAACATCTTCCAACATTGGAAAAGGCTGCCAGTTTCATTTAAAGTTGCTCTCCTTTTTTTCTTTTTCTTTTTTTCTTTTTTTGTGGTTTGAGGTGTATTTTTGTCTTGCTTGTTTTGGTAAACTCTGTGAACTCAAAGCTGTGACCTGAATTTATAATAGTAGAGATGCATACAAAAATGGAGCCTGGCTTTATAATATGCAAACCTGATTTTTCTTATGACTCAAATCAGGATCACGGAAGCCAGAGAAAAAGCCGACAGCAAAATCATAGTTACAATAGAAGCACATTCAATAGAAGAGACTGCAGATGCATGCGGAGCTAGGGCAGCTCCAATTGGTCCGCTGGCAATTGAGGTAATTGGTGCATTGGATACTGGTGCGGCTGCAATGCTGCTAGATGGAGTGTCTCCTACCTTTGGTGCGGCAGCAATGCTGCTAGTTGGAGCCTTGACTGGCGCTGCAGATCGCAACTTACCTGGGTTTGAAGAAGGTGATGGCGTTGGCACAGTTAAGCTTGAAGGCAATATTAGATTACTAATTTGCACTACTGATATGTAAGAACTTTCATCAGCAGCAATATCTCGAACTACGACTGCTTGGTCTGAACCAGCGGCTGAAACAATCGAGATGGTGTCCCCATTTGTGACGTTCACAAAGCCTTGTTGGGCACTTGGCTGGTCAGTAACTTGAAGCAGTGTGTTTATTCGAGTGGGCTGCGAAACCGGCAAGTTGTGGAACTTTTGGACGGTATAGTAGTCCATGATAATGTGGAGACTCAAAACCTTTTTCTTAATCTCCGTTGTTGACAACGAAGATTGTCATGGTTTTACGTTCATTGATCTGGTTAGCTACTTGGGTTTGAGTAAGGTAGGTGCTGAAGAGGTTGAAATCAGGGCTTCCGGTTAGAGTTTTGGTGATGTCAAAGGGAGATGATGAAGAAGGAGTGGATGAAGGAGGCGATGAAGTGGGTGCAGAAGGATGGGATGCAGAAGGAGATGAAGGCGGTGAAGTTGGTGAGTCTGAAGGAACAATTAGATTGCTAATTTCCACCACTGATATTTTGAAATCATCAGTGTATATATCTTTAACTAGCTGTGCTTTTTCAGAACCGGAAGCGGAAACAAGCGAGACAGTGTCCCCATTTGTGACGTTCAACAAGCCTTGAAAGCCTACTGATTGGAAAGAAGCTTCGAGCATTGTGTTCAGTTGGGTTGTTTGCGAATTTGGCAAGCTCCTGAATTTGTTGAGGGTATAGTAGCCTGTAATAACATGGAGGCTTAGCACCTTCTTCTTAATGTCGGCTGATTTTCCTACTAAAGAGGACATGGCGGCATTGTTAACTGCAAGGACCGTGACGGAGGAGCCTGCATTGATTTGGTCACAAACTTGAGTGTCGGTGAGGTAGGTATTGAATGTGGCGAAATCTGGATAGTCGAATAGAATTTTGGTAATGTTGAAAGTGGATGAAGAAGGCACTGATGAGGGCGGAGAAGGCACTGAAGATTGCGGAGAAGGTGATGGTGATGAGGGTGAAGTAGTTAATAAGCTTGAAGGCATAATTACATTGCTAACTTCCACAATTGATGTCTTATCAATGTCGTCAGGATAAATATCTCGAAGGACACCTACTTTCTCTGAACCAGCACCCGAAACAATTGAGAGGGTGCCAACATTTGTGATGTTCAAGTAGCGTTGTTGGTCAGGAGATTCGAGCAGTGTGGTCACTTGGGAAGGCTGCGAAGATGGCAAGCTCTTCAACTTAATGAAGGTATAGTAGTCCAAAAATACGTGGATGCGCATCACTTTGTTGATGAGGTTCATTGATTTTCCTACTAATGAGGACATGGCGGCATTGTTGACCGCGAGAATCGTCACGACTGGGTGCTCATTGATCTGCCTGGAAACTTGGGTTCGGGTCAGGTAGTCGTTGAAGATGCTGAACTCCGGGTACTTGTTTAGAACTTCAGTGATGTTGAAAGCAGACGATGAAGAAAAGAAGACGAAAAAGAAAGAGAGGAAGATATAAGTAATGGGTGTGTTGAGCCTGATAAAATACATCTTGATATCAATTGATATCTATATATGTCTTGATTAAAAGGTAGAGACAAACAAACAAAGAACTAGAGAGAGGTGCCTGCGTCCCAATGGATTGAAGAGGCATCTATTTATATATGTTTGAGGAAAAGAGTAAGGTCTTCGTGCCGCCAAATATGCAGGAACTTTTTTTATTGTTTGGTTGAAAATGGTGGAAGAGATGGATGGTGGAGTTGATTTCCTACAGGTTTGTAGAAAGATCAGTCAGTCCCAGTTGACAATGTATTCGCACTTTCTTGCCTAAAAATAGATGTCAATTACTCAAACGACGACACTAGACTAAAGAGACCAAATTTTTAGAGGACATCAGCTATTAATTCGATGAACCCACATCTATTCATCTCAATTTTACACAGCTGATAAATTTTTTTTGTTAATTCCACATCATAAAATCATTCCCAACTCATCGATTTTACATTAGTAAAATTCCACATCTATTCAATTCAAGTTTCTTCAATTGATTCCCAGGTCCGCATGCATGCAGTGTCTTCAATTGATTGTGGTTCTGTTATAAATATAATTTTGATGTCGATTTTGTCTTTGGCTTCCATGATCCTGATTTGAGTCAAAAGAGAAAAATCAGGTTTGCATATTATAAAGCCAGGCCGCATCATTTTTGTATGCATCTCTCTACTATTATAAATTCAGGTCGCAACTTTGAGGTCACAGGCTTCACCAAATCGCACAAGAATAAAATACACTTCAAACCCGAAAAAGATAAAAAAGAGAGCAACTTACATGAAACGGATAACTTTTTCCAATGTTGCAAGTTCTTGAAATTACAAACACCAAAAAAATGACATAACTTTATCAAAGCCAAGAAAACCAAAATTTTCAACCCAAAAAAAAAAAAAAAAAATATCAGTGTTAAATTTATTGGAAATAACAAGTTTACGGTCAACCAAGTCATTACAATGGCTTCTTTTTTATTTTATGGTAAACGACAATGTTTAATTTTTATTTTATTAATGAATAAGGACAATGGGATGGCTAATAACTTACAGTAAGCTATGCCAGTAGTCATATATGATTTTAATATATCATACAGGTCCATATCAGAACATTTTTTGGGGCACGAAGAACAGCATGTGGATTAATTTTGGGGCCACGGAGAAGGCAAGGCGATTCTCTATATAAACTGCGGAGCAGTCTACCTTTTTTGTATATCTGCTCATTAATTCCTCTTCTTTACCAAATCCCAACTTGCTACCATGGAGTTCATTAGCCGGCTGCAGGGCAAAGCATGTGTTTGTTTGGCGTTGATCCTCATCATGTTGGGGCATGGTCTTCTGAATTCAAAGCCACTTTCGAGTCTCCAAGATGCATCCATGTATGGAAGACACGAGCAATGGATGACTCGTTATGGGCGCACATATAACGACATTAGGGAGAAGGAGAAACGTTTCAACATATTCAAGGAAAATGTAGCATATATAGAATCTTCCAATGATGATGCAAACAAACTATACAAACTAGGTGTCAATCAATTTGCAGACCTTACAAATGATGAGTTCAAAGCGTCACGAAATCGATTCAAGGGGCATGAGTGTTCCACAAAGACGACTTCTTTCAAATATGAAAATGTAACAGCATCAGTGCCAACTACCATGGACTGGAGAAAGAAAGGAGCCGTGACACCCATCAAGGATCAAGGCCAATGTGGTAATTAAGCTTCTTGCCAATTTTTATTACACTAGAGAAACATTATGAAATCTCCTTTAAAACTTTCTTACTGTTATATATTCTAACTGCTACTATAATTGTCATCATGCAAAATTCATGCAAAATATAGGATGTTGTTGGGCCTTTTCAGCGGTGGCAGCAACAGAAGGAATTACTCAGCTTACAACAGGTAAACTCATCTCTTTGTCTGAGCAAGAGCTTGTTGATTGTGACACCAATGGCGAAGACCAAGGCTGTGAGGGTGGTTTAATGGATGATGCCTTTCAGTTCATCCAACAAAATCATGGGCTCAGTACGGAAGCTAACTACCCCTACAGCGGTGTTGATGGTACATGCAACACCAAGAAAGAAGCCAGCATTGCAGCCAAGATAACTGGCTATGAAGACGTGCCTACAAACAGTGAACAAGCCCTTCTCAAGGCTGTTGCTAATCAACCCGTCTCTGTTGCCATTGATGCAAGTGGTTCTGACTTCCAATTCTATTCAAGTGGTGTCTTTACCGGAACATGTGGAACGAGCCTGGACCATGGTGTTACTGCTGTTGGTTATGGAGTTGGTGATGATGGGACTAAGTTTTGGTTGGTGAAGAATTCATGGGGCACAGAATGGGGCGAAGAAGGCTACATAAGAATGCAAAGAGATGTTGATGCAGCAGAAGGACTTTGTGGCATTGCTATGTCTGCCTCTTACCCTACTGCATGATTTATCAATGCCTATGGCTTGTATAATTAAACTAATACTGAATGAAGAACCTCTTCAATTTCATTTTACTTATAGCATAACACAGTTTTTACTATCAAAAGGAGCACGTGATCAAAATGGGATCTTGCAAAATACAATCAAAAGACCGCCTTCGATTGACTTGTTGAGTCACCTGAGATCTTATGAGAAAAATTGGAAAAGATAAATCAGTTTAAAATTAAAAAGTTTAAATAAACAAAAACATACAACGCCCGAATCTCCAAAAATCCCTCCCATTCCGTAGACTTTATGTGATCTTTTCGTTCTTATAGTGGGAGATATCGAAGTAACAAAAGTAAATGATATCAAAACGTAGTGCCCATTTCCTTAATAATTTGTAGCCATTCGATTGGTTTCTTGTCTAGTATTTGTTGCATTGTAGTGGTGACCTGATTTGATGAAAAAAAAAACTCTCTTGCAACGAGCATAGCACTGTTTTGCTATTCCTGACTAATAAAATAATGACACGTGAAAATGTTATTCCGCATATTATTACGCTATTGGCTAGGAATAGCACCTCATTGCATGAAAGTCTCTCTCCATTTGATGGGTCTTGATGCTTTATTTATATAGTATAAGTCATGGTCTCACCCTTTTTCTTAATGCGGCAAACTGCATGATTATAGAGAGCATAAACAAAGTTTGAACGTGGATCTGTTTGACCAAAAGTTGGATGCCACATATTCCACAAATCCCAACTACAAATATACACAATGAATGATCTATACGCACATTATGGGGGAAAAAAACATTTATCTTTGTTTATAAATGAACTTACTCTAAACTTCATTTAGTTCTTTCTTGAAATCACAAGTGGTTCATGAATTTTTTCGAAGTCCTCATTTTAGTACTTATTCTCAAATCAATTAACGTGATTCTTCATTTTGATCTACAAATCAATTTGATCCATGTTTTCATCTTTCGAAAAACCTTTCGTTAAAACTGGTCATGTTTTATTACATAACCAACTTTAAAATGATATTTTCAGCAAAATATAGATCGTTCACTTATGAGAGAATAAAACTCACTTTTTTGTTTTACTTTGTGTCATCCCCTCTACAGCTGTCGTAAATCACCTACATCTAGAGAGTATTGCACGTTATTGAATATTATGTTAGGCTATTTGTTATCAATATAAGAGGCAACAGCGATAGTATTAATAGTGAGCTTTTATTTAGTACGTACCACAACAGCTACAATTTTTGTTTTTTGTTTTTTTTTTTCATATCATCAACAACAGCTACAGTTGATACCAACAAGACTTGAACACAAACAAACTACATTTCTTGCCAGCAGTCTTGGTACTTATTCATATACACATATATCAAATATATCATAGCATGCATAGCATAATGTTATATTTATTTAGGTCTAGTACTAGTAGTGCTGATTGCTCAAGTAGAGGACTTTGTACCAGTACTATTTGACACAGTACCAGAACCCGTACCGGAGACTTCACTAGCCTGGCTAAACCCATATCCAGAACCAATCCCATAACCCGAATCAGACACCGATTGCGTGGTACCTCCAGATTCTGATCCAGTAACACTACTCACAACCGAACCGGCAGCCGATTCAAAAGTGGAGACTGCAGCAGTAATAAGTGATCCAAAACCAGAGCCAGAGCCTTGCCCATAGCCTGACTCCATTTCCTTACTATCCTTATTTGTAGCCATTGGGTTTCTAGCAGCAGCCTTTTACTGGTTGCAGTATATTAATTGGTGACCTAATTTGAGGTGTTGATGCTTTATATAGCGGTCTCAGTGTCTCACCCTTTTCCCTAATGCGGCAAACAACATGATTAGAGAGTATTAGCAAAGCATGAACGTGGATCACGTTGAGAAGAAGTTGAATGCCCCAAATGTCAACAACCTACCAACTACGAAATGTTTGTGGCCTGATTGATAAAATGTGGCTAAAACTGGGACAAATGGCCAATACTACTAGAGGGATATCTCTTTAGGATAGTGATGCTGGGAGTATTTGTCCCTCCTGCGAAATAGACACTTCGCTTTAATCTCAGATCTCTTCACTCATTACCAATTAATTTTGTGCATAATGAATTATCCCTACTCACATAATGGCAAGAAATTTATAGATAAGCTCACTCTAAACTTCTTTTAATTCTAACAAACAAGAAAGCATTTATCTTTCTCTCTCTAAACTAACTATTTATCTATCTCTTGACTCAAAATGAGAGCAGGTTTGAAAAAGGATCTTAGAGTGTCTAGGGTTGGGCCAAGAGGGTCTCTTAATGCCTTCTTTTTGCTTCTCATCAGAGTTATTTCTAGATCCAACTTTCTATTCACTCGTGGGATCCGGGCAGTCCTGGAGGGCCCACCACGGCTCCTCTCTTCTCGAGAATCCGTACATCCCTTATCAGTACATGGACAACTATCTCTCGAGCACAGATTTAGACTAAAGTTGCTCGGGGTTGTGGGGGCAACAAACAAGTGCCACCACGCCCAAACAAAGAAAAATGACAGCAAATTATCACAAAAATAATTTTTGTTCTATTTTGAAGTAAAAGCATTATCTACCAACTCGCTCTCTCTCAATTTTTTTTCTTTTCAAGTAAAAGCATTCTTATAAGAGACATATAATTAACTTCATCGCAGCCCACTGATTCGAGTTTATACAGAAACAAAAATGAGATATAGATTGCCTTACCATGTTTTATTGACATTGTCTTGCAAATGCATATACAAGTACATCAACCATCTGCAACATATTGTCCTTGTTTTTTTTTTTTTTTTTTTTTTAAATTTTAAAAGTATTTATACATGCACATGTGAGATAGCTTCTGATAGAAAACAAAAAATTAAACAAATTTTAAGACAAATAGTTGAGTTGCAACCAACAAAATAGACCAAATTAAAACACTAAAATGAGAACTTTTTAATCATGTGGTTAATGGTTTTTGATTCAACTGATTTTTGCCGGCATCTTTGACAGAATACCTAAAAGACGGTTCGGATCATTGAACACTGTGGAATGGGTTCTACAAAAGTGTCTCTCAAATAAGGTTATTAAAGGGATTCTTCAATTGAAGCTCCCTCTATATTTAGGTATCATAACTTCTGCTCAGAGTCAAATAAGCAAAGATGAATTTGGCAACATCACTCTCAGAATTTCAAGGAAAACAATATTATGAAAGATAAAGCACCACAGTAGTTAGCCGAAGATGCAGGAATTAATCTACACTAAAATATATATATATATATATATATATATATATATAATTTGAGCAGAGAATATGCCAGACAGAGGTAAATCTATATTTACAAGTTACAACCAGAGCATGAAAAGATAACATAACTAACATCATTGCTGAAGTTGGATTAGCTGGAAAGCTATAAAAATAAGTATCTCATCACCTTAACAAGTAAAATTAGCCCCTTATCTTGTGTCAGTCCTTTTTTTTTCCTTACAAATTGTCAGTATTGTTGCTTTTGAAGAATTCGCCTACATCGTCCGAGCACTGGCTGGATAATGGAATCACACCTGAAACTGGTATGTTAGAATCAAGAAACCATAACGAAAACATGGGATTTTCAAAATGTTGGACCAACGTATAACCTGAGTGGAAAGCAGTATCTACTTTTAACTTTTGGAGCTCATCTTGGGCAGACATGAGCCTATACATAAGACAAAACATCTAAGATTACTACCATTTTAAAAAGAACATAATAATTGCACCTGGGATGTGTTAGTGGCTATTTATACCTCCTCTGCAACTCAATAATTTCATTAAGTAACTCGGCTTCCCTCTCAAGAGCTGCTTGAAGCTGCAAGCAAACACAGACAGACCACTTAAGTAATATACCAAAATCACCTAAGATCTTTCTTACGAAACAAAAAGATGAAATTTTATTTCAAAATACTGTACAGTACAGTGAGTGGACAAGTAATCCACCAAGGGTATAAGAGAAAAGAACATTAATTCAAACAACCTACACATCTAGCTTAAGACCCAAAGTTGATCATGACACTGCAGCTTTCCAATCTAGAATAACATCGGATAGAGCTGTGTTCCTAAAAACAGTAAATACAGAAGCCCAAAGCGCTGTTCAAAACTTGACCTTTTCCTACACCTCCTCCACTTCCATCCCCCTAACATCTTCAAAGATCCACTGGTTCCTTTCTGACCAAATACCCCAACTAATAGCCATAACCAAACAACCCTAATTTAGCCTTTTCCCCACCACTTAACTTCTCCCTCAACAAAGAGAGACAATCTTTTGGCACTACCCAATAAATATTAATCTCATTAAATAAAAAGCACCACAACTTCCACCTGAAAGCGCAAGATAAGAAAACCTGATCCACACTCTTCCCAGATCTCTTGCATAAGATGCACCGATGTGGGCATAAAAAAGATCCCAGCCTACATCTTTGGATTAAATCGCATGTTATGTACCACCAACCAGGCCAAAATCTTTACCTTGGGCACTGAATTTCCAAATCATGCTAAAAGGAAGAAAAGGAGGACTGCCTGGTATATATGTCAACCTATTTAAGTAGAATCTACATGAAAGTTGTCCAGAAGGCTCCAAGCACCATCTTATCCTCCCAATATGGGAATAATCTCACCTCCTTCAACAGCCTCAACGCTTCACATCTACTCCATTTCATTCATCATTCACTCTCGATTTCTCCTAAAACCAAAATCCCAGCTATACTCATCTACTTTTTATTACCTTATGCCATAGTGCTTCCCTTTCCAGAGGAAATTTCCAAAGCCATTTAGCAAGCAGACCTCATTCTTAAGTGGTACCCATCCCCCATCCTCTTTGGCTTTACTCACCAGTTCCCAATTAGCCAAGCAATCCCCTTTTCCTTCCCTTACACCTTCCCACAAGAAGTTGCACAAGATGTTCCCAATCCCCTAAGATCTTCTAAGTAAGCTCAAAAAAAGACTAGGATCCAGTGGAGTCTTAAAATCAACTAAATCAAAAACACAAGATCCTATCTTAAGTGAACATGGGAAGCGAACTAATTTCACTTCCATCAATAACTTGGGAGGGCAATCGCAGTCTTCTCATAATCACAATGCCTCAATCTGATATACTAGCACCAATATGATAAACTGAATACAGATATGCCACCCAATTACGATCTGAGTGGCATGATGACAACAGATAAACTGAACTCCTCAACAAACATAAATGTTCAGTCTAGGGATAAAAGGGTTCAGATAGACATAAAGGCATCGAGTACTTGTTAAAATAGAAAAGGAAAATAAATTAAATTAAATTAAGGATTTACTCCATAACCCTAAACCGAAAACAACCATTGTTATCAGGTTTGGGTGGCATGGGCATGTTCAGCATACCATTAATCATTTCATGTAAAAATAATAAAGAGAACAAAAACCCAATACTTTAGTTAAGCGGTACAGAACTTAAACACTGCAATAACATTGGTGTATCAACCATGCGTGCCAGCTTAATTTTCTGAAGGAAGTAGCATAAAAGTTTATTTTTGGCACTTAAGCTCTCCAGAATTACTATCTTTATCTTACTGTCAATAATTTAGAATACAGTGCTGTCTCCCAGTCCCATAGCAAGCAATTTTGGAGGCATGAAGCAAATGCCAAGCCAAAGATTTTAAGCTAGCTGTGGTATCTAAGAATGAGAAAACCTACTGAGGGTGAACTTCAGCCATAATTATGGCATCATATTTAGCATAAATCAACATTTCTCTCATCAAATCTTATGGTCAAAGTTTATTCAACCAATAGCCCCGGCAATGATAACAAAGAAATGGCACTCCATTGAGTGAGACCACAAAAATTGTAAATCCTCACTTCAATGTGCTATCTTCAAAGTAGTTCTCCACATTTATGACATTCAGATTTGTTGTAATTTCATCTTTAAAAAGTGAATAAACTTTATAGCATTATCTTTTTTGTTTTACTAAGAGATAATTTCTTGACAGATACCACATAACTATATATGTGTAATTCTGTATTCTATGAATCTGACACAATGTATTAGAAGATTTTCAGAGGGAGAGTTGATAAAAGAGCATCAGAAGTTGGAGTTGCAAATATTTTAGCAAGGGATATTACCATACCATTGGTTTCTCTGTCACATTAGTAGCCTGGGAGGATCCTCCATCAGCTGCACGGTTGGCTGGAGTGAAGGTTTAAAACAGTAAGTTAGGATCATCGAATTCGAATTAAAATATGTTTAAAATGAAAGGGCAATAATTGCTTGAACCTGTGAAATCACCAGCAGCAGCTTGCTTCATTAAACTTAAAATACTCTCCTGTTGAGAAGAAAATGTCGAATAAATATTTATAATACTTAAAATGTAAATAAGTCAAACTTATGTGGCTAACACATACCCTTTGAATAATATTTGTCTGCAAAACAGATTTTAACAATGGGAGAAAAGAATAGCCACAAAGAGCTGATGGGGTAGCATCAGAAGGTGATGTTAGAGGTGATGGTAAGGGTGATGGAAGAGCTGATGGTAGAGGACTTGCAGGACTCATGCTAATCACCTACATAACCGGCAACATTACCACAAGACATTCGGTAAAAAATATTAGTATAATCTTCTGCCCTTAGGATATAAATCCACAATTTATCAGCAAAGATGTTTTGATAGGCATATAGGCCACCTACAATCAACATTGTAGAACTAAGTTTTCACCTCACATCTAAAGAATTACTGGTTAGGCCTGGGTCCAAAAAAACAATGCTACTCCAAAACTGAACTGTTATTGCAGATTTATGCCCTAAGGAATGGTGAAATCCAATGACATATGACAACCATAGTAAACAGTTTTGAAATATACAAGGTTCCTAATAAATAAAGCCATTTTGTTGTTCTTTTTCTTTTTTCTTTTTTTTAAATTTAGTATTATCTCATAGAGGAAAATAAGACTCAGAAAAACCTTCATGAATTCATGAAACCTATGATAAAAAGAGCAGTCCGAGGTACCACTTGAATTTTATTTATTTATCTAAAGTGGAATGGTAATATATAATACTTGGCAAAGTAAACCATGAGAGAAATGGGGTTCATATTAAAACAAGCTTCTGCCAAACAAAGGTTTTTGGGAGCATTTTCTATCAAAACATTTGAGAATCCTCAACTTTCAAAGGTTAACATTGATGATAAATTAAAACAATATCTAAAAAGCTGAGTAATCTAGAGCATGCCAAGCATTCATGAACAAAATGGTGCATAAGAACAATTTATCGCTAATGATACTTTTAGAAAGCCTTTTCTTTCCATTTTAACCCAAAGGGATTGATGCAAGACGCGTAGGACCTAAATTTATTAGTTTCCTAATATGTTTGTTAGTTTCCTAGATTCTCTAGTTTTCCAAATTCTAGTAGGATTTCTACTTTTCCAGATTTCCAGATTTCTAGTTTTAAGTTTCCTATTTTATTTGGGTTAGGATTTCTGTTTAAGCAAGGGATTTTTATCCTATTATGTCTAGGTTTTAGTTTGCTATAAATAACCCCGTGTAGTTCTTTAAAATTCAGATTTGGATATTGAGTAAACATTCTCTTAAAACTATGTGATTTCTGTCTTCCTTCTCGGTTCTCTGATTTCGGTCCTTTCTTTTGTCCCTTCAATCAATATTTTCGTCTCCTCGACCTCTGATATTCTTCTTGTTCTACTGTTCTGCCTTTTCTTTCAGCTTTTCGATCTATATTTTCATCTCGTCAATCTCTTATATTTCTTCTCTGTTCTACTGCTTAAGTGTTTACTCTAAAACCTACGGACTATTCTACATCAGGGATTTTTGAACGACCAGAAACTTGCATTGAAAGACCTATAGTCCTGAATTTGAATAACGCCCACATCTTGGAGCCACCCCCAATTACCTAATAGACCAACAACCCCAAGGATTATTCAGGCGTTCTCAAAGGATCAGATAGCCTTATTTTTCATGGATAAAGAGGTTCAGATGCCTTGAGTAGCAAAAACACTATGAATGATCTTATTTTTGCGTGAGTGCATGGGTTGCTGTGTGTGTTCTTTCGGGAGGTAGAGAGGAGGGAGAGCTTTCGAACTGTCTCTGTTAGATCTGCTAATACTGTTAAGATCTGCTATTAGTATTAGATGTTTAGGATAATGCATGTCTTATATCTACTAATGCAAATGACCAAAATCATAGACAAGAGGCTGACAGAACTACGAAAACAATATGAATGATCTTATTTTTGCGCGAGTGTGGGGTACAGAGTGTGTTCTTTCTGGAAGTAGAGAGGAGAGAGAGCATTCGAACTGTCTCTGTTAGATACACTAATACTGTTAAGATCCGCTATTAGTCTTAGATGTTTAGGATAAGGCACATCTTATATCTACTAATGGAAATGACCGAAATCATAGACAAAAAGCTGAATAGGAATTTTGGCACAATTGTGCTAACCTCAGGACTACGAACCTGCAAGCTGTGACTCTTTTGCAGTATAGGAGCCGGGGCCACCTGAAAAGAAAAGGTTAATTATCCAGTCTTCACATGAAGACAAACAGTAAAGCTGGAATTATCAAACACACCTTCTCTAAGTCAACATTCTCGGATGTGACTTTGAAACGTCCTTTCTGCTGTACAACTGGCACCTTTGCTTTCTCATCAAGTTCATCATTATTTGCTGCATTAAGAATAACTTCATTAATCAAGAAGGCAGAGATTACCTGAGATCAGGAATAAAAAAGCTTATCTGTATATGTATGCATATGTTTGTCTAATGTATATGATAGTTAATTATAATAATTAATAATAATAATAATACAACAATAATACAAATTGTCGTTAAATAAAATACTTAAATTCCTAAAGCCTTTAGCCTGAAACAGAAGTCAGTCCTTTATTTTATTTTATTTTTTTTAATCTTTCTGTAGCATTCCTAAAGCTTTTGCCTCAAATAAGTAAATAGCAACTATCACCCCGAGCTCACTTAGGTTCCCCTCCTCAACAACCCCTTTGTCCCCAAATCACACTTTATGTATCACATTCCGCTTCTTCCTCTCATTTACCATCCTAAGGAACATTCTGGAATTGCTATCTCCCTCTTCTTCCCAAGAAACTTTAGCTTTCTATTCCCAAAGAGATCAGATATAGACAACTAAGACGCACCTCATCCACCATGCATCTTCTTCATCCATATCTGACCTAACAGTTGCTAAACAATTACTTAACAAAGGATCTTATTAGAGGATAAGAATGAATTCCAAAAACAAGGAGAAACCGATCAATGAATCCAACAACAGCTATAATATCAGAGCATGCCTGGTGATTTAGATGCTTTAGGAGGAACCTCAGCAAGTGTATCATCTGCTAGTTGTGGTACTACTGCTGCATTGCATTTCAAATTACTTTGGGGCTGACTTGGAAATTTATCGCTGGACATTCCACTAATTTAAGTTAACTTTTGCAAAAGAAGAAAATAAAAGGGAAATAACATGGTAAATAGAAAATTCAAAAGTAAGGTTCATCAGCAGTAATCATAACTGAAACACTAAGCAGAAACACAGTATGAAGAATGATTTATGACTGCTAGTTAAACAATAGATATCAGTTTTTATCGATTACAGTTATAGCTATTAACAAAAGGTTTTCATCGTATATGCAATTGAAGATTTTATAGCTTTATCTAAAAGGTAAAATTCTTCCTCCATGAAGTATGATTCCATGTACACATTTACTTTTTGGTTAAGGGTTACTTTCTTTTGGTATCCTTGGTAAGCACTTTCTTTTAGTTTTTCTAATTTGTGTGCTAAAATAAACATAACTAGAACAGCAGATATCAGAAATCCTGATATTCTATCTACATGCTAACAATTTGATTTTCCTCAAAACCTAAAAACCACTTCCCAGGAATTTGGATTCTGGACCTCTCTTAGGGAGAGATCCTTCTAATAAGCATAAAAGAAATGACAACAATTTATTCACGTCGTTAATAGGTTATGAATTTTGGAATACTGACAGAAACGACAGAAACATAAACGCGTCTTTTATCTCTTTAGTTCATTTGCGTTTGTTTTGTACTTCCACCATTAGTTAAGTTTTTTGTGAACAGAATTCCTTGTTACTACCCGCTTAAATTTAGTAGAACTATCAAATTCTATCATACATAACTACTGACACACGAAAACAAAGGTATGTAGTTACACTAGCACTATTCTTGTATGAGCACATACAAGTTGTGAGCTTTCAAATTATAATTTACAGATGGCATGTATGAATGTGAAATTTTACATTCTTCAAGATGCACCCTCACATGGGATCACCAATTCCACATCGGTTATTGATCTAATTTTTCCTTTTTCTTTTCAATTAAGGGTAGAAGGTAGTTCGGGCTTAGTAAATCGAGCCCAAGATGTCAATACCATGGACTTAGGAAAGACCAAGCAATTCGAGCCCAGTCATTCAAGCTGATCACATGAATGCCATATACTGGGTCAAGATCCAATAATTCGGGCCCAGTCAATAAGCCCACTCTAGCCCATGTTAAGATTTCAGAGAGATGGACCATCGGCCTACTACTACCAATTGTTCCCAGCAGGTGTGGCGTTATATTATAAAATGCCTCACTGTTATTAGTCAACCTACTTTGTCAAGTTTCTGATGTGGTATTTTGTACATTCTTCAACAAAAAGTTAAGCTACATTTAGACTGTATTTTCAAATATTTACTTAACGACCATGTGGGCCCAATTTGACCAGGGAACCAGAAAAAGAAAGTCTGGAGCATGGACAACTTATTTTTCTCCGTGGTCATGTCCTGTATGATATGATAATAACAAATTACAAGCTAATAGCTTCAATCGGAAAAATTCTAGTGTTATTAAATGACATACCTCTCTCCTTTAATAAGTGGATCAGTAACTTCTGATAAACCACTGCTGCCTGATGAGCATTGCCTTTTATGCATAGCCGTAGCTTCCAGTTTATCAACATTAGGCTTTTCACCCAAATTGTTTTCAGTACGATCATCATGACGAGGTGAAGAATTTTGTGAAAGATGTGGTTCATGGCTAGAACTAGCAATGCTAGAATCATCATCGGATTTGTCACTTCTAACTCTAGCATATAAAACGTGTATACAACATTAATAGTCAGTACTGATTAATAGGTACTACAACACATTTATAAAAATTTAAAACTAAAAAGAATATTATTTCCTGTTTTTGGAATCAAGATTCATAAAGATAGAGATATATATTTGCAACACAAATTATAATAGAGACATCTCAGATGACATACTTGGCATCATATAAAGTTGTGTCAATGAGTGGAAGAGTAGCTTGTTGGTTCCGAATCATATCATTGTCTTCCTGTAACACATAAAATTTATGAGTAACCACGACAACAACTATTACAGATATGTACGCATGTTATGCATATAAATGCGAAAATAGTATTAAACTACCATAAATATCCGACCAAACTAATAAATACCGTGTCTGCAACTGCATCTAAGTTATGACATTGTGATTGCTTTTGTTGTGCATCAAGAGCAGACAGAGAATTGGAAGTCCCCATCGGAATGTTATCAGGTAGAGGTTCATCAGCATCCTGGATCTGAAAGAAAAACATATTTTGGACCATTGTTAGAATTTTGAGGAATTATATGAATAAAAATGAAGGTCAAGATGCACATTTACCAGGGAAGCTTGAGCCTTCATATCGTCAAGATTGAAGTTCCAACCACTAATTCCTCTTTTATATTCATTCTGCAATATAAATTTTAAGAAGATAAATAAATAAGCAAGAATCTAAAGATTTTACCAATACCAAGCATCTGAACCCCAGTGATTCTTGTGGAGGTTCAAATCAGTATAATTAGCTCAATATACAGCGAAAAGATAACAGCACTCGGGATTTAATAGAGTAAAAGGCCAAAAAGAAACATAAGGAACAAAAAGTAAGATCACCTAGCACCCAAAACCAGTAACTGAAATGTAACACAACAATAAAATTAAAAGCCCATACCTAAATCTCAAAATATTCTGGAAACAAACCAATAGACATCTACTGAAAATCAAAGAAAACAGTAAAACTAAATTACTAGTCATCCCGTCTTGCTGCTGTTTTAATTTTGATTTTGGTAATTGAATGTCAACTTAACTGCGCATCTCATTTTTTTGAAAAGGATACTTCCTGTCAGTGGGTTCTTTGAAAACAAAAGATTACATTAACATTATATTTTTTGTGAAAAAAAATAATAACAAATTATTTCAGGCAACTCTATAGTTGTTTCTAATTTTAGTTTGACTTCCTCTATATCTGAACAAGATGCAAACTGAATGCCTCATGTTTTGAGAAAAAAACCCCAAACATTGAAAGAAAAAAAATTAAAGGAGCTAAGTGGATTTGTCTCTACGAGTAATAGCTGTCAAAGTTATATAAGAATAGAAATGTGTCACAAAATGCAAACAGCAGTCGTTAAAGGTAGCAGTTATTGCTATAAAAAAAAAAAATTAAATACTGTTGTTTGCTGAAAAGGAGTAATAAACATAACTCCATTCAAACTTCAAAATAACCTATTTAACAGCCACACATTTCCTTTCCCATGGTCTACTTATCCGCTGCAACATAGACCATCATCACTTAAGTGAAACCCCTAGAAAGCATTCAGCCATCTATTGTTCCAGGAATTCTCAATTGCTCAAAATAGTTCATAGTAATACTAAGATGACCGCAATAGCACATCCTTAGTCACACCTTTACATTGGAACTGGCAGGAGAACACTTACTTTACTTAACGAGGCAATGGAACAACGGACCACATTTTCTTGTTCCAAAGTTACCACATCCACATTGTCAGACATCAAATTACAATAAGATTCTCTTAATGCCCAAAATACAATTCTCATCTATTATGAATAAGCTTTTACTTTTTTTTCTTCTTAAAGATGAATAATAGTCTCATCGATTCTGTTACTGGTTGACCAACTTGAGACAGCTTTTGAGTATACAAGATTGCCTATAGTAGGTTCGTGGGAACCCAAATTCCAAGAAAGGAAAAAAGTAGAAGGCTAAAGAATAGACAATGCACTGGAGCAGATGTGTATCTGTAACTAAAGGGAGCCATTACTGTTTTGAAAGTTGTTAGTTATCATAAGAAGACTAATTTGAAGAACACTAGTGAACTCTTTGCACAAACTTTGAAGAATGCTAGTGAACTGTTCACACACAAGCAGCATACATAATGCATCTAATGTATGTTATGAAATACAATATTTAAAAGAAAAAGAGAGGAGGAGACCAAGAATAAGAAGAACGAAAGAAAGAAAGAAACACACACACAACATACATAATGCATCTTATGTATATTATGAAAGACCTTAAAAGAAGAAACAACTGATTTTTATGAGTCGCCCATAATGCATCTTATGGTTTCATTTCAATATTCCATAGAGACAGGAACAAGAGATTTCATTTAGGGTTCAACTCAAGTTAATGAAGGCAGTGATGGTGGTACACTGTGTTACATGAGATGGATATTAAGCGAAAAATTTGATGAGGGCAGCTACTCTTAGTCATGCTGTACAAAATATCAGATATTTCCTATAAACAAATATTGACAAATGCCTTGTCATTAATTTGTCCAAAATTCTGTTTATAAAACAATAGTATCTAACCTATGATGAAAATCTAATTAGAGATCAATTTAATGTAATTTTTTTACTGCAAACCAATTTAGCACTTTAATAAAATTTTGTTTCTTGTAAACATACACTGCAAAGCAATTTAGTCACGGTAAAAATAAAAAATAAAAAAATTTAATATGTCATCTAAAGTAATCTTGTTAAAGAGTACTGTCTTAACAAAAGTAAGCAAAAGAAAACAGAATAATCACAGAATTAGTTTTGTTCAACAAAGCATTATCGTAATGATTAATGAGAGAAGATTCCTGCCTGTGATAGTTCCTCCTTCTGCCCATCTGGCATTTTCTTTTGTGCAAGCATATACTCTTCCTTTCTCTGTCATTCAATAAAGGCATACCTTTAGGTGCATAATGTGCATCACTATAGCATGAAAAATCAATAAGTATTAACTAGTCACATATGATTAAAAACCTTTAATTCTTTGATGCGATCACCAAGAGCAGGCAGCCCCTCGAGAAGTGTTCGTGCAATATAATCATTTGACCGAGCTTGCTTGAAGAAGGAATGCTTCAACAACTTCTTTGCAGAAGGCCGTTTTGAAGGATCCTTTACCAAGCAACTAGCAATCATCTGCTTAAAAGACTGAAGAAAAAGGAAACAAAAAACCATTTCTTGTGACAACTATAATATTGAGAGGAAACTCCAATACAAATTCGTGAGAAATACCTTTGAAAACTTCCTATCCCTTTCATAATCAAGGCCAGGAGGTGCATTCTGCAATGTCATGAGCAGTACCTAGCAACAGCAGATTTGCATTAGGTTCAATGAACTCATAATGATCTCCAAGATGTTCATAGAAGGATACAGTATCAATTGACATGTACCTTCATTGGAGGATACTTTGAGAAAGGAGCATGGCCATGGGCAAGCTCCAATGCAGTTATACCAAAAGACCAGATATCAGCCCTGCACAAATATGTCAACCAAACATTAACTCTATGCTGCCTGATATTTTTTTTTTTAATGAATGTAAAACAAGCAAAAAGTTTAAGAAAATAAGACTGACTTGAAATCATAACCATGTAACTGCTCCATAACCTCTGGTGCCATCCTACAAGACAAAGATACAAAACCTGTTGATTATACAACACAAAGTATTAAGAAAAATAACACTGGGGAAGCTTATGCTGTATGACCGTTCCCAGTTAAGTTTCTTATTTAAACGTTTAAAAATAATCCAAGCTATAAGTGGATTTAATTGATATGTATATACTTTCTCTGGTGAAGTCAGCTAAGGTGCACCAGGGCCTTGATGACCAGCCAAAATTATATGGCATGTCAGTATCTTGAGCAGTTAAGTACTAGACAGGAAATCTAATGAAATTTTTAAATGTACAAACTCATAGAGTAGCAGACATAAGCATACCAGCAAGGTGTTCCCACAAATGTGTTTCTCATGCGCTGCCTATCACCTGAATCAAAAAGGCAAGCAGAAACCCCAAAATCTCCGAGCTTGATTGCACCGCGTGAATCAATGAGAATATTCCCAGCCTATCAGAAGCATTTATTAGACAAAGAAAAGAAAAAGGAACTACATGTGCCCAACTGTGCTGCAATTGCAAAAAAACGAAATAAAAGAAACAACGGTTGTCACCAGTAGAAAATACTATGTGTGCCAATCCAGATAAATGTAAATCAATATTAATAACTGCAGAGAGCTAATATGCAGAAGGGCAGCAAAAGTTTACTTTGTATCTTTCACATTGAAAAACAAATGTTGGGAAGGCTGCACAAAAGAAATTAAAGTATAGGACATGATAACAAATTATATCATATACCATACAATTCACAGTATCAAATCTATCATGGATGAACTGTTGTTTTGCTTCAGGTAAGTTGTGACGATACAATAGTCCTGTATATCAACGGTATATAAACAAGTTCTCAATGACAGAATTTTAACTTTTTATGGAGGCACAAACTATAAGCAAAGTTTATAAATCTGTGAAGAATTCAAATGACAATGTTGTTATAAACAACAAATATAATTGGGAAAAAAGAAAAAGAAAGAGAGCAACCTTAAGATTTAAGATTTTCTGTAAATACAGTATAAAAGACAGTCTAATGATGGTGTAATTAAAAGAGTTACCATGCAATCAAAAACATTACAAGTTCGAGACAATAAAACAAGGAAACAACTGCTACATTGTCCAACTAGGCATGCGATGCAGCATAAATATATTTGAATGATGCTGAACAATAAAATACTTACTTTGACATCTCGATGAATGTGGCCATGATGGTGAAGATACTCTAAACCTTTCAAAATCTCACGTAATATGGTGGCTATAACAACTTCCTCAAAACCATCTGGGAATGCTGCCTTCAAAATATGAAGACAAGAGCCCCCAGACATGAATGGCATGACAACCCACAGATTATGATCACTAACAAAGGAACAGTGAGATTTGAGGACATTAGGATGGTCGACCAGGATCATCGTCTGCGCTTCACGGGAAATGTTGTTCTGTAGAAAGAAATCATATACAACAAAAACCCAATATCACCACAAATCTTGTTATATATTTATATAACACACACACACACACACACACACACATATATATATATATATATTCTAAGCAAATACCCAATGTAATTTCCAATGGGGTCATGGCAAATTACCAAAAAAACCTAAACTAAATGTATGTTTTCTCCAAAACTACATGCCACATTAGCTTCTCTAAGTACCAATTGAGAATTAGATGGCTTCAGTAACTGGTGAACAATTCAAATCCCCAAACCAATTGTTGAAGCTGAAACTAGCTGATATAAGCAGTATTTCAAATTATTCTCAATTACATTTACAAGGTGGGCCCATTGCCTTATTAGCATTTACACCGATCAAATTACCAAAGGGAATTTCGAACACAGATCAAAACATCAAAAAATAAAATTCCAAGAGTACCAGATCGCAATTGTCGCGTTCGAAATCGAGGATTTTGATGGCGACGATCGCATCCAAGGGCTTACAGAGCGCACGATGTACGGAAGCGCTTACGCCTTGCCCAACCTCCTCATACAGCGTGTAGTGCTCTGGTCCAATCGGATACTTCTTCTTCTCCATCATCAACAACAACGACGACCACAAAAACACGTTCTTTCGCTTTTGGATCAAACGAAATTGCAAATGCAGCAGCTGCAGAAGCTCATTGTGTGGCGCGCAGAGCCAGAAGCAGAGAAGGCGATGAAGAAAGGGACCAAATGCAGAGTAGGCATAATCGAGAGCAAGCTTTAATGGCGGTCACATGAGAGACGCAGAGAGAGTGAGGAAAAAGGAAAGGAAAAGATAAAGAACGGCATTGAATGCTAGAACGATGACGACGAAACAAAGTTTGTGGTTTTTTTGGGTGGTGGTGTTGGTGTTGTAATCGAACGCTTTCTCGTGAAAAAAAAAAAGGAAAAAAAATTAAAAGCAAAGCACAGGTTTTTTATTTTTCATAAATTTAATTTGTTCGTTTGATGATTTTGGGATTTTGGCAAGAGAGAGAAAGTGTCGATGAAGTTCGCGAAGGCAGCGGATCGCCGCTAAAAAGAGAGAGAGGAAGACCGAGAAGGAAACGTTTGTATGCAGGAATCCCGCCAGGCCGCCACTTGTTTGTTCACATAGTCAATTTTTTATTTTTTATTTCTTTTCTTGATTTTTCAACCTGGTGGCACGTGACCCCCACGTGTCTTAGTCTTATTTGTTTGTTTTGACTTTTTTTAAAATCAGTTTTATTTGGGCCGACATACTTGCAATTTGTTCCTTTCAGCAAGACACCTTTTGCTGTCATTTTAGGATTCCATTTTTTTATAAGAAAAGAAAAGTCGAACTGTTGTTTTGATTATTCGATCCAGGCCAGTCCTGAGTTTTTCGGCCCAAGCGGAAGTAAAGAATTAGACCTTTTTTTACTCTCACATATTTTTTAGGCTTAATTGTTACAATGCACTTTTAAATATTGGTGAATTCTAACTTTACTCCCTTAAAGTTAAAGTGACCCACTTTGCACTCTTGATCAAGGTTTGATGTTCTACAGTATCCTCTACCGTCAATTTCATCCAAAAATTCGTTAAGTTTGATGATGTGGCAGGGGTGTTTTAGTAATTTTGGGCACCTATATTTTTTATTC
This sequence comes from Prunus salicina, assembly GCA_020226455.1. Taxonomy (NCBI): domain Eukaryota; kingdom Viridiplantae; phylum Streptophyta; class Magnoliopsida; order Rosales; family Rosaceae; genus Prunus; species Prunus salicina. The sequence goes on along the minus strand of CM035344.1, from coordinate 11,433,074 downwards.
ACAAATTTGAGTACGTAATGTGGCAAAGTGGAGCCCACCTCTAACATGAATAAAAAAAATTAATTACTTTAAAAAATTAAAATACAAACTTAAAAATATTGAACTCTCTCTCTCTCTCTCTCTCTCTCTCTCTCTCTGTGGGACCTATGTTACTTGAAAAATCATGTTCCATAGAATTACACATTTTTTCTTGGACTCATAAAGAATCGCATGTTATAGTTTCTTAGAATTTTGTAGAGGCGACAGGTTGGGGAGAAGGGAAATGGGTATGGGGGCTGGGGTTCTGTGGGAGTGGGGTAGAAAAAACCAGAGTGAGGGGGCGATGGGTCTCGATGGGCAAATGGGGGAGCAGAGAAAAAATCGGGGAAGGTGTAAGAAATCAGTGGGGGGGCAGTAGGTTTTTGGGTTTTGCCTAGGTAGAGTGGGTTGCCAAGGGAGAGGGCGATGGGTTTCTCGGTTCTGCACAGGGAGGGGGTGGGTTGCGGGTTGGGGGGGGGGAGGAATAGGTTTTTAGGATCTGTGCAGGGACGAGTGGGTTACGGGTGGGGGGGCGATGGCTTACTGGGTTCTGCACAAAGAGAGGGGTGGGTTGTGGGTTGCGGGGGGAAGCGATGGGTTTGGTGAGACTAAGGGAAAAGGGTTGGGTAGGGTTTTTTTTTTTTTTTTTTCTAAAATTTATTTTATTTTCAAATTTATGTTTGTATTTTAATTTTTTTTAAGTAATTAAAAAACCTAGGTGCACAAAATTACTAAAACACCCCTGCCACGTCATCAAACTTAACGAGCTTTTAGATGGAGTTAACGGTAGAGGCAATGTGGAACATTAAACCTTGGTCAATGGGGCAAAGTGGGTCACTTTAACTTTAAGGGGGTAAAGTGAGAATTGACCAATGTTTTAGGGTGGTGCAGTGTAGCAATTAAGCATATTTTTTTATCAGTATTGTTGTTCCTTCCTCTGTCTTATTTCTCCATCCACTTTATCTTCAAAAATTTTAAGACAAATTTACCTCTTTGTAAAATGACTTCTAAGGACATAGGAAAAACCTACCCACCTATTCTACCATTTAACAAAAAGAAAAAAAAATTAAAAATAAAATTATTCTCTCTATACACGAGCTCATCCACCACCAACACCACCCCTTTGTCTCTCTCTTCGACATACAGCCACCAACACCATCAGTGGCGAAACCAAGATTTCATGTGTCTGAGGGCCTCTCACAAAACATAAATAATAAAAACTTCGAACTCATAAGACATCAAAACATCAAATATCATATTGTCTATATTGTCTATTCATTACAATCATAATTGTCCTCGACAAGTTTTCATATTTTGAAATCGTTGCATAACAACCTCGTCATCCATGCTAATAAAAATGTCTTTCTCAATTTATGCAACCAAGCAATCATTCATCCCCATTCGATTGCGTGACCAATTCTTCACAATATCCATAGCATAAAATACTCGCTCTACAGTTGCGGTCGCAACAGGTAGGATTAGTGCTAGTGTTAGAAGCAAGTACACTAAATGGTAGATATGATCTTTTTTTGTCTCAACCATCTTTTGCATAAGATCAGTAATCCCTTTCAATTATGTAAATTCATTATTAGAGCTCACATCCCAAATCTAATTCTCAAGTTGTTCTTCAAGTAATTTGAGGTCATGTTCAGAAAAATCACTTGGATAAAATTGGGCAAGTCGCATCAACTTTGCTTTATCAAAAGCAAAGAATGAATTACTTGGGCTCAAGCATGCCATACAAAGAAGTAATTCAGTATTCTTCTCATTGCACTGATCATTTAACTCTCGAAGCTGAGTATCAATGACATCAACAAATAAATCAACACGATAATTATGTAAGTTTGTGATGGGCTGAGATTTACATTTTGGTCTCTCTCCACTGGAAAAATATCATCCATTTTAGGAATTTCAATATGATACTTGCCACAAAAGAAAGAAACTTGATCAAGTAAAGAGTCTCAACCATTATCTCTCATACTTCGCAATCTTCCTTTACATATTTTGACCAAGTCCATGACATTCACAATATCTTGATCTTTCTTTTGTAATAATTGAGACAAGTCATTTGTGATTTCCAAATTTTTTTTCATCAAGTGTAGACAAAAAATGAAGCTAAATGATTGCATAAAAGTTAATAGAACATTTGCTTCAAATTTTTGTTCGTAACATGATCCATCTGTTCTTACAATTTTAAGCACATCTATCATAGACAGGAACATGTTTTCCAAACTGATTAAACAATTACAATGAGAGCTCCATCATGTATCACTAGACCGCTTAAGCTTAGTTTCTTGATTCAAGTATTGGCACTTAAGAGCTCATTATTATTGAGTGCTTCAAAAATTGCATCAACATGCTTTTCTCTCAGCATATCACGTCGCTTAGGGAATACACCCACAACATTCACCACATTAGAAACTGTAGTAAATAAATATGCAATTTCTGAATGTTTCTTTGCCACAACTACTAGAGCTAGCTGAAGTTTATGAGCAAAACAATGAACATAAAAAGCAGAGTCGTTATCATTTAGAATGAGTATTTTAATACCACTAAATTCACCTCTTATATTACTTGGCCCATCATAACCTTACCCTCGCAATCTAGAGATGCTTAATCCATGTCCTGAAAAGAAATCATCAACAGCTAACTTGAGTGAGGAAGATTTAGTATATGTAACATGTACAATACCTACAAAACGCTCAATTATATGACTTTTATCCACATAACGTAGCACAATGGTCTTCTGCTCCTTTGAAGACATGTCACATGATTCATCAACAAGAATGGCAAATAATGAATCACCAATATCCTTGATGATTGCATTGATAATTTCAGTTGAAATAGCACTTGAAATGTACTTCTAGATGTCAGGTGATGTCAACTTCATATTTTCAGGAGTATTTTTTAGCGTGACAGCTTTTATATCATCGTTGAAATGACATAGCCATTGTAAAACTACAAGAAAATTCCCTTGCTTTGTTGAATTTTTAGATTCATCATGCCCACAAAATGGAAGTGCTTGTTGTAAAAGTGTCCTACTAACACCAACTGATGCACCTATATGAGTTCCATAATCAATTCAATCTTGGTTTGAGTGTTTTGAGAGAATTGTTTCAATATACTGCTTTTGGTTTAATAAGACCTCACAACTTCTCCAAGCTATATTATGGGCACTATTCGGTCCTCCAACATGAATTTGTAATCTATCTTTTTTCTTCTAATTCGAAAATCCAACACCAACAATAGATTCACCATCAAATTGCTCTCTAATATCAGGTTTAAAGAGATAACAACATAGAAAAAAAACAGCATCTTTTTCTTTGTTGTACTCTAACCAAGTAGGAAACTTACTAAACCAAGCAGGATTAAATCGTCTTTGTTTTGCTCCAAAATTTTTGTAAGGAAAATTATGCCCTCAAAGTTGACACGGACCTTTTTGGAGATAAGCTCTTCGAACTTGTTCTCGAACATTTGGATGATAACTCAATATTTGATTACGTAATGGGGATCAGCTGATATATTTTTCAAGTTAACTTCCATAGTTCGGTTTGAACTACTTTCATTTTTCTTTTGACTCTTTGCAGGTGACGACTCCACTAACTCAGACTTTGATTTTCTTTTGAAAAATCTTTCCATAACTGAAACACATATATGGACTAAATTTATATTGAAACAATTATGAACATCTTCTCAAACTTATAAACCGAAACAAATTGAGCAAGCAATATATTAATCAAACCAATAGAGAATGATATATATATATATATAGAAATTGATAATTTAAAATTAAAATTCACCAACACAAGTTCACAATTGCATTAAAGGGATAAACAATTACATACTACATAAGAAAAATTACAAGGGATAGACAAATACATACTTGGAGTTGAATAACGATTTACCAAATATCTCCAAAGCCTTTTCCCTTTGGTAATCTACGCATAAATTGAAAGACCCATTAAAATAAATAGAATTTTAAAAAACTTGATAATATAATTAGAATTTGAGAAGAAAATAAACTCACAAGCAACTGCTTGGTCTAGCCATGTGTTTGACCCAAGCAAAGAGAAAAAGGCTCAATTTTATTGATTTATACAAGAAGGCAATATATAATTATAACAAGAATTCTAATCCTTTTGAGAATGGGTAGTGTATGATTGTAGGAAATTTGGCTGGTCAGTAGGGCCCACGTGGTAATATACTTTTGGTTGAATACTACTTTTATTCCATATATGTCATATCCTGTGCTAAGACCCATTCATTAGGCCACATCCCGTCCTATGATAATATAGTTTTGGCTAGGGGTGGGCACGGTACGTTATGGTACGGTATTGAGTCCGTACCACTATCGATACCAGAAATTTAAATCGGTATGGTATGGTATGAGATTATGGTTTGCCAAAATTGATACCGTACCGTACTGTGCCAAATCGGTATCGGTACGGTATCGGTACCAGAATGATACAACTAAAAAATGAACCAATTCAATATTTAACACCAAAATAAGTGATGCCTAAGTTACAAATTCAAAGATTCAACATATTCAATATCCAAATCCTAATCAATATATTCAATATCCAAATCCTTATGACTTACAAACCAAAATAGTTAAAATTATGCCTTATGGCTTACAAAAATACAAACACAATCCAAACATAAATGACAAAAACATAAAGTTATACTATTTGGTACGGTACGGTATTAATCGGTACCAAAATCTTGATACCGCTACCTTACCATATTATATTGGTACGGTACAGTACGGTACTTAATATCTCCTTATACCAAATGAAACGGTATGAAATCAGTATGGTACGGTGTGGTTAGGGTACGGTTTCGGTATTTCAGTTTAAGATGCCCACCCCTAGTTTTGGCAATTGAGTTGCATGATAGTACTTTGTTTTTTTATAATAAAATTTCAGTGGGGGCCAATGACTGTAGTGGCCCCTATGTGCCTTCGCCTCTGAACACCATCCTGCCCTTCACCCTCTGTCTCTTCACACCTACCCGCCCCCTCTCTCCCTTTTTCTCCTTGCCCCCTCTCTCATCTACAACCACGAACCCCACCCTTTATCTTCTCCCGCCCATTTTCCTTCTCTCTCCCTATTTCTATGTCTTCCCTCCTCTCTCTTTTCAACAACCACCAACTTAGAGCAACTTCAACAACCTCTTCAACAGCTTTGGAATTCTAAAATAGGCGAGTTACATCACAAAAACCCTCTCCAACAACCTTTTAACCTTAGTCATCAAAGTTGCAACCTTTTTCTCTCTCTTCAGGGCTGGTAAGCTGACTTTGGCTCTTCAAACATTTAATTTTACTTTGGAAAAAACAAAACCAACCTTGGAAATGTTAAAAAAATGCATTTTTTTCTTTTCATATAATAAATACATAGACATTTTTCATATGTTTTCATTATTTTTCATGATATTGCATTAATTGAATTGAAGAGTTTGTTGGAGCAAAAATTATTCAAGTAGCAAATAAGGGTTTTCAAATTCCCACGTAAGTCGACAAACTTCAATTTGAAGAGTTTTATTTGCTACTACTATTGGAGAGGCTCTTATAATTAAGGTGATCATTATAGAGAAGCACATCCCATGCAGGGTAAGGGTCTTCGTGGGGATTCGACCTTAATGGGTCAGGTATGAATGATAAAAAATGGGTATGGGGATGGGTACAGGGAATTTTATGGGTATGGTGTTTGGGGAGGGACGGGGATGGTATTTTAATCCCCGACTTGAACCCTCCCAATTTAGAATATATATATATATATATATATATATGATATTAAAGTGATTGTGCACCAACAAAATTTTATATTTATATAATTTATATAAACCTTAAACCACACTACTTATATATTTATTTAAGTTCTAGTCAATATGTAAACATTTTTATATTGTCTTCTACATATATATTCATTATCTTGCTCTAATCTTTTTTTTTTCTTTCAACAAAGTAATTTTATATTGATTTTTTCTTTTGTAATGAGGTGAGTCGGGGAACCCATTCCCCAACGAAGGTGGGGATGGAGAATCCCCAATATGAATATTGTGGGTATGAAAGCGGGGATGGGGAAAAAAGCTTAACTGGAATAGGAATGAGAATGACATACCCACTTCTGATTCGACCCATTGCCATCCCTAATTCCACGTGCTTCTCTTCATGACGAGCTCTTAGACCATCTCCAACCTTTGGGGTGGAAACTCAAATTTTGAGTTTAGCCTCCAAAAACCATATCCAACCCATGTATTTTGGGAGGTGAAAATTTGAGATGCCTCAAACTTGGACTGGAATTCCACCCAAAATTCTGCCTAGACTGGTAATTATGTGGGGCCCAATCTGCTTTAACATATAATTTTTTATTATAGGAAAGCAGCAGCCCATGTGCCCAACTTTGTTCGCTGGCCCACTTTGACAAGTGGGAATCTTTATTCCTTTTCCATTTTTGACAAGCAACGGCTAGTTTTTCAAATTTTTGTTATGCTGTTTTTTATCTATTTATTTATAAATATTCCAACAGCTATAAAATCAACGATTCTGATTCATTTGAGTCAATCTCAATAGTAAAATTTCACATCTAACGGCTCAAATTTAAATCCAACGGTCAAATTAATATTTATAATTAATCTAAGTCAAATCCAACCCCAAAACTTATTCCAAACTCTATAAATAGTCATTCATTTGGTAAATAATCCACCAAAAATCATTTTTTTTCCTTTCTCCCTTTGTTTTCCTTTCTCCCTTTGTTATAATTTTTCATTCTACATTCATTCTTGTTGAGAATGGTCCCAAAACCCCAAAGAGGTGTGAATTGGAAACCACAAGAACAAAACTTTCGCAAACATTCAAGGGCTGTAGATTCACCCAATCTACAGTACTTGTCGGTAGAGTCTGCCAAGCATCCATATGCGAGCATTCAAAAAATGGCTGTTAGCTTCTGCTCTGGGGATAGACTTTGTCATCCGCAAGCGTCTATCTTCTGGGTAAAGTATGGCTCATGTGCAACAACATCATTCAAGAGGCAATAGAAAAGCTCTCTTCTCATTTGGAACAGCCTGCGAAAGTCCACTGCGGGGTAAAGTGGTCTTTCACAGAAGTAGTCCTCCATGAGACTCTTATGATGTTTTTCTCTCTTCTGATTCTTGTATTCACGGCCTGCAACAGAACCACCATGTTTGGATTGTTGAGCATATTGCTCCAGCAAAAACGTATGGTGTTGAACAGCCATTGCAACCCTCTGTTCATGAAGGTCATCATCATCAGAATCATCATTGAAGAAATTTTGTATAGCCTTCCCACGTGAATTCATTGTAAGAAGGAGAATTGAAGGAGATTGTGTGGTCGATTCAGTAGAATAACACTTCTTAAATAGACAAGAGAATGAGATAAGGGAAAGTGAGATGAATAGCGATGAACAATGGCAAAGTGAGATGAATAGAGATTGTTGACGTTGCAAATCTCACGCCCTGGTGCTCCGGGCCGAAGGGATGTGCACGAACACGTGACGTCCTTCTTTTGGATACGGTGCGTTTTGTGCGCGGGCGTGCCAGCACGGTCTACCAAGCGTCGAGGGTTTGATAGGTTTTGGGTAGGAGAAGTTTAAATGATGCGCCTGTTTGAACTTGGACTTCTAACCAAACGATTGTGGCCGAGAGAGGAACTTATCTCGGCCGTCAGGTTCACGACTTGAGCTACAAGGCCGTTTAATGGTGGTGTAGGTGGTGGATTTTAGGCGGTGCTCAGGCGCGTTGCTCAATGAGCGACGGTCGTATGATATATGGGGTGAGTGAGGCGATAATAGGGATGGTGCTCCGGCACCTTGAGAAATCAAGGGTCGTATGATATATTGATGAATGGATTTTTCTTACAATCTACCACTACTCCTATGAAAGCATGTAAAGGTATTGAAAGTGCGTTACAGAAAAATAAGTTGCTCCGTGGGAGGCTTTTGGTTTTGGTGTTGGACTCTTTGTACGTGGTCTTGAGCTTGGTATTTATAGGAAGAGTGTTGGAGAGCCATTCGAGGCTGAAAAAGATCTTCTACAAATATCTGCCTGATGGAGTCTGATTGGGGCAAGCAGGAAGTCCAATCGGCATTTGGGATCGTGAAGCATGGTGGTGTGACCCCCATAAATCTCGGCAAATCTTGGCCACCGCCCTGATCGAAGGTTCTGCACCTCTGGCCGTGGGAACGCATTAAATGCCCTGGTCTAGTGGTTGGTGAAGTGACTGCAATTTGTAAGAACATTTTGTGAGAATGTTTGTACCTAACCACTCTGATTACCAAATCCTGACTTCAGTCACTTCTCTTCTGCCCTTGTGCATTAAATGCTTCTTGCCCCAGTGGATTTGCTGTGGTGGACAGAGGCACTACTTCATTAAATGGGGCGTGGGACCCAGGAGCCACGTGACTTTTTTGACCATAATATCTTCGGCCGTGTTTTGCATGGTCCTCGGCCTCGGCCCATAAGGCTATGGTCGAGAGGCCGAGAAGGCCCTGCCTTCGTATTTGCCTTGCGTTTTTTATTTACGCAAGACACTTTGTCAAAAACGCGGCCGTTCTACTCTATGAACAGGTGTCAAGGCTGAGAAGAGGCCCCTTCTCACGACTGTATTTTATTAGGCACAAACAGAGATGAACAATGGCAAAGTCAGATGACTAGAGATGAACAATGGCAAAGTCAGATGAATAGAGATGAACAATGGCAAAGTCAGATGAATAGATATGAATAATTGTTCAGAAGGTGATTGAAACAACACAAGATGTGAAATGGTTCAGAACATTATTCAATGAGGATAAAGGAATCCAATGAAGTAAAAGTAAAAGTAAAAATGGAAGAAAATTATGGCAATGGCTTCAATGAAGGGTTCGAATTATTCCGGGCATACGTATGATGTTGTAATTGTTTTTATTTTTAAGTGAAATTCTATTATGTTTTGAAATTTTAATTTTTTTAGGTTAAAATGTTTAAAAAATTAAATCATGAGTATTGAAACAAAAATAATATCAAGAAAAATTAACAAGAAAAAAAATTTAGGGGTTAATCATTCTTAAACAATTTAATAAAGTTGCAGACTCAAATTATGAGTCTACAAGGTTGGAGGAAAAAAAATTTTGAGTTTTGAAAATACATGAATAGTTGTATTTTGGAGGGTGAAAATTTGAGTTTAGCCCCAACATGGTTGGAGATAGTTTTATATTCACTTCAATTCCAAGCTAGTAGCCACAAAACACCACATGCACAATTTCCATTTAAGTCACGTGCGCCACTCGTGCAGTCCACTATTTATTACCAAGGAAATGAAAGACTGATATAGTGCCTACTCGTTCCCTGCACTCGGTTCCCTTCTCGTTGAGGCTTCGGCCTTTTGCTTTTCTAGGGTTTTTTTTTCTCTCTCTCTCGCCAATCCAGACGCTGTCGTTTCTGGACTTTCCAATTCGCCGAGATGAAGCTCACTGTAAAGACCCTCAAAGGCAGCCATTTCGAAATTAGGGTTCAGCCCACTGACACCGTGAGCATCTTTCTTCATCTCCTTTTCATTTTTTTTGAATTTTGAATTTTTTTGCTCCTATTCAGTCTGTATAGCTAGGCAGAAAACAAGGAAAGAAAAAACATAATGAAAATTCAGATTTTTGAAACTTTTTCTTTCGTTTTTGGGCACCGCAAGAATTGAAATGTCGTTAATTTTGCTTAAATATATCTATATTTTATTTTATTTTATTTATATGCACATTTACTTACATATTGCATGAACATAATTGCAAAAAAAGAATAACTTTAATACAAAGTGGTTGTTGTATAGAAGTTTGATGTAATTAACTGCATTGAAATTTAATACATTTATAATGTACATTTATTACTTTGAATATAAGGTTATGGCTGTGAAGAAGAACATTGAAGATGTACAAGGAAAAGATAATTATCCATGTGGGCAGCAGTTATTGATTCACAATGGGAAGGTCTTGAAAGATGAAACTACTTTGGCTGACAACAAGGTCACAGAAGATGGTTTTCTTGTTGTCATGCTTAGCAAGGTATATATCTCTTAAATCCAAAGGCAATGTGCTAATTATATTCAAAGTTGCTCTTATTCAAATATGGCAGCCACTTTTTATTTATTGATTTTTTAATCAATTATATGATTTCAGTTCTTCACTTTTGGATACTTTGCTCTTGGTTCTAAGATTAGTAAAGAAGTTTCGTATTATGTGCTGTTTGGCAATTTTTTGTACTAGAAATCAGTAATTATATAGATATTGCTAGTTTGGACATATGAGTTTTATCTCATCATGATTGGCCTTACTTTCAATCTGATGAAACATATGAAAAGAGTAGGTAATGGTGATGCAAAACTTTTCTGCCAAAAATGTGTATACTATAAGTTAGGCCACGACTTTTGTACAGTATTTTTGGCTTCTGTACATTAATAGTTATCCACTGCCTATATGGGAGTAATGGTTAAACATTCGTATGGAAGGGGATAATTAATAAATGCGGCAAGATACACATGCTTTCACACCTCTATTTTGGGAAGAGGACAAGTTTCATTAGTTTTTATAGTTTATGATTTAATCAAATCAGATATTAGTCTAACAATGCTGAAGATCTGAGCCTGATAATTTTGGCTTTGGAAGTAATATGGTGGCATTTCGAGTAATATTTCAAGGTAATTGTCATTATATGGAGTGCAAGAGTTTACAACATTAAGAATTAATGGAACTTAATGCGTGGCTAACAAAGAATTTATATGGCGTTTGTTCTAAAGTGAGGTACATTAATGAAACCAATTTTAGAAGGTAAGGCCCTATTTTTTACTCAATAAAATGTGATATAATCTACACACAAAAAAAGCTAACACCCATTTGATTGATATTAGAAGGATAAGTATGTGTGTATATGTGAGCATGAGAGGGAGAGAGAGAGAGGCTAGAGAGAGAAAAATCAGAAAAAATAAAAAAAACTACAATTCAGTAACGATGAGAGAAGCCTTTAAAACTGAATCAGATTTTATGCTAGTAATATTACTAAAAGGAAAATAGAGATTGAATTAGGGGATAATTAATAAAATATTGGATAGGAAACATATGAATGAAATATGTAAGTTACTCGTATAATAAATACGTGAAAAATATGTAAGTTCTAATTTAGTAATTTTTTATAGTAATACGTGAAAAATACATGTATATTATGCAAGTTGTACCTATATTATTGAAACATATGTGATAATACATGTATTAAATGTGAAAATACATATGTATGTGTATTTTACCCATATAATACATTTGGTTTTTGAGAAACATGTCTTCTATAATTAGGAAGTGTACTGGAGATGGAAGTACTTTAAAAAATACATATGTGCATAATGTGCATATTATATTCAAATTTACTAACTATGATTAACAGTTCTAGGTTGTGTATACTGTTTATCGTCTTTTAGAAACTTGGGATACATTAATTATTTCTGCTGTTGCGCTGGGAAAAAAAAAACACGCTTATTTCTAATAAAGCAAGAATGCCTATTTTCTGATGGTATACTAATATTTTTTTTGTGATACTATATATTAGCTGTGTTCCTGATTAAGTTGTTTTGAATCACTATATATTGTTTAGTTGACATGCAATCAGGTTTTCATTTGTTCTTTTATTCATTGACTTGCACAAATGATATTTTGTAAAGATATATCATCTAAGAAATGTAATATCCATTCTGGAGCATGAATTATTTTGTAAAGACATACCATCTAAAGACATATGTCTGTTCAATGGTTTATGTTCTCATATCCTTGTACTTTGCTAATTGATTTGGGTAGTTCTGGAAGTTTAATTTGCTAATGGTATATGTTCAATGGTACATATTTGCTTTACCACTAGTTATCTGTACTCTTAAGTTTAACCAAGAATGGCAGACGACTTTAGAAACTTGTTTTATTGTCTGCTTTGTCTGCAATCCGCATAAGCCCTCGTCCCTACAATTTTTGTCTCATTTTCTTTCTGCCAATTTTCAGAGTAAAACTTCAGGCTTAGCAGGGGCTTCATCCACTCAGGTATTATTATCAATCATTCTTATTGTTTTCTGAGCGGTTTTTTTTTCCTGGTTGTATTTTAATGTTTAAGCTAATTCTTGTATCTCTGCGTCGCAGCCTACTTCCACAAATCCTCCTGCAACTCCACCAACCACAAATTCTACAACCAGACCCGAAGCTCCTGCACAACCACCGTGAGTTTACATGACAAGGAGCCTTTTCAACTTGCTTTTAGATTAAATTAGTTCTCTTTAACAAACCTTTACTTTTTGTGCTGCCGCAGACCCATACAGAGTACCATATCTGCTTCCGACAGTGCAAAGTATGATTCTTTATCCTGAGATTATATTTAACAATCTATGGCAAGGGCATGAAGATACTTGTACAACGGTTAAGAGTTGAATTACCTTAGGTTGTTGCATTAAGTTGCAGTTGTTACTGAGGAATCAAGTACGGTGATTGAAATGAATTTTACTAAGCATCTTTTGAAGGCTGGAATCCTCTGTTTGAGTTGAAGGATAATTTTTTTGACGCCTTCACGTGGATGACTAGAGTAGTCTTTTCCTTTTCCCTTTTGTGGCCTTCATTGTTTCTTTACAATTTTAGCCTTTTATACTTCTTGTATACCTGGTTTGTGCCCACTGGCACCTTTTAATTAAGTTAATTTATTTATCAAACAGAAAGCATGCACAATCACTGTGTTATAAAATTAATTTTGAAGATTGCAGTTTGCAATGGTGGTGTGTAATCAGATATTAAGGTTGAAATTGGATGCTAACTGTCAATACAAAGTTATTCAAAACCATCTTGGTACATGTGACTTGAGCCTTGAAGTCAAGCTCCTGAAACGTTTACCAGGTTGTTTGTTAACTTTTACCTTGCTTAAACAAATTCTATGTACACAATCAGATAATTATTAATTAATGTAGATGTAACTAGGATGGGCTGCTCAATGTGAATATCCAGTGATGTAGTGAATGTATTATCCATGTTGGCATCCTGCTGGTTTAGTTTTGGCATGTTTATAATATATTCTTGTGTGGTATGAATCTGAATTTTTTTAGGGTAATCCGGAAACTCTTCTTATAGTCCTCTTTTTAATTTGTTTTCTTTAATGTATTTTGAAAGAACAGTGTTTATTTTAAATTTAAAAAAAAAAAACAATGTTGGGTTCCCCTTGCATTGTTTATTACTTCCATTGGCATAGACCATGATGATTTTAAGTCCCTCTGTTTCAACTGCAGTGTGCATACTGATAGCTATGGTCAAGCTGCTTCAACTTTACTTGCTGGTACTAATCTTGAGCAGACTATTCAACAAATAATGGATATGGGCGGTGGAAACTGGGACAGAGAAACAGTTACACGTGCACTTCGAGCGGCATATAACAATCCAGAGAGAGCAGTCGACTACTTGTACTCTGTATGTCTAGATTTCTTAAATTTGTTGCTGTTATATTGATCTTTATTTAGCCACTGACATAGTGTTCTTCAGAGTATTCCAGAAACAGCAGAAGTTGCAGTGCCGGTAGGACATTTCCCGGCAAGCCAGGCAACTGAAACAGGGGCAGCCAATGCTGCACCTGTCTCTGGAGCACCTAACTCTGCTCCTTTGAATATGTTTCCTCAGGTAAAATGTAGGATTGTTGGATATGTTTCCTTTACAGTTACTTGGCTGTGTATCTAAGCTGGAGTCCTCCAGGAAACACTCTCTGGTGCTGGTGCTGGTGCACTTGGATCCCTTGCCTTCCTCAGGAATAATCGCCAGGTAAGCTTCCTGTTATAATATTTCCAACTAAGATGTATATTCTGTATATTGGATTCTATAAATCAGCAAATCAACACGATTGAACTTGTTGACATTTTTATAATATTGGTATTGGAAACAGGGTAGATGGCGCATGTGTTGAGTGGAGATATTATACGAGTTTATAATACATTTTTATCATCACTTATTTTTACATTTTTATTTCATTCTTGTATTTTCTGGGAAGAAATAATGTTTTAGAAGCAACCAAAAGTGGATATCATTCTCTTTGTAGCAAGCCATGTTTGGCTAAACTATTTCATATGGTTGTACAAAAGCTCTATTACATGCTTCTAATGAATAGCAAACGTTGGAGATCATGTTTGATTCAGTTTGCATGTTTTATTCACTTGTTGACTATGCAAGGTTTGCTCTACTTAATGTCTGTTTTCGTTATAGTTCCAAGCGTTGCGCTCAATGGTGCAAGCAAATCCACAAATTTTACAGGTTTGCCTTTGCTTTATGTCTTAGATTAAAAATTGTGATGTTTTCTTTTAAATGTCTCACAGTTGCTTTGTGCTGCTTTTGTTACAGCCCATGCTGCAGGAGCTTGGAAAGCAAAACCCCCAGCTTTTAAGATTAATTCAGGAACACCACACTGAGTTCCTTCAGTTAATAAATGAACCTCTTGAGGGGTCTGAAGGGTGAGTATCATAAAAAAGACCCAATTAATTCATACATAGAAATTGTCAAAATCATGACTTGCCTTTCTTACAAAAGTACTCCATCTTCCAGTGACATATTTGATCAGCCTGATGGCCCTGACCAAGATATGCCTCATGCCATCAACGTAACCCCGGCTGAGCAGGAGGCCATTGAACGAGTATGTATTTTTTTTATTATCAAGATTGAACGAGTATGTATTTTTTTATTATCAAGATTGAACGAGTATGAATTCTTTCTGTTCCTGAGAACTGCATACACTGATTAGTTTGGTATTTTATATAGCTCGAAGCAATGGGATTTGATAGGGCCTTGGTCATCGAGGCATTTTTAGCATGCGATCGCAATGAAGAATTGGCAGCAAACTACTTATTGGAGAATGCTGGAGATTTTGAGGATTGAATGATTGTCCTAAACACCCAGTTATGCTTACCCCATTGGATTCATAGTTTTATTCTTTTGAATCCGCATCCTTGACACTTGCAGCATCTTTACTCAGGTAGTGCGTGTAGTGTTTGGAGCAAGTTATGTCCCCAGATAATGAATTTAATTAATAGTAATTGTTTTTGCCAGATTGAATTTTTAAATAGAACATCTTTTGCTGAGGTTTATTTCTTGTGAGAACAGTATGTTGACAAAGCAAAGGTTGAGTTTCTTTTTCCTTCGAAGAAATATCTTTCGTCTGCATCTCAAGAACAATGGGGGTTCAATAAACACAGAATTTATTTAACTTGTTTTTCTTTTAATATTTTAGTTCTCTATTTTAACTCGTGTTTTTTAAATGTTACAATTTGTCATTTTATTTATTTATTATTATCAGAGAATTGTCATCCTTATTCTGTCATCGATTTTTGGTATTGTTCCTATACTGTATGAAATTTATTTCAATTTAAGTCTACTTTAGGGACATAAATTGTCATCGATTTTTGATAACCACTTCGGCGCAAACTATAAACATGTTACATTAACAGTTTTCATTTTTTATTTTTAAAAAATTTATTCAAAATCATTCTTATTTTTAAAAAATAATAAACTGGCTTCAGTTTTTTTACCCTCCTTTCTCACCTGACTTGGAACCGACAGCCTGACTCTTGTTTTCGCCTGCATGCCCAATCCGAGCCATAGGACTTCCAGAACCAAAATTCATCCTAACTCTAGAAAATGTTATAGACTCTTTGTAACATGCACTTTCATTCTACGATCTCAAATTCTTACAGACTCTTTGTAACATGCACTTTCATTCTACGATCTCAAATTTAGAATTTGACCCCGATAAAATTTAATTTCTAAGTTCCGCATAAGACTAAAAATTGTTAACAAACAACTTTTAAACAATTTTAAAATTTTCTTTTATTTGAAAATTGGAAGAGTTACTAAACAAGTTTATTATTTTCAAGGTCCCCCTTCCCAAATTGGACTTTATAAAAATAAAATAAAATAAAAACTTTTCTGTTTTCAGTTTTATACAAATTAAAACTAAAAACTAAAAACTTAAAAAATGAAAACTAAAATGGTTTTCAAACAGGTCCAAAATTAAACATTATATCAATTTAACCTCCATGAATCAGCCAAATCTAAATGACGGTTGCGACATTTTGAATTGCTTGATCCTTTTAAGGAAAAAGATATAGAAACCTGTCTAAAATGGTGCTGGTCATTCTTCACCAAAGATAAATGTTTTAATTCCCTAGGAATTGCAAACGCAGAAACCATGAGTAGTGTAGAAATCCTTTTATTTGCATCGAAATTTCCTAGGCTTTGCTTGTTTTCACAATCTTCAAACCATATTAGTTAGAATTGCTGATGAAAGAGAAGAAGGCCGCGTAAAAAGAAGCGGAACAGAGGCTAGAACCAAAACCAGGCTTGACATTTGCTTATCAATACCTAGATGGTGCATGTAAGAACCTCAAGGGCTAGCTCACGTGGTAAGCCAAGTATTGGAAATAGATCAAATCGAATAAAGAAACTTTTGGGGTTATCACTGATAATACTGTTTTGCTCATTAACATGTAGTTTACCAAGCATAATTGGTTATTCCAAAAGTCAACACATACCATTCTATTTACAAAGTGGATGGTATTTTAAGTACAATAGAAGATGCATACACACAATAAATATACTTGAGACACTGATGAGCCAACCCTTTATCTCTCGTTTGGTGGTGGCAGGGTTCAGAATTCCCTCTCGGGGAACAGAATAGGAGCCAAAAGAGACCAGATGAACAGACCTGCAGTTGCCCAACTAGTCACAATCCTCACCCACACAGATGGCCACCCCACATCAACCAACTTCCCGCTCTCCCCAACTGAGGTTGTCCATCCTGTCAGAAGCATTGCCGAGTACATACTAGCAAGAGAGAAGATGATGTGGAAAAATGAATATGAATATGATACTGGCTTCGCCTTCTCTTTTTCTTCATGTTCGTCTGCCTTGTCCAATGGAAGCAGAGGCTTTCCAGCACCTTCACCAGGCAAGAAATTTATAATTATAAAAAATAAAAAAAATGAAAAAAGGAATATTAGTAGTATAGCAAAACTAGATAGCCTATCAATGTTAATATTTTTGCCTTCAAAATTTTCTCATGTAACCAAACATCAAATACAATTGTTCAAGAAACAAAAACCAAAAACAATAATTGTAAGACAGTTTAAGCACATTTTTCTCAGTGAGTGTAGACAAATTGCATATCTTGAAACAAGAGTTTTAAAGGTTCTGCCAAGAATTACCTGCACGAGGAGAACTTGGTGGGGAGAGAAGAGTCGTAGAAGATCCAGCACGAACAGCAGAATAAACCACAGAAAGAACAGTGGTTAGCAAACCAAGGGTAAGGGTCCCAGTGGAAACAGCTTTGGAATGTTTGTGAAGACCATTGCACTCATAATCCCTTGGTTCACTGGCAAGTGCACTGTAGCAAAGGTATGTGCAATACATTGATATAACTGACGCTGGCAAAATGCTGCCATTTACCTGTATAACATAAAAATGATAACTAAGAAATCATAATACTGAATTATTACGAATGAATCTGCATACATCAATATACCATGGCTACACATGTATAACATCAGAGTATAAATGTAAAAAGAACTATACCAATACAAAATGTGTGCAACCAAGAAGCTAAGCAACATATAGACTCTTTTAAGCTAAATGGAAGTACAGTTCTAGAATCTAGATTTAGTATTGAATACACATGCTGCTCTCAACAGAATACAGAGATAAATAGTAGACTGAACCAAGTTTATGAAAACCTCACTCATCACCTGCATTGCCTTATAACAGATGACCATAATCTGGAGAGTGATATAATTCTGGTTTAGCCCAAGAAGATAGTTAACTCATCTATACAAAGCATGAATCGAAGTAATCCCAATTTAATATATCATTTTGAGTTTAACTAGTCAGACTTTGCAATGTCCCATGGAAATCGAACATGGTTTCCTCCAAATTCCTCCCTCTCTTCCTTGTTTGCCTCTTTCTTTGTCGTTGCCTAAAAAGAAAATAAATAAAACAAGGGCTATATTTTTTTACTCTGTGTGTTCTGCAACTCTGGTCTATGACTGAATCTATAGCTAGTCTCTCTGCCCTCGTAGAAGCAGTAAAAGATAAGGCAACAATCTCTTGAATTATAATCACCCATATCAGCCTTATACAACTTGTATTATCCCTCTTCTTTTTTATTTCTTCTAGTTGTATCTTTGCAAACATGAGTGATACAATTATGCTGTTATTTTTTTCTTTTCCTTTTTTGGTAACTGATTATAATTAGCTAT
The DNA here is from genome assembly GCA_020226455.1 of Prunus salicina. Lineage (NCBI taxonomy): Eukaryota > Viridiplantae > Streptophyta > Magnoliopsida > Rosales > Rosaceae > Prunus > Prunus salicina. The sequence continues at coordinate 11,414,782 of CM035344.1, read as the reverse complement.
AAAGAAAGAACCATGAAATTTACAAACTTACAGCAGGATGCAGAGCGACTATGAGAAAAAGGAACACACAGATCAGAGTCATGACAATAAAGAAGGTGTTGAGCCCACAGTCATGTCCAGATGGCGTAAACCAATGGAAAAGAAGTCCAGAGAAGACGAATGTTGCCAGATAACAAACAAGAGAAACAACAAAAAGTGCAATGTACCTATATAAACGATGAAGATTCAAGTTAAAATCAATATAAGAAAGTAGAAATGTGAAAATAAAAAGTAGATACTTAAGGAAATAATAAACTAACCAGAACTGCTCATCATATCCAACCCATTTGTCATTCCACCCGTGAACAAAATCCAACAAAAGTACAACTTGTACAAGGAGAAAAAATCCTGAGCCAAACTTTGAAATTGTCTCTGCAAACACGATATTTATCTGTCAATTTTAGTCACACAAATGAAAAGAGTTTCCAAAAATGTATTTAACAGAAGAACCTAAATTCGGAAATTAACAGAAGAGACTTAAATAGTACTCCAATCTTCTCAGTTTCCTTGCATGACAAATCATGACCACAAACCCTTTATTTTATAGCATCAGGATACTCTAATATAGCCCAGACACTGATGCCGTAGCTGCTTGACTATGCTCAAACCAAGGTACATTTTAATTCACTAAAAAAATTAAGAGCAAAATATATACAGAACCCAAAAACGAATCATAATTCACAGATAGATGTAGAACAATGTTGGAGTGCTAACCTAGCTACTATTCTCTAGGTTCAACATATGTAAGCCCATAAGTAAGTTCTCCAATTTGTAAAGCCTATTTTGATTTAGCAATAGAAAAATTTTCAGGAGTCAAAAAATAAAACATAAAAAGATGAGTGAATAATCTAAGATTACACAAACAGAAAATCACCACTATTATCATTCCGCTGAAGTACACGAAGCACTCACAGAAAGAAATGGAAATACGCAGATGACAAGGACATACTAGTTGTTACAGACATATAGGTATTCTATTATGATAACCTAATAAACTGAACTTACAACAGTATGATATACTGTTTTGATTGCAATAAGAATTTTCAAATGCAATAAGTGCTAAATCATTAAGAGTCTATTATTGATGTAAAAAAAAAAAAAAAAAAAAAAAAATCATGTTGCATGTATGCAATACTATTCAGATGTGACAACATGAGATAAACTAAGTATATTTTCTTTGAAAAGAAAGCGCAATCATGATCTTGCCTGTTCAAAATTTAAGAAATAAACAAATGATTGATCTCTGCGGGCAGAGATTAGCAGTAACCAGGTCAAGAAAGGTCAATAAATGTACTGATGTTTAGCATCGGATTTTTTTTCTTAAATGTAAAACTGCAATGTGTGCATCAAGCCCAGAGACTGGAATTCATCTTGGGACTTTTGAAACAAGAAAACAGCGAAAATTTTATGCACTACGAAAACAAAATCCCTGATAGAATATAGTGCTTACCATAGAAGCTAACAATCTCATTTGGTATGAAAAACATGAAGATCACTAGAAGGCACCAGGAAATAATTTTCATCATCCATCCACCATGGTGCAAACTATCACGGGGATCCTTCTGGCTTTTCACGCCAACCATCATAACAGCTAAAATGGTGAAGAAGAGAAAATTTCCCAAGCTAACACGAAGCACTGCATCTGTTTCAAACCACTCCCTGTTATGTGTCTGATTAAACTGAGAAATCCCTGCATCAATAACCAGTATGAGATCAGTGTCATATGCAAGACCACATACCACTAAACCCAAGAACCAAACAATCCTCTAGTTGTAGTCAAACTTCCATGGGAAATCAAAAAAATTTCACCCATTTAAAGACATTATGTTATGATGAGTTTCTTGTAAAGCATTACCAAGAATTCAAAACATCCGTACAGAGTACAGCAAGTACATAATAACACCACAGCCTAATATTTGGAATGATGAAAGAGGTGGCTTACAAGGAATCTTTTCCAAGAGGGGAGCTGCGACCTCACGGAGAATCCATGAGACGATCAGAGAAAGCGCGAAGAGCCCACAGTATGCAATCCTTGCAGACCGGCGGCTGATACTCGACACCACCGTCCGGCACGCATCGCAGGCGCAAGCAGCGCAGCACGACGCCAGGCAGGAAGCTGCCCACATCTTCTTCTTTCACGCCTCACCCACAGATCACTCTTTAATAAGCAAATTAATCCCCAAAAAAAAAAAAAAATCAAGACTTTATCATATGAAATACAAAACCCTGATGGAATTTTCAACTAAATACGAAAATTTTAAATAAGTTTCAGGCCTTGAGCTTTATTCAAAGCCCTATTTGAGATTGCAGCTCAAATCAATAATTCAACAAAGAAATTATAAACCTATATTGCAAAAAAACTAGAACCCTAGAAAAAACATAAACAAAATGAGAAATTCGATCAGATTGAAAGAAACTTATACAAAACCCATGATGTAATTGATGAAATACATATTAATTGTTCCTGAAATTTGATCATACAATTCTAATAGTAAAGAATTAAGATCGACTACCTTCTGGAAATTGGAGAGCAAAGATCAAGAGAACGAAGATAGATTAAGAGCCTAATAAAAGCTACAAAGACTTTTGCTTTTAGGTTCGGATTCGAATTTTCCACGATTTTATTGGACCTTGTCTCAAGTCCAACTGAGTCGCCACGTTGGTCGGGTCGGGTTTTCTTCTCAGATATTTCCACAAAACCCCACACCATAGGTCGGGTCGGGTTTTCTTCTTTCTCTCCTTATACAGAAGCAACTTTATCAATTCAACATAAACACTCTCATCGACAAGTGCAACTTGGATCATCCCAAACTTAACTTAATCATTAACCCGATTTGACAAGTTAGAATTAGGTGAACATTAAGGGTGAGGATAGTTCGGTTCATTCTGATTTATCCCTTTAATTGGAGTAAAAATTGAAAGTTACACACAAATTTAGTTAGATTTTCATACAAAGTGTCACACGAGTTTGGAGCCTCCCCAAAACTTACACGGTTTGTTTTGGAAGGCTAATGGCTGGTGCTATATGGCTTCGGTTCGATTCGGTTGGTTTTTGAATTGGAAGAAGAGAAAAAGATGAAGAGGTGAAGAGATGAAGAGGAAGAGAGAGGGAAAGAAAGAGGTGGAAAGGAGAGAAAGACAGAGGTGCAACAAGAAGAACGGCTATGGTTAACCAAAAAGAAAAAGAAGTAGGGCTATAATTGTTATTTAGCTGGGTATAAATTGGGAATAACTCATTTGGGTATTAATTGGGCTAAAGTATCTAGTATTATTTAGGCTTCCTAATAAATTTGGATATAAATAAGTATGTAAATTTAACATAACCGGTTCGATTTAGTTTAGAATGTTTTTGTCCAAGGGAAGAATCAAGATGAGAACCAATCCATAACGGTCTTATTCAGTTTTTAAGCCTAAGTTACTGTTTTGTCAACATGGTTTTTTTTTTTCCGACTCGGTTCACCGGTTCAAATACCAACCCCTAATGAAGACATGCTCGAACTCAACTTAATCATTTTATGGGTCAGTTTGAGGCCTTGACCGTCTGAACCCAACTCGATTTCTAGGCCACATTCGAATATATTTTATATGAATATGTACTCATTCTACACATATTCCACATACTTCATAGAATAATTAGGGCTTTTTCTACTAGTGTTGTTTTATGTTTTATTTGGCATAAACTCTAGAAGTTATATGTTTAGTTTAAGTGATTGTCGCTTAGTATTTTTAATGTTTTTGAATTGGACTTCAAATTTTATATCGATGCTATGATTATATTTGTTATTGTAGTATATTAATGGCTCGGATAGAAAATATTGAATGAATGTGTTTGCGCTTACTTCTAATCAGCGATTGATTGGCCAAGTTAGGGACCTTTTCTTGGCCCATGTTCTTTCACTTCCTCAAGGTCGAGAAGGTTAGGTTTTGTAGGTGTGTTTTTAGCGTTTTTATGATAAGTGCAATGACTAAGATAAATGAAGGAAACTAAATGACAATAAAATAAATGCGATAAGATAGATTAAATCAATAAGAAATTTGAATTAAACAAAGAACGCAATAAGAATCATAGTCTAAAATATCGATAATATCAACGAAATATCGAGGATATTATCATTTTTCGGGTCACGGATATTTCGGAACGTATCCATACACATATCATATAAATATCGATATCAATAATTTCGCTCATACTTCAGCAATATTTTGTCAATATATCGTTATTATATCGCAATAATATCGAAAATGTCGACGTAATGGAAAAAAAAAAAAAACACAAACCACACACGCAAAGGGAATTCAAATCCCTGCCATTTCACTCTTCCAATGCCTTAAACACTATGTTGCTTATGTTTTTGTGATAATACGCAAAGGGGAACTTTATGTGGTACTACTCATGTATCTTATCATGCAATGTATAAAGTATAAAATATTGTAGTAAATCATTATATATAAATGATTATGGTGTTCTTAGCCTTCTTTCATTAATTGCTACATATTTTCTACACTCATAGCGTTTATCAGCTCGCTATATAATCAACTTAAATAAGTTAAACCTATCATGCAATGCATTTCCTTCCAATTTTATGTGATAAACTAATAGATAAATGACTAAATAAACATGTTGGAGGTAAAAACTAGACGGGTAGTAATTAGACCAACTTAAAGATGAGGTGGATGTTGAAGGTGAGGACCCTTAGTATGTGAGAGCATTTAGTAAGTGAATAGGCATGCATACAGAAGACAAATGTACGTGGTTCACCCGAATAATGGGCTACGTCCACGGAAAAGTATATTCTCATTACGATAATCTGTGTGTACATTGCACATGCGGTTAGACCCAAGGAGAAGAGGAAGAATGCCGAAGGCTGAACGCAGGAAAGCTGAAGGCTGAAGGCTGAGGATCTGGCTGAAGGCCAATGATTCGTAAGCTTGCAAATGGCCACATGGGTAAGCCCATGAGGCTCCTCTGAGCCATATGGAGCCCTAGTAGCCCACCTCCCTTCTCTCCTTGAAGGAGAGAAGTCTCTTCATATAAGTGAGGGAGAGTCCCTTCTTCTTGTGTTTTTTCGATGTGGGACTCCCTCCCCTTTGCTTGGATTGGTTTAAGAGTGCTTGCCCAGATATTGTACAAACAGGAGTCCCCCAAGTTTCCGATTAAGGAGATACTTCTTAATTGGGGACTTGTAGTCATAAATGCACTGGCCAAGCAATGCTTCAGCTCCCTCTTCGCTTTCTCTTGTATGCAACATTGGTGCGGAGTTGTTGCTGCAATAATGGGTGTCGTTCAGTAGTTGGCATAGGTGCCAGAAGCTTAAAGGATTCTCCATTGGTGCCGTTCGCATGTGACATAGGCATGGAATGAAAAGATGTCTCTTGGGAGGTGCCGTTCGGCATGCCTTGACATTGTAAGTGAAAAGTGTCTCCAGAGGTGTCGTTCGGCATGTGGCCTGGTGCCATAAGGGAGAAGATTCTTCATGAGATGCCGTTTGGCAAGTAGCTTTGGCGCTGTAAGAGAGAAATGTCTCCATAAGGTGCCATTCAGCATGTGGTTTTGAGAAGAGGCGCCGTTAGTGATAAGATTCTTCATGTACCGTTCGATAGGTAGTTTTGGCGCTGGAAGAGAGGAATGTCTTCATGAGGTGCCGTTCGGCAACACAAGAGGTGGGAGATGCCGTTGGAGCTTTGGGAGCTGCCGTAAGCTTTGGAGCTAATGCTGTAAGCTTGGGAGTTGATGCCGTAAGTTAGGAGCTACCGCCGTAAGCTTTAGAAGCTGATGCCGAAAGCTTGGGAGCTGCCGCCGTAAGCTTTAGAAGCTGATGCTGAAAGCTTGGGAGCTGATGCTGTAATTCTTCATGAGGCGCCAGCAGGTAGCCTTGGCGTCGTAATGGAAGGTGCCGATCGGCATGGCCTTGAGAAGAGGTGCTAAAAAAGTGTTACCCGTGGGGTGTCGTTCAGCAGTGCAAGTGTTGCGAACTGTTGTCGTAAAGTTGATGCTGGAGTTGCAGCCGTAAGCTTAAAAGTTGTTGCCGTAAGCTTGGGAAGCTTAGGAAGCTTACTGCCGTAAGCTTTGGGCCTAGCAAATGAGTACATGTAGTAATTATAAAAGGTATAATTATTAAGTAATGGATACTCACATAATTTTGGAGTGCCTAATGATGATTGGGGGATGACAAAGGCATCGAGCGCGCCGAATCATCTGAGAATACTGAAGGCAGATGCCGAATCTTTGGGGAGATGTGAAGACATCGCATGTGCCAAATAATGTAAAGGTGTCGAAGACAGATGCCTAATTATTGGGGGATGTGAAGACATCGCACGCACCAAATGATGTAAGGGTGTCGAAGGCAGACGCCGAATCATTGGGGGATGTAAATACATCGCCCGCCGAATGATGTAAGGGTGCCGAATGCAAATGCCGAATCATTGGGGGGATGTGAAGACATTGCAAGCGCCGAATGATGTAAGGGTGTCGAAGGCTGACACCAAATCATTGGGGGATGTAAAGACATCCCGCGTCGAATGATGTAAAGGAGCCAAAGGCAGATGCTGAATCATTTGGAGGGATGTGAAGACATCGCACGCCGAATCATCTGAGAATACCGAAGGCAGACCCCGAATCATTGGGGAGATGTGAAGACATCGCACGCGCGAATGATGTAAGGGTGTCGAAGGCAGATGTCGAATCATTAGGGGTTGTAAATACATCGCACGCCGAATGATGTAACGGTGTTGAAGGCAGATGCCGAATCATTGAGGGATTGTGAAGACATCGGACGCACTGAATGATGTAAGGGTGTCGAAGGCAGATGCCAAATCGTTGGGGGATGTAAAGACATCGTGCTCCGAATGATGTAAAGGTGCCAAAGGCAGATACCGAATCATTTAGGGGGATGTGAAGACATCGCACGCCGAATCATCTAAGAATATCGAAGGGAGACGCCGAATCATTGGAGAGGTATGAAGATATCTCACGTGCCGAATGATGTAAGGGTGTCGAATGCAGACACCAAATCATTGGGGGATATAAAGACATCACGCGCCGAATGATGTAAGGGTACCGAAGGCAGATGCCGAATCATTTGGGGGGATGTGACAACATCGCACGCCGAATCATCTGAGAATATCGAAGGGAGACGCCGAATCATTGGAAAGGTGTGAAGACATCTCACGTGCCGAATGATGTAAGGGTGTCGAAGGCAGACACCAAATCATTAGGGGATGTAAAGACATCACGCGCCGAATGATGTAAGGGTACCGAAGGCAGATGCCGAATCATTTGGGGGGATGTGACAACATCGCACGCCGAATGATGTAAGGGTGCCAAAGGCAAATGCCAAATCATTAGGAGGATGTGAAGACATCGCACGCACCGAATCATGTAAAGGTGCCGAATGCTGATTGTAAGAGGTGCCAAGGGCAGCACTCACAAGGGTGCCGAGGGCAACTGAATGTAAGATTCCTGATGGGCACTTGTTGTAGGGTGCCGAGGGCACTCGAGAAGGAGAACGACATAGTCTTTCGTGTCACTTCCCATAAACGGCGCCAATTTGTTGGAGGTAAAAACTAGACGGGTAGTAATTAGACCAACTTAAAGATGAGGTGGATGTTGAAGGTGATGACCCTTAGTATGTGAGAGCATTCAGTTAGTGAATATGCATGCATACAGAAGACAAATGTATGTGGTTCACACGAATAGTGGGCTATGTCCACATAAAAGTATATTCTCATTACAATAATGTGTGCGTACATGGCACATGGGATTAGACCCAAGGAGAAGAGGAAGAATGCCAAAGGCTGAACGTAGGAAAGCTGGAGGTTGAAGGCTGAATGCTGAGGATCTGGCTGAAGGCCAATGATCCGTGAGCTTGCCAATGGGCTTATGGGTAAGCCCATGAGGCCCCTCTGAGCCATATGGAGCCCTAGTAGCCCACCTCCCTCCTCTCCTTGAAGGAGAGAAGTCTCTTCTTATAAGTGAGGGAGAGGCCTCTCTTCTTGTGTTTTGTCGATGTGGGACTCCCTCCCTTTTGCTTGGATTGGTTTAAGAGTGCTTGACCAGATATTGTACAAACAAAACATCCTCCAAAGTTTCAATAAAAATTTCTAAGTTTTTCTTACAATTTCCGTGGTTTTTGTTCAATTTTTATCGATATTGTTAATATCTCGATATTTCCATTGAAATTTCCATGTTTTTGGACTACTGATATTTCCGATACCATTGATATTTTAGACCTTGATAAGAATAACGAAGAATGATAAAATAAACTGGAATGAAATAAATATTAAATTAAACTTAATAAAAATTCAAGAACAACGGAATTTAAATAACTTTAATGGAAAAATGAAGAACTTGCTAAACTAAGTGCTTGAAAAGTAAATCTTAGACAAGGAAAGAAAAGTGTGAGGCAAAAAGTACTCTTTGTGTGTTGATGCGTGTGTGTTTTTCTATTCATCTGGTGATGTATATATAGGGTACTCGTCTGCCCATGGGCTAGCCATTAAATGGCCAAGTCCACTCCATTTGAATTCTTTCCTTATGAGGCCTCCAATATCCATGGAATTGGATTGATGGAGATTCTCTGATTGCTTGATTATCTCTAACTTTCAAATATTATGGGTCGTCATTAATCCTTTTTATTGCTTTCCTTGTGCAGCTTCTATCATGTGCATGCAAATCCTCTAGAAATTTTTTGTCTGATTAGTGAGCATTCTACACTCCATTACACCTAAGAAATGTAGATACCTCATCTTAGAACTTCAAAGTTGAATAACGATTGAGTTCCCCACTCAAACTAAGTTGACAAGCACTAGCACGCAACTGAGGTACACATCTCTCGAGATGTCACCTCATCAAAGATGTGAATCAGATCCACAACCTCATATTTTCATGTGGTTTAAGTTTGATATGGTCCTAGTTTGGGGATATTTCAGCAATTAGAATTCCAAATTGTAACCCCTTTACTATTAGAATTCCAAGTCGTAACCCCTTTACTATTAGAATTCCAAGTCGTAACCCCTTTAATATAAGAATTCCAAATTGTAACCGCAGAGACCGAAAAACCCTAGGGATGGCCGACAACAATGTTTGTGTTGTGTAGGAGGGGATCAAACAAATCTGAGGTCGAGTACCATCTGGGATTGTAATTACGGGATGAGGCATCACAAAGATGGTTATTGACTTCTTTAAGGGAAAGAAAGATGCGGCGAAAAAGAAGGAGATGAGAGCCAACATTGAGCACTTATCGAAGATTAAAGATGGACTAGCAACAATATGTTTCATTCCATTTAATTTCCTTGGATTTGTTTCAAAAATTACTGATCATTCATCTTGTTGGGAAATATTACTTTTGTAATCCAATTGTAGTGACAAACTCATACCATCTTGTCACTAATAAAGGTAGAAAAGCATGCATGGCTTTGTTGGCCATAACAATCACAATTTTTTTTTTTGTTTATTTACAATTTTTAACTTTAAGTAGCTACAAAAAATATTCTTCAAATAATTTGATAAATAATAGCTTTGTATATTTATTAGAAATAAGAATGAAAGTGAAAATAAAACCACAATATTATATAATTTGGTATGAAAGAGCAACGCATAATAGCAACAAAAAAAGTATCATAAAAAATCATTTACCTCCATTAATAATAATTAATAAGAGTTGTCAATTATACAATATATTGTCATGACAAAGAATTTGCAATTTTACATTGTATTGTGGAGAGAAAAAAAATTCCTTGCCGTCCTCTCCTCTACCCCTCTTCCCCCCTCCTATTTTCTCATATTTTTCTTTTAGGTTAGTGAATAAGTTCACTAGGGCGTTTTGAATTATAAGATAAAAAGTCCATTGTGGTGATTTCTTCTGAGCCATGTTTAGATTGAATTCCCCATCACTCATTTTAGTCTATGTTATCAATCAAATCCTTCTCCCAAAATCAGCTCTCTAACATTGCTCATGTTCTCTAAATTTGATTATACATCGTTTTTTATGGAGGTTACTGCAAATCACCCAATTGTTCTTTGGCAAGGTTGTTGTTTTCGTTTATTTGTTCACTCTTATGCGCAGGTAGATCGCTGGAAATCATATTTTCCCCAAATCTATTATGAATGCGGTGGTGAATGTGGCCATGATAGCGCTTCTTCAAATGGCGGTGGTAAGGTTCGTTTAGGCTCATGAGTTGTCTAGGATTTCAATTATGTTGGGTTTGTAGGCTTTCCTTTGATTATACTGTTGAAATTTATCTAATAAAATTTCTCAATCATAAAAAATAAAAATAAAAAAACGTAACCCTAACTCAAATGGTATGTATATTCATGTGATTTCAATTTTAAAATTTTGCCAATTTTATTGGACTACACCTCATAGGTAACCATAGTCTAAAATATCGATAATATCGACGAAATATCGAGGATATTATCGTTTTTCACAAAGCACAAAGAACACACGCAAAGGAGATTGAAACCCCTAGCATTTCACTCCTCCAACGCCTTAACCACCATATTACTTATGTTTTTGTGCTAATATGCTAAAATATGTACATTTATATTGTTTTATTTTCCTGCAAGAATTAGATTTTCACATGAGAATGTGAGTCTTTGACCTTCCCTTTTGAGATAGAATCGAGTGGCTCATGGAAAGAATCTGAGACCCAATCTTCAAATGGTTTTTACTTATGGACAACGTCAACCAATCTCAGATCCAAATGGGTGGCATGTTAACAATTACATGCAAAACTATTTTGGGGATTTATCATTTGATGACTACTCTTCATAATACACTTACTATACACATAATAATGATTAAGATAGTGAAAATTTTGAATCTCATAAGAACTCTATGTGGTACTAAGTCACTCATGTATCTTACCATGCAATGTAGAAAGTGTAAAATATTGTAGTAAATCATTATATATAAATGATTATGGTGTGTTTAATCTTCTTTCCTTAATTACTACATACTTTCTACACTCACAATGTTTGTCAGCTACCTATATAATCAACTTAAATCAATTAAATCCATCATGCAATGCATTTCCTTCCAATTTTTTTGTAATAAACTAATAGATAATTGACTAAATAAACATCCTCCAAAGTTTCATTAAAAATTTCCAAATTTTTCTTACAATTTCCATGATTTTTATTCAATTTTTATCAATATCGATAATATCCCGATATTTCCATCGAAATTTTCATGTTTTTGGACTACCGATATTTCCGATACCATCGATATTTTAGACCTTGTAGGTAACAAACTAAAACGCACCGTTTAAGGTACTGACTAACGCCTAACGGCCCTTGAGCGCGTAGAAAAGACACAAAACGAGTGACACCTGCGCACGCAATCAGCAAATCTGTTTTGTTTATTTATTCTATTTGTGGTCCAAAGACGGTGGACCGGACGGCCACTTCCTCCTCATCTCTTCTCCAAACTTCAAACCGAAACATCATATAAAGAAGGAGAAGAAGAAGGAGACACAGACCCCAAAAGAAACGAGAAGAAACGAAAAGAAAAGAAAAAAAAAAAAAAGAAAAGACCGAACGTAGAATACCCATCAAGCTCCATTTGATCCAATCGAATTTTGCCTCATCTGTAAGTTTCCCACATCTTTTCCTTTTTCATTTCCCTTCAGATCTGAGCTACTGCTTTTATATATGTTGTGTTTTGTTTTTCAATTTTTTTCCTTTTACTTTCTTTGTATTTGTTGTTTTTATGGATATGGGTTTTACGAGAATGACATGATTTGGGTTATAAATGTGAAATGGGGTTTTTCATGTGAGATATTAGAATTGTATCATCAGGAAACGTGAAAGGGAAAGGAGATCTGGATTAGGTCCTATGAGAATGAGAAAAGCTTAGGTAGAAGGTCAATTCTTGATTTGGATTGAACCCATTTGAGAAGGATAGCTGAATTATTGATAATCTACTGAAAAAAGAAAAAGAAATGATAATGCCCCCATGGTTATAGCTTTTAAATTCTTTTTCTAACGCCTTCAGAGCACTGAAAATGCTGCAAATTCTATGTTTTGCGGTACGATCTGCTGGGATCTCACAGAACACAGTAAATTGGCTAATTTTTTCTGAATTGATGTCAAGAAATGTGTGATGTGTGTAGTTTGATGGCGACAATGAGCTTTAGTGCATGGTGTTGCTATGAATATATTTTGTTTATTTTTAACTTTTTGTCTAGGCATTGTATATTTTTCACGGATTTGAGTTCTAACTTTATACTGGGATGAATTTGCCTTTTTTCATTATATTGTTTTCCTCATAATGTATATTATTGATATAGTTATAATGTTAATCATGATGGAACTAAAAACTAGTAAATTAAGAATGATAAGCGGGTTGTGTAGTGATGAAGGGCTGGTGGTTTGTGGATTTGATTTCGTATGAAATCCTTCAAAATATATACATATATAATTTTTTTTTAAATGGCCTTTAAAATATATATGATTGACAACCTTTTTCTTGTGTCATATACATCATCAGTGTTTGATACCTTCCTGGTCCTGTTTGAGTTGACAGTGCATGTTCATTTGTGTGTAGTAATTATTGTTTATCAGATATATTCTTACTGGGTATACTTGGGGATTTGAAGTGGGGTTACTGGGCTTTCTTATTGAGTTTAACTTATCAACATTGGATTGGTATTATAATAATAATATTTATTTTCTGATTTGAAACATAATTTCTTTAATTAAAAAAAGAAAAAGAAAAACTACAGTACAGCCAGCCACTGTGCAACAAAGAGACATTAGCTTATCTTGTTTACTCAATAAGCTAAACATTAGGTAATCACTTTTAGAGTCTTGCTTGAAAGCAGGCCAACTAATAGACTAAGGAGCTGCTTTGACAATTATAATGAATTGAACTCACTTGTATGTTGCAAACAAACCTTAAGAAATTTCAACTATAGTTGGAGAAAATTTCAAAAGAGTATTTGATTCTCATGGTAAGACTACATATGCTTTTAAAAATCGCTTCGATTTTGGTTATGCAATGGGGCAGACAATTTTTTTTATGCTTCTTCCTGCAATTCCATCTGATTTTACTGCATAGTGTTGCATCTTCATTTTTCAGAAGGTTATTATTGTTAAGGTGCCTTTGAACAGTTGATTCTCATATTCATGTAACTAGCCATTATTTCAAGTTAATATTCTTTCCAGAACTTGGTTCTTATTTTTGGTAGGGTTTAGTTTGGGTTTTAGTTCTAATTCTATTTTCATTCTGAGCCACACGTTTTGCTCTTGCAAATATTAAGATGCCAAGCTTCCATCCATCCGTAAAGTTTTGAAGTTTTATGGACATGCTAGGAGAGTAGTCATTCTTGTGCATGGGTGCTTTTATCTTCTTGCATTGGACCTTGTCAGGTCTTAATTTCTTATTTTGGTAGATATATGTGTGCTGTATTGTTCACATTTCTGGTGTACATAATCAAATTGGCTTTGCCCTTTCTGATCTCTTGCATTATTCTTAGTCAAGAAGAACATATTAAAAGCTATTATGAATGTATTCCGTGGGTTCTTGAAGGATTTCAGTAAAGTTGGAGAAAAGCAAGTTTCATTGTAAAATTTATGTCATTTGCTACTTGTAATTTTCCTTGAAAGTTTGCCTTTAGTGCATGTGCTAGTCAGTATGCTTTTGCAAAAATTTTGTTGCCTTACTCGTTGCAAGATGTTGACTTGCATGAGAACTGTAGCTTGCTTTCTAGTACATTTTCCAGAAGTATGGTTCTCATTTTGCAGTTGCAGTTTTTCAAGGAGAACCTCTTTTTGTTAAGGCATAAAATCATCATCTTGTTGAGTCAATACGATCTTTCATTGTGTTTCAGTTTGCTACTAGCCAATAGGCTATTTTATGGAAAATTTGGACTAATTCAATGCTTTCTGGCAGGTGCTTCTCCAGAAAGCACTACAAAGTGCTATTAGAACCCAGAAGCACTTTTCAAGAGTGTTTTAGCCCTCCCGTAGGCATTTCCAATCAGTACGCGTTGCTTGTTATTTTTGTTTATACTCTTTTTATAGAATTTATATTCATATATTATATTTTACCATTCTAACTAAGGTTTTTCTCTGGATGATGGTTGAACTTTTTTATCTTGTGCTAGAGGTTGTGAATTCAACCTACATGATGTGCAATTTTTTTAAAATTCATACTTCTTCTCGACCTTTCAAACCTGAATAGTGCTTGAACTCAGCCTGAAGCCTGATGCGCTGAGTTCGAACCCTTTGGGCTAGTCTCATTTTTGCTGGGCTGAGCCTCAGCTAGTCCGCCCAATTGACATCCTTGATTGTACATAAATAATGTTGGTCTGTAAATGGTACTATACCATTTGATTTATGATTTAGTAGGTTAGTCCCTTTGTTTAGTTGGTCTTTGTGGCATAAAATTCAGTAATTTGTTTTCAGCATTTGTTAGAACTTGTTTCTTGTTGGCGTTTCTCTCATCCAAAGAATGGTTTGATAATTTCACTGTATTTACTTTTTTTGCTACGTCCTTATTCAAGTATGAATGTGACTGTTGATTATAACTGAAGACAAATTTGTTATGATTAGTCGTGCTAGTATGGTCATGTTTTCCTTAACTGTACCCCCTTGATCTATGCATGTAACTGTGTCCTCGATCTGTGTAACCTTGCTTGTAATATCAATGAATCTGTGAACACTTTCTCCTAATGATGAAAATTTGGCTTTCTTACCTGTCATCATGACCGCAAGTGTGCAAACTTCAGGTAGTCTGAGAAAGGCCAGTACATATTATACCATGGTTCTTGACAGCATTTTGTCTTCTCCTGTTCGGAAGTCAGCATCATTCAGGAAGCAATTCTCACAAAATGAGTTGGGTAGCTGGTCGACTCTATTTCAGCGGCACCGCTTCCTCTTAACGGCCCTAGCACTCCTGACTTTCCTCTGCACTGTTTATCTTTACTTTGCTGTCACTTTAGGAGCCAGTCCAACATGTTCTGGGTTGAGTGGAACTCAAAAAGCATTGTGTCGTTTGGAGCATGCAAAGACTTCAGTGGCCCATGGAAAATTGAAAATTCTTTAGCATGTAGATGATAATGATTTTCCAAAGTTTCTTTTTTCTTGGGTTCCTTTGATTAGAGTGGATTGCCAATTTAAATCAAACTACTAAATTGTAGTGGGTTTTATATTTGTTCGTGAACTGATTGATTGGGTCATATATACATAATATTTGTAGTATGGAAACACTGGATTTACCATAATGATTATTTTTATTCAAAGAAACTAGAGCATGGTGTTATCAGATTATCTGCTTCGCTTGAAAGTCTATTTCTGTAAAGGAATGTGAGCTGGACTGGAACCATGTTTTTTCATAGGAGCTGAGTGGGGCTAGCAGGGATGTAAGAGGCTTGTAAGTATAGCTATTTTAATGTTATTATATATAGTAAGGGGCTTGTAACTCGAGTCGTTTTAAGTCCTAGTTTTCATTATGTTACACATGTATGTTGAATTATATATACATTTCTTTCACGTAAATTCTTTCACTCTCCAATCACCCTCCTATTTTCTTTCATATATTTTCTATATCTCTCTTAAAAAATATATGAAAACTAAAACCTAAAAACGACAATACTACAAATTGGGGCCGTTCAATTCTGTCTTTTATATCAAAATTTTCATTAGTTGTGTTGTGTCCCAACTCTAGTTCAAAATTGTACAAAGAATGCCAAGTTTCTTGCCCATTTTAAACTCTTATATATTTGAAGAGACTTGTCTATTGACAACAAGAAAGTACTAATAATTATACAATAACACTATAATTAGCGACCCTAACATTGTAGCAACTCTCTGTGCCTTCCATATTTTTATCGAGTCAAGATAAGATTTGTATTAGATCCTCGACTCTTCAACTGTTGGTGATATTGGAATTCTTTCTATGATTATAACCAATTTGTCATACATTTTATGGTACGAAATAAATATAGAGAGGCGTTTTACGCATATCAAATACTAGAAAAAGAATCACATGATGTATATTTAAGTACTGATGGAGTTTCATAATTGTCCTAGAGTTGTGAATGACTGTAAATGTAGGGACCAAATTGATAAATCTAAATCTCATGAACCAATTATATGTTTTACGTTAAAACATAAGCTAATGGAACGGGTCTAGTCCAGTGGAAAAGGATCTTGACTTGCAAACAAGAGGTCTCATGTTCGAATCCTCATGACACCTTAGTTGTGTGCAGTGGCGGATCCAGGAATTTTTCAGGGGTGGTGCAAATTTAAAAGGCTAAAAATTCACAAAGGACTCAAGCAAGGTCCAAGGTTCAAGTCTAATATCCATGCGGTGTGTTAAAAAAAAGGCTAAAAATTCAAAAATTAATTTAGACAACCAAATGCCCTTAGAATTTAAACAATACTATATTCATAATTAAAACAAATAAGAATTTTACGTGTATTACTAATTGATTATAGTCTGTATGGAATATCAATTAATATGAACAAAATTCATGTCAGTGACACAATTAGTTTACCAAAATTCATATCAAATATGAACAAAATCCATATCAATTACATAATTATTCTAACAAAAGTCAATACCAATTAATCTAACCAAAATTAATACCAATTAATCTAACCAAAAGCATATGTGATTTGGAGGTCATGAGATAAAAGTACACGTGATTAAAAGTTCGGGGTAATTTTCGGTGAATTTTTTGGCACACATATGAGTTTTTAATGAATTTTTTAAGTTAGGCCAATTAAAAATGGACATGTGTCAACTTGCTATTGGACTATTTAAAAAAGAATCAAAAGTGAGAAGCGCGCGGAGTCTTTCTTCTTCCTCGAAGAGCCTCTGCAACTCAACTTTAATTCTAGAAAAACTTGGAAAATTCATAACTTTGGTTGTGGAGCTCCGATTGATGAACTGTTTTCTCCTACATGCTTGTAAGATCGAGCCCAATAATCTAAGGTAAATATTCAGGGTCTCACACATCAGAAAACAAAACAACGTCTTTGAAGGATTTAGTCAAATAATTGGTGGGCACTAGGAAATGGGCAAACTCCGACATTCCGAAGGAAGTTTATGGCGAGGAGAGATGTAGCTGCACCTCTTTGCGCCTCTGTGGATCCGCTAGTGGTTGTGTGTGTGAGAGAAATCCCCCTTCCCTTAGACTATCTCTTGTACTCAAAAAAAGGTTAAAACATAAAGACCAAAACTGTAGTTCAATCATTCTAGAACCAAAAAAAATTGCCTCCTTACTCTTTATTTTTAATATGTTTGTTGCTATCTTGCCATTATTGATTCCCTTAAATTTACAAATTTCACATCGTTTGATGACCTGTATCGATCTTCACCGTCACTTTTATACACATATGAGACTATTTTACATGGTTTTAGTGTTGTTCTATCACTAGAAGAACTAGAGACTTTAAAGAAGTACCAATGATTTGTATAAGTTGATTGTGGTCAAATTACAACATCGTTGAGCACCTATACACCTAAATTTCTCTCCTTAAGTGCACCTACTGGGCTATGGAACATCTCTCATTATAGTGAAGATACTGTTTATGCAAATAATCTCACGGGAGAATATTCGCTTCTAGATCCTTCAACCTTCGATCTTCCTTCTCTCTCTTCCTCGATTCCTGTAAAACAGATTGGAGTAAATAGACCACACCCGGGGGGTGTTGGCCAAAGGCCCTCCGATGCCTAAGTTAGTTCGAGTGTTTGTAGAAAAACAATAGCTAAGCAAAGGGTACGGAGTAGTGTTTATGTAGGGTGTGAACCGGGCGGCCGGAGCCGTGTGTGGTGGCCGGAGCCGTGTGGAGGAAATATGGAGAGTGGAGAAGGAGAGAGAGCTTCGGGTGTTTTTCTCGGGTGTAAGGAGTAGGTTTAGATGTGAGTTTAGATGTACCTTGAATGATGAATGAAGTCATCTATTTATAGGAGCCTCGGGGCTAGCGTTTCGTAGAGAATATGCTGAGTTTATTCTCTACCCAAATTCGTAGGGATCGAGGCGGACTGAGATAATATCTGATTTAATGATATTATCTCTTTTTATGGAGATAATATCTGAATTAAATGACATTATCTCTTTTTATGAAGATAATATCTGAGATAATGACATTATCTTCTCTTTATTAGGATAATATCTTAATTAATGATATTATCTTATTAAATAAAGATAATATCACATTAATTAAGATATTTATCCCAATTAATTAATTGGCCAGATAAACTGGTTCAATTAATTAATTAAAAGAGATAATCTTCTTTTCCACGTGGCGCGCTGTGATTGGAGACGAAAATATATGCTCCCACAGATACTATTATCGGTATCATAGATTTTGGAGTGTGGCCTGAAAGCCCAAACTTTGAAGATCATACAAATCTGAGTAAATGGAAGGGTTCACGTGAGGAAGGGGAAGAATTTAAGTCCTCATTGTGTAACTTAAAGCTTATAGGAGCCAGGTACTTTAATGATGGTTTGCTAAACCACAATACCAGCTTTGAAATAAAAAAGAATTCTTCTCCACCATTGTTGCTGGTATTGTTGTATTTTGGTTATGCTAAAGGAAAAATGAAAAGTTTTGCACCACATGCAAAGATTGCTATTCACAAGGTAATTTGGGTTGATACCATTACGAACATAGATTTAATGGCTGCAATGGAACAAGCCATAATTGATGGTGTTGATGTGATTTGCGTCTCTATTGTTAACTTTTAGAAACCAATGTAGTCTGATGCTATTGCAAGATCATCATTTTCTGCTATGGAAAAAGACATAGTTGTTGTATGTGCAGCAGGAAATGATAGGCCAAGTATAAGGACCATGTGCAATGGATTTCCGCAGGCTATGTTGGCGATCGTTGGTTTTTCTGGAGTACTAACTCTAGGAAATGGCGTCAGAATCATTGAATGGTCTACATTTTCAGGATCCGTTCAGATAAAAAAAAACTTACTTCTAATATATGAAGAAACCCTATCAGCATGTAATTCGTCTAAATTATTATATGGAAAATCTAATGGAATCATCTTATGTGAATTAGGATCGACTCATGATCAAATCTCTACTATCACCTCTTTAATAATTAAAGGAACTATACTTGTTGCAGATAAATTTAATTTAACTGACACTCCATGTCCCTGTATTATCATCATAGCAAAAGGGTCATTAGAGGTGCTAAATTATATGAAATCAACCAATGAACCTTTTGCTACAATGGAGTTCTAGTAGACAATTATGATTATAGATCATGCACCTAGAATGTATGAATTTTCTTCAAGAGGTCCTTCAAAAAGCTATTTAGGCATTTTGAAGCTGGATATAATCACACCAAGGCTACTAATTGTAGGTGGTTGGATTCTTGATAATCAAGGAGATCATTGCTGAAATTTTACTCTCCAGAAGAAACAATACAATTTTTCATCTGGAACATCTATAGCTTGCCCTCTGATAAGTGCATAATTGTATACATTTCGTACCCTTTTAGCTTATGATTTGGTTATGGTTTTGAGTTAAACTTGTGCTTTTAATCTCTTTTGTGTTTGTCATTTAGTTAATTAAGCTTTAGGTAGTATTGGTGGCTTTGGGCAGAAAAAGATGTAAAATGGTGCAAAAATGTCCAAAACTAGAGACTGAGTTAGCAACTTGTTTTGGACATAACATCTTCATCTGACCTTGGATTGGCCCAAATGATATGCAGTTGGAAATATGACATTCTAGACTTCAAGTTGGAGGGCTCGAAGTCGTCATTTGCTGAAGGGAAACCCAAGTTATGAGTTCACAAAATTGTTGGTTATTCTGACATAAGCATGAGCTAATTGTTGTTTGGTCATGCTAAGCTATGCATGAGTTATTGTTTTTGCTAGTGGGATTTGTTCGTGAGCAGAGAAGATGAAGTGCAACATCCAAATAAGAAAAGAAATTGATTTTCAATAACATTGATGTGTTAGGTAAAGTTGGTGAAATTGATTTTGTTGGTAGAGGCAATATCTAATTCAGATTTCCCCTTTCCTTCTCCTTATAAATATCACTTCCATTCCTCACTAAAATGAAAAGCCACATCCAGGGATTCACACTCCCATCATTCATCAACCACATCCAGAGATTTACACTCCTACAATTCATCCATCATTCACACTCCCATCATTCATCAAACACATTCAGAAATTACCCTCAAACACTCTCACAACCCTAAACGCTCCAGGAATAAACCTAAAACTCTAAACAACCCCAACTCACCAAAATAGTCCCAGCAATCCTCTGTGCCATTTCCCTATGAATTTCCTTTCTCAGCCATCACCACTCACCCAAACTCATCCCAAATCACCTCATTAACCTTCATACATCCTTCTAGACGTGGATAAGCTCTTGGAGAAGCATTGGACACCACAAGAACTTCAAAAAAATGGTTTTTCTACTCTTATTGCATTCATTATGTTTTGTCAATTCTGTTTTTGTTAATTCGACATTATGAGTAGCTAAATACATATCTAGGGTTTCAATGTAACATAACATGAATATTTTGGGTTTATAAGTTTCAAGTTTTAAGTTTGATTCAAGATTCTGGTTCTTATTCATTATGCTTATAAGTGTTGAACATTGGCTCAAATATTGTTTTGTTTATTATTTCTCTTGTATTGCATGTCGTTGTGAGAATCCTTATTTCTTAAAAATGTTAATACTTTATTTTGGTAAGTACTAAATTATAATTATAATTATTTTATGAAAGTTTATATTTTATTTAAATGCAAATTCAATAATTTTGATGATATTCTTAAAACATGCTTTTAGTATTAATTTAATGGTAGTAAGATTTTTGTCCTTAGCTATCTAGAGTTTCATGCATTATTATTATTCTATTATATATATATACACATATATCTTATGATGCCTTATACAATTAGTATTGATGTATGCATGCTTAGTCTTTGTTAAAGCTACGTGTAGTCATTTCTGATATGGTTATGCTCAGTCATTGTTAGTGTAGTATGTGTCAAAGAAAGACAAATGCTTAGTAAGCATAGTTATATACTAGCTTTGTCAATTCACCAAAACAAGTTGTATAGGATTGGAGGAATTAGGAACTACCTTATCTGCACAGCTAGACCACCGCATTAATATAACTTGGATGGTAAGTATTGTAAACCGCCAAACACCATCCAATAGGAAGGGAATCACTACCGACATACTCCTTCTATAATTAAGGTGTGAATCACGACTTAACCCAAGGTTTTGTAAATCCGAGGGTTGGGGCGTGACAGTCGTCCACATGGAGAAAGGAAGAGATTATTCTTTCCTTTCTCATGCATTTGCCGAAAGCAAAGGAAGAGTTTTTTTGTTGATAAAATTTTATATTAACAAAAGTACAAAAGGAAGACATGCAGCAAGTGGGCAAGCTATCAAAGGAAGGGAATGATGCTGAAGTTAGCCTTTGTCAAAAAGAACAAAAGCCATGTGAAGCAAGCTGGAAAATGGAAAAGGCAAGTTTGACTAGCTGCATATTGATCACTATTTGCATGTGATTGTTTATCCCTTGATTCATGGTGTTTGGATGTGGTCACCAAATTCCAGCCAAGTCAAGGAGACAAAGTTCCAACAGGCCTACCAAGTAAGAAAATGCAACAAACAAATGGCAATAAATAAATAAATCCAACTAGTTGGGATAAAGGATCAGCCAAGTAAAAAATCAAATTGGAACCTTTACCAGTTTATTTTAACAGGTGGCTAGATCTACTTGCAAAATGTTGTTGATAAGGTTCGTGGCTGGTTTGGAATTGACTGGAGAAGAAGATGGCTGGAGCCTTCTGTTGAGTGGTCTTGAGATTTAGTTGGCTGGAAGTATATTAAGAAAGCCAACATTGGAACTTGGGTTGGAATTGAATGGTTGGCCAAACATGTATATACTGTTGGAGGTGGTGATTGGCCAATGACCATTCCCAAAACAAATAAAATATTTTAATA
This sequence comes from Prunus salicina, assembly GCA_020226455.1. NCBI lineage: Eukaryota > Viridiplantae > Streptophyta > Magnoliopsida > Rosales > Rosaceae > Prunus > Prunus salicina. The sequence goes on along the minus strand of CM035344.1, from coordinate 11,392,804 downwards.
TGTATGTTGGTCAATGACCTTGCCCAAATGAAGTGTTCTAATGTAATGGCCAAGGAGTTGGCTAGAGAAGTATGGCTGAGAAGATAACAGCTGAAGGGGTACGTGTTTGACAAGCTAGAGCGAGCTGGATTGGTCGTAATGTTGTCTGGAATTCCTGACCTGAGATAAGACATGTTAAATGGCATTCTGACATAAAGAATTTGTGATATTAAAATATTAAGTGGCCAAGCCAAATGGCCATTTGTGATATTAACATGTAATTGGTATATATATATAAAATATATATTTTGATATGGAGGGACAAGAAGTCACGTCACCTTGGCTGAGCTTCTTCAAAAAGCCAAATGGCCTAGAGACCTTAAGGTCTGGTGAACCCTTGAAAGTAGGCCCAAAAACCTCCGGATGTTGTTATGCACGTGACTAGATCCATCCGAGGAAAGCAATCAAAGAGAATGATGTCAATCTGGAACGATCCTAAGGAGGAGGGAATCAATTGATTGGATTTGCGATCTGATGATATTATTCTAATCAATTCCACGAATTTAGGAAGCCACATAAGGAAAGATTTTGAACGAAGCTGACCTTTGGCCATTTAATGGCTAGCGCATGGGCTGACGAATGCCCCTATATAAACTACATCAGACAAAGAGCAAAGGACCCCCGACATCAAACACAAAAACCTACTTTTTGTCTTTCAATTTTCTATCCCTAGACTAGGGTTTTATTTTCCAAGCAAGTAGACTAGATCAATTCTTCACTTTCGTTAGTGTAAGTTTAATTTCTTGTATTTTTCATTATGCTGTCTTAATATTCAATTTTATCGCTTTATTGTTAGTTGTTATCGAATTTGCTTTAAGCTGAATTTAGTTTCAAATTGCTTTATTTTATTGCCTTTATCATTTATATGTTCTTGTTTCGTTCTTCATTTAATTTAAGTTTATCTATCGCTTTGATTTACTTTGTAGCACTTCAATTCTCGTCTTTAAGTTTAATCGCATATTTTAATTTAATTTGCATCATTATCATTAAAAATCTCAAAAAATATTGAAATACCTATACGAAACCTAACCATCCTCGACTCTGAGGAAGTGAAAGAACCTAGGCCAAGAGGAGGTTCCTTGCTTGGCCGATCAATCGGCTGTTTAGAAGTCAGAAGCGCGAACACAACAATCCAACCTTTTCCATTCAAGCTAGTTAGTGGCTTGGTGGTGGCACGCCTATGCAATCTACAAGAAGAAGGACCAAAAGCTCCTTCAATCGGCCTACTCGGCCGAAAAGAGGGAAACACACGGATTGTCTACTATATTTATTAAGCCACTTGGGCTATGTGGCAATCATATTGATTGCAAGGACAAGGAGTGGCAGCCGTGAGCTTCAGAGAGAGATGTAGAATAATTTTGTATTATTGCTACTATTTTTGGCTCTTGGGTTCTTTGTGCATCCAACTAGAGCTATGCATAATCAGGGAATTTGTTGGCAGCAGAAGAGGTGTGTGCAGGTGTGCTGCACCAAAGAGGAGCAGCTGGTTTCTTTTCCAATGCTGGTGGTTGAGCTGTTTCGGTGCATTAATGTCCTTTGTTTTGTGGAGGACTTTGAAGGCGCTCATGCAGCTGTTGGCTAAGTTCTTGGTTATATAATAAAGGCTTGACAGAGAGAAAGGTATGTGCAGTTTTAGTGAGCACAATAGGTGAGAGAGTGCTCTTGTCATGGGGCAAGCAGTATGCACCATGGTGTCTTTGTTGCTGCACCTTTTGCATGGGGAAGAGATGGTGATGTAAAGAACTTCCTTGTTTATAAGTGTTCTTCATATCTTTGTAGCCTCCGTTCTCTTTTGGTATCTGTGTGTGAGTAACTTGGGTGTATTTGGGATTTGGGTTGTGAGAGTTAAGCTTTGTAATTCCTAGACTTGGTGAGAGTGTTTAATCTCCTTTGTTTGTAATTTCCTTTGAGATACTAGTGGAAGTCCTTGCCATCTTCAAACTGGATGTAGGCTACACACGGGCTGAACCAGTATAAATCCTCATGTCTCTTGGATTTTGCTATTTTGCTATTTGTCTTGTTGTTTCAATGGTTCAGTATTGTCCACCCAATGCAATCCACTTCCAATGTGCACAACAATAAGTTAATATGCTTGTTTGAATGATTGATCACCATTAAAACTTGTATGTTAGCTATCTTAGTTGGAATTAAGAGTAGACACCATATACCATAATTCGAATTGAACTATGAATAGGAAAAATATGTATAGACATTCGACAACAAGGATTAGATACATGCTTGATTGTTTAAAACATTCTTCTATGTTTAATGAATTTATAATGCTTGATTTAGGTTTAACAACAAAGACTTAATTAGGGAATTAGGAATACAGGGTTAGGACCAAACACCATGGCTTAATCATACTTTAGCTAGAATCAATCTTTGAATCTGAATTAGACTTGTCACTTGAATCAATATAACCTAAAACTGAATTGTTATGGTGAATCAAATGCCCTAGTCTCCAAATATGTTTTCCAACCCTTAAGACCACTTTTTGTTACAATTGTTTACTTTGATTTTGTTTGCAATTTCATTTTGCTTAATTTGTTTTCACAAGCACAATCACTCTCACTTGAAATTTTGTTTTAGATTCAACTTCCTGTTTTTCTTGAATTGGGTAATCTAAGTACGTAACTAAGTTTAACTTCTCAGCCCTCGTGGGTACGATCTCATACTTGTCTTGTTATACTACTAATTGGCACGTATAATTGCGAGTTAACACCCTCATGTTACAGGGGTGTTTGGATGTGGTCTCCAAATCCAAGCCAAGTCAAGTGGTCTCAATTTCAAACCAAGTCAAGTGGAGACCCAAAAGCCTACTCAAAGTAAAAATATTGTTATTTATAATAACAATAGCCAATAATAAATAAATTGAATGGCAAAACCCACAAGCTTGGCTTTAGGTCAGCCAAGGGGTTTAAGGTTTGATTCCAAAAGAATTTTGAGGCAACAGATGCAACAGTTAAAGAGTTTCCTTCAATAACAATGGCAGCTGGAATGGTGAAAGGAAAATGGGTTACCTGAGCTGAACTTTTACCAAAATAGTTGTTGAGTTTCCATAAGTGACCAATCAGTTGGAGTTTTGGATAGTTAGAGCTGTGGGCATACTTAGGAATTGTAAACAATACGAAAGACCACAAAAGATATTTTGGTAGAAGGATATTATGACCTTGTGTAATATCAAGGAGGCCAAGGTTGTTGCCCACACGTTGGTCCTTGTTTTTTGAGTTGAAAAATTGGCTATTTGAGCCACCTTTTATGCAAATCAATTTTGGTTTATAATCATTGGTCAATTCATATATATATATGTATATAACCAAAAATGAGGTTTTGAACCTGGCTGAAGGAATGGTTTTTTCAAATGTTGGCTATGAGGATGGCCAAATAGTTGGCTGGAACCAAGTCAAGGTCTTGGCTTCCCATGCCAGTAAGTTGGCTGGAGAATGGAAGTCTTGGCTGAAGAGATGATTTGGACATGAGAGGACCCACGTGGGTTTACCTTGGTATTCTCAAACTTGGTTCAAATTGGCATGGGTGTTAAAAGGCTATGAGCAATATATATATGTTGCATATTATACTTTGTATATGTATGTGATAATACAATAAATTAAAGGCCTATGGCTTGGGAGGTTGGGGACAAAAATGAAAGGCCAACTAAGTGGCCTACGAACTCCCTTTCTCTATCTAAATATATTTTTATATGGCAATATTGGCATCTTAACGTATAATTATTTTGTCATATATATATACACGTATTAATATTGAAAACTAAGAAGTCATGTAGACCTTGGCCAAGTTTCTTGGATGGACTCATTGGAATTCCAAGTCACCCAACATCGGTGGATTATGTTCAATCAAAATTAGAGGCTCCGGAACCCACAACGTCTCACTAGATGTTAAGCCCAAGTCCTCGGAGGTCCAAGCCCGACCCGCGAAAGTAGGCCCAAAACCTCCTGATGTTTTCATGCACGTGATGAGATCCATCCAAGGAAAGCAATCAAAGAGAGTGATGTCAATCTGGAATGTTCCTAAAGAGAGAGAATCAATTGATCAAATTTGCAATCCAATGATCTCATTCGAATTAATTCCACGAATTTAGGAAGCCACACAAGGAAAGATTTTGAACGAAGTTGACCTTTGGCCATTTAATAGCTAGCCCATGGGCCGACGAATGCCCCTGTATAAAGTACATCAGACAAAGAGTAAAGGACCCCAACATCAGACACAATTTCAATTTTCTATCCCTAGACTAGGTTTTTATTTCCCAAGCAAGTAGACTAGATCAGTTCTTCACTTTTGTTAGTGTAAGTTTAATTTGTCGTATTTTCCATTACATTTTTTTTAAGATTTAATTTTATCACTTTATTTTTAATTGTTATCCAATTTTCTTTAAGCCTAATTTAATTTCAAATTGCTTTATTTTATTGCCTTTATCATTTATATCGTTCTTATTTCGTTCTTCGTTTAATTTAAGTTTTTCTATCACTTTGATTTACTTTGTCGCACTTTAATTCTCGTCTTTAAGTTTAATCGCATCTTTTAATTTAATTTGCATCATTATCATTAAAAATCTAAAAAAATACTAAAACACCCAAAAGAAACCTAACCATCCTCGACCCCGAGGAAGTGAAAGAACCTAGGCCAAGAGGAGGTTCCTTGCTCGGTCGATCAATTGGCTGGTTAGAAGTCAGAAGCGCGAACACAACAATCTAACTTTTTTCATTTAAGCCAATTAGTGGCTTGGTGGTGGCACGCCTACGCAATCTAAAAGAATGACCAAAAGTTCCTTCAATTGGCCTACCCGACCGAAAAGAGGGGAAACAAGGGGTGGCTGCACTTATGCTAAGAGCACACCCAAAATGGAGTTATCCTGCTATTAGGTCAGCCATTATAACCACTGCAAATCATTTAGATAATAATTTTAGCTTCATTTTAGATAGTGATCTTCAACTTGCTTCACCTCTAGCAAAGGGAGCAGGTTGTATTGATCCAAACCGAGCAATTGACCATGGTTTGATTTATGATGCAACACGATAAGATTATATCAATCTACTATGCTCATTACATTATAACAAGGAGTACGTGAAAAAGATTATTAAATCTAAATGGCTTATTATCACAAAACGTCTCTAAGGTTTACGAAACTATCAGATTGCATCCTTAATGTTTTTTGTGTCACTCGTGATCCTCAAGGTTAGTATGTGCAATCACAAATGGTCCTTGCCGTTAGGTTCCGTCAAAAACTCCGTTAGTTTGCTGACGTGGCATATATATATATATCACAAAATATCCCTGAGGTTCACACACCTTTCACAAATGGTCCCTACAAATTTTTTTCATTTTTCATTTAAAATTCATAAAATTTTAGTTTTCTTTTTAAAATTACTTATAAATGAAAAAACCATTTATAGAAGGATTTTAATCTTGAGAACCATTTATGAACCCTAAACCCTTAATTTTTTTTCATTTTTAAATTTTATGAATTTTAAATTATTTTTTAAAAACTCCATTAGTTTGTTGATGTGGCATATATATGGAGCCCGCATCTACAATAATATAGTGTCACATGTATTTAAAATATAATATATATTTTTAAATAATTTTAAAATTCATAAAATTTTAAAAATAAAACCAAAATGTTATCAATTTTAAATATTAAAAAATTTCACAGGAACCATTTGTGATAGGTGGGTGAACATCAGGGATGTTTTGTGATATATATATATGTCACGTCAGCAAACTAACTGAGTCTTTTACGGAACCTAATGGCAGGGACCATTTGTGATCGCACATACTAACCTTAAGGACCACGAGTGACACAAAAAAATATTAAGGATGCAATCTGATAGTTTCGTAAACCTTAGGGACGTTTTGTGATAATAAGCCAATCTAAATATCAATGCCTAAAGTCATCTTCTGATATGAACTACCCATCCTTTATTGTTTTATATAAGGATTATAAAACAGTAAATATAAAAATATTTGAAAGGATTGTAACCAATGTAGGAAATGACAATATAACTTATAAGGTTATTGTGAGAGGACCAAACAATTATGAAGTTATAGTGTCCCAAAATACGCTAGCTAGTCTTTACAAAGAAAAATGAGAAGCAATGTTACATTATTAATATTACTCATAAAGTGATAAACACATAATTATTACATATGTTATCCTTAAATTTATATAGTTAGTGCCTTATTTAAATTTATTTTATTATTTTTATTCAGTTTTTTGTTTTTAGGTACATCTTTCATAAGTGCAGCCATCACCAGAGAAAATAAGTAAACTCATGCTTGAGGTGTTGCCTAACCTAGAAAAGAAGAAGCAATAACTAGCAAATATTGAAAATAAAGCTTGGAGTGCGGCACCAAGCTTTTAAGCAAGCTAATGGAATGAACAAATGAATAAGAAAATGTGATGTAGCCAATAAAGAAGAGGAGTTTGCAACACTGTTGTATAGATAAAGGAAATTGGAAGATAATAAACAAATGTATGGCTATCTGATTGTGGGCTGGGGGCAAGTGGTGAGAAATTGTTTATTCATGGAAAAATACAATTGATGCAACAAAGAGCAACTCCCATTCCTATAAATAGAGCGTTGCTGCAGATGGAAAATCACACCAAGCTCCACAACTTCTTGAGCTTTCTCTCTTCCCTTCATCTTTGTGGTTCTAAATTTCTGTTTTAGCTTTATTTTATGGGGAACTAACTCCCTAGCTAAGGCTAGGGAGAAAAGCTTTTAATATGAGTGTGTAGTTTTTATTAGTTTGATCCAAACTTAAGTTTTAAGGTGAATGTGTAGTTTTTGTTCAAATGAAATTTGTAGTTTTCTTTTTAATTAATTGATGAATGTTTGATAATCTATTTCATGAGCTCAATCATGTTTGTCCCATTGTGTAGTAAAAACTTTCATGCTTTTAAAAGAGGAGAGAATTACTAAGATTAATAGAATTTCGATGAAGATTATTTTTTAATTATTTTGAACAACTACAATGGAAAATATTTTGTGGATCAAATTAATAAGAGTTACATGCTTATGTTAGAAGTAGAACCCCAATGCCTTAGTGTTTTAATCAATTAAATTTTCTTTAAACGAAATATTGCTTAAATCTACTTCTCTATCTTAATTGTTCTGTTTCAGCTGTATTATTTTCTTTACACCGCTCTCTGTGGATAGAACACTCGTCCTTCCTCCATCTCTGTGGATACCTCCCCTTGGGTTTTGCAAGCGAACATAAAAGAAATGAGAAATGTGAAGTTTCATTTGGTTCACTTGTTTGGCTCGAGGAAAATGGAGTGCACACTGTGAGAAATCCTATAGTTGTGTTGCATTATTTGAACAAAACCTTTGAACCCCAAATTTGAAGGACCAACACAGTTGAATGTTGAATGGAAGGACCAACACTTGATCTTTGATATAAGGAGATCTAGTCGGGATAAGTTGTATCGTGCTTTACTGTAATTTTTGGAAAGATTATTAATATAAAAGAAAATTTACAATAGAGTAAATTATACACAAAAACATCCTCAAATTTTGCATGTGTCTTTACTCCATAAACTTTTACTTAAGCATATAATCGACCATAACTATTTGATTAAAACACCATAAATATGAAGTAGTTTCAAATAGAACTTCTGGTTTTTATAATAAAAAAATTAAACAAAGAAACTTTAGTTATTGAAATGCTAGCATTGCTCAATTTGATGTTAGTTCGTAGGTATTGAACTTGACTAATTGGATGGGTTCTTTCGAAAATTCTATGGTGGACCTAGTGCATGTATGCACTCAAAATTATTGACCATTGGATGAGCATTTGGAGGATGTGGGATAATCCAAATTGTAACACCCCATCTCAAAATAACTATTTATTTATTTTTATTTGTGAAATTTCATATTAATCCTTAAGGGTATGGGTATTTTGGTTTTTTTATTTAGGAATGTTTTTGGGAATCGAGTCACACCATTGTGTGAAGCTTGTTGATATGAGTTCGTAGATACGTAGTGAGCTCAAATCCGACTTAAAACGCGAGAGAGAGAGAGAGAGAGAGAGAGAGAGAGAGAGAGATCTAAAAATGAAAAAGACATAACAGTAATTTTAAAAAATAATTTAAAACACTTTATGGTCTCTCTATGTGTCTCTCCTTCCTCAGTTCTCTCTCTCCCAGTCCTCTCTTCATTCTCTCTTCATTCATAGGAGACTTAGAGGATGCCATGCGCAAGGAAGTAGACCAAGTAAACTCTTCTCCATTCACCAATGAGATCCAGCAGGCGGCCCCGCTAAGACGATTCACAACGCCATCTTTCACGTCATTCAAAGGGGATTCTGATCCTAAGAGCCATCTGAAGCATTTTAGAAGTGTCATGATTCTCTACAAGTCTGAAGATGAGTTGATGTGTAAGGTGTATGCAATGAGGATGCTATGTGAAGGGAGCAGCTCAAGATTGGTTCCATACCGTACTGTCTGGGTCGATCAGCAGTTTTAAGGAGCTTCCTTTGTCTTCACTAAGGAGTATACCTCCTACCAGACGGTCAAAAAACAAGCTGACCACGTGTTCAATTTGCACAAAAAGCCTGATGAGTCCCTCTGAGACCACATCAAGAGTTTCAAAGCAGAGAAAGCTAACATCGTAGGATGTAATGACCGAATTGCATCCTCAGCTTTCAAAAAAGGTTCGCCAACAAAGCACAACATGTACCGCGAGTTGACTATCGCTCCTAGCCAAACACTGGCATAGGTCTATGAGATCGCTGGATGTTATGCTCTCTGGGATGACGATCAAATTGTCGCGAAAAAGGTTGCCAAGCGAGTCGATCAACCTCCAAGTAGACAGGTCAGAGAAATGACAAGTTCAACAACAAGAACAATAGCAAGTGCAAAGCGCAACCACAAGGAGGCACTCCGACAGATGAGAGCTATACAAAGTTCACCATCTCGATACATCAAATCCTGACCTAGGTGAAAAACAAACCATGGCTGAAGAGGCCTCCGCCTTTGAAAAGGAACTTGACAAGAGGAATACCAACAAATACTGTGCTTTTCATGGAACACATGGACATGAAACGGTCAACTGTCGAGCTTGGAAAATGCACCTCGAAGAGTTGGTAAGTGCTTTCTAGATCTAGAGCTCCATTTACCCAACTGGTAAGAAATTCAAACAAACAACAAGGCACGACAACTTGTGGTAAGGTTGGGGGTGGTTCGCCAAATCTAGAAAGGTTTTGCTTTGATGTATTGGCTGGTGAGGATGCTCTGGGTTTGATGGACAAGGCGGTGGGGAGTATGAGCAGGTGGTGTGCGTAGGACTTTTTTTTTTTTTTTTTTCAATTTAAAGATTTTATTTTATTTTATTTGTCTTTAATATTTATTTTAAAAATGAATGAAATTTTAATAATTTGTTGACTAAATTGCCCCCCACAACTAAGAGAAGTTAAAAAAAGAGACATAAATTAAGAATTATCCTTAAATTACTTCAAATCGAAACTATAAAGACGAACTTGACAAAATTGAAACAAGTAAAAGTGACAAACTACATTACCAAAATAACTTTTTACCAAAACAACAAAACAAAACTCACTCTAACTTGCTGGGTTTTTGGCAGTGTCAAAGGTTGAGAAGCGCCCCTCTTTCTTCCGTTCTCGCTCTCATTCCAGCTTCGAGGATGCAGAAGAAGGCTTCAAGGCGGCGAAGCACTACTTGTCGTCCTAATAAACGCAAGCTCGTACACCTGCCACGTAATCATTGTCTTTTCTGTTTGGTGTTCCAGAAAATGAAGGAAAACCTGAGAAAATTAAATTATAATTCTTTTGGTGTTTTGCATTATATAAATTAATCATTTGGGGTTCGAAACTTCCAGCTACTAGTAACTACAAATACTAAAAGATTTTGTAAGCAAATTCCTTTTTTCTGAAGCAAACTTTGAACTCTTTCGTTGGACAATTTTCTTCCACAATATAAATTAATTTTCTTTTTTAATTTTTTCTTTACTTCATTTAATTTTCTTGACAACGAAAAGCAGCTAAATTTGCAATTTCTTTATCTTGTTTCTCATCTGAATCTGAAGTTCATGTGAAACGGGAATTTGTAGGTTCCCTTTTCTTTACTCTCTTACTAAAAGTTTCTTGGCACCCAAACCCAGCTGAAATAATCCCTTTTATAGTTCCTTGTTTCTCAGGTCAAATTCAGAAGAGAAGGAAATTTCTTGAAGAAGGGTTGACTCCCCTTGTTGAGAAGTATTGGTTTCAGAGATATGATCTGTTTTCGAGATACGATGAGGGGATCAAAATGGATGAACAGGGGTGGTACTCTGTCACACCTGAAAAGATTGCAATCACCCACGCCAAGAGGTGTGAAAATGCAACCGTCATCGATTGCTTTGCAGGCGTTGGTGGCAATGCCATTCAGTTTGCTTCAATGTAAGCTCCCCAAGTTTGGTTGTTGATTTTGATGCAATAACTTTGTGTATTCTTGATGTTTTGTTCTTCCAATTAGGAGTTTTTTGGATGTTTATTGCCAAAGTCCCAAAACTTTCTTATGAAAAGCTCTTGTTTATGGAATTGTTGAAATGAGGTGCTGATCCATGCAAATTATTAGTTACTTGGCAACCAATTTTAACAAGTTCTTAGCTTTATGGCTTGGCTTGGATATTCTTCTACCTAATTGCACCTCTGGTTGAATGAAATCTAATAAAATATGGATTTAAGCTGCGAGCCATTTGATGTTTGGTGTCTTATATGGACGCCTGAGGGAGAAGTTTACTTCTAGACCAATTAAATAGTAGTAAATGCTATGGTCATATTGAAAAATACAGCAGGGTACTAGTATATCGGAGGTGGTGATGGGGGACCTAATGTCCTATTCCTTATCATATTGCATGCTATTTGCATCAGTTTATAGGAAACTTTTATAGTTGACCAATTATAAATTTATCTCTGGTTTTTGCGTCTTGAACTCTCCTAGATGGACTTTTATGGTCACGAGGAGGTGGACCTTTGCTATATCCAAGGGCCTTTTTTATGCATTTTGGAGAGGCTTTTGAAGTGTACGAGCTTAATAAATTTTTATCTTTGGTCTCTTAGGTGTTATCATGTTGTTGCTATTGAAATTGATCCCCTTAAAGTTGATATGGCCATTAACAATGCTAAAATATATGGAGTGGAAGATTACATTGATTTCATTGTTGGAGACTTTTTCCAACTTGCACCATCATTGAAGGTACTGCTTTCCTATCTATACTAATTGCTCAGAACCTTTTGGATAATTCTTCATTTGAGAATGTAACTCCCATCAGTGCAAGCATGGAGATTCATTTGAAGGCAATTCCATGTTGATTAGTTTGTCAGTTTGAGTTTGCAAGTTCAGTCATTCAGATAACCTTTTTTCTCATTTTCAGTGTTTCAATATATGCTGCGGACTTTTATCGATGATTTTTCACATGTGTTGATGGTTTTAGGTGAACTGATTGACATCTGTGTTCAATTGTTATCATATAAATAATCAGGAAGAAAGGTTCTTAGTTTGTTGATTTATCTGTTGTTACTACTTTCAATAAAAAGTGAAGCTAAACAAACTGAGTTAATGTTGTCAGAATATTTGCAAGCTTTCAGATATTGTGTTTATGAGTATATGACAATATATGAAGAGTTTTAATGTATGAATACTCTTAAATATGTTTTAGTGTATTTAAACCTTTTTTCTTTGTGGTAAGTAGAAAGGCTTTGTCTGGTTCCACGAGTTTGTTAACTGTACTTTATGATGAACTTTCATAGATTTTGTTGGGATCTTTTTATAATGGTTTTATTATGTGACCTGATGTGGTTGATATTTGATAAATTTCATTAGTATCTGGAGCTAACAAATGAATGAATATGTAAATATGTGCAAAATTTGGGCACTTTTGTTTTAATATGAAATTTTTTTGAATTAATTCTTCTGTAATAGCTTGAGGATGGAATTAATGATGTACATTTTGCATCTTAATTTTGTTAGGGGGACGTAGTGTTTCTTTCACCACCTTGGGGAGGCCCATCATACAAATGGGTGAAGAAATTTACGCTTGACTTACTCAAGCCAAAAGATGGGTATGTAGCTATACCTTCATTTTATGTTGTGTGATTAGAGTTAATGTTCACTGCTTTAGTTTACTGAAAAAATGAACTATGATAGTGATGATAAATTTTAACATATCGTGGAGCTTACATTAAAGTTGTGAGGCAGGCAACTGAACTTAAAATTAAAATTATAGTCATAGCTGGAATATTTAAGCTCTAACATACCATGGAGCTTACTTCACAGAAGCTTCTACCCAAAAAAAAAACTGTCAAAATTCAACTTGGATAAGAAATTTCAATTATATAAGTACCCTTTTTTTTTCTTTTTTTTTTTAATGATCATGTTTTTAAAATGATAGGCATATATTATTCGAATTTCTAGATTTGCTGGATATGGTTGTAGTTCTCACCTAGTGTCTTACAATTATTCTTTTGATGTTCGGGGCTTACTGTGTTTAATTTTTGGTCATTTACATTCTGAGTTGAGGCCCATGTCCTTGTAGGATTGAGTGTGGTGGAAGCCTTTGTGTTATTGTTGCTCTTTTAGTCTAAATAAAATAAAATATTTAGTGATACTTGCAGATGATGCTGCTCTGTCAAATTTGTGATATAACTCTTGTAACAACCATGATGAGTATACATTCTACCTTTTCATCCCCAACTTGTTCCTGACCATCAATCCCTAACCTTTTACACCGTTAAGTCCTTAGTTTAGTTGTTGCAGAAATTCCTGAACCCTGAAGTGAAATTTCTTAGTGTCCTGCAACCTCACCTGTAAATTGGTTCTTTTCTGTGCCTGGTTTCAACTGTAATGCTTGATTTGTTTCCCCCTCATCCCTTAATATTCAAATCCATACTCTTGTGTTGGATTGTAATTTGCACCCACCACACAAACTACTAGGTAACATTATATATATATATATATATATATATATATATATCAATTTTGAGTCATCTGAGGGACAGTGTGAACTACCATAAATTTAATAGCAGTCACTATGATGACCTCTAGTCCAAATTGCATTTCTACAAGTATCTCTTTAGTTCAGAAATATAAGTTGTGACATCATGAAGACAGTGCACATCTAACAGTCTATCAAACAAAAAAGTTTAAAGTTATGAGTATAGATATATTCCTCTCATTCTTCAGACATTGAGCTTAGTCTCCAACTCCAATCAATTGGACCTGAATTTTTGCATAAACGCTAATAGTAATCCGACTGTCTTTGGTGTCATGTGATAACTATTTAACTTTCGTTACCAATGTTACAAACTGAGTTCTGCTAAGCTCATTTGTATGAACTCAAATCCTAACTTCACACAGGCATTATGGTTGTGTCAGGCTTGGTTATTGAATTAAAACCAGAATTTCTTTCTGATACTAAACAAGCACTTTCAACCAGAAATAGATTAGGCTTTTGGGAGCTTTTTGATCTATTTTGTGGTTAATTTTCCCTCTATTTTATACATTGAGTGGTAATTTTGTCCCTGGGGACTTCTCCAACAAAACTGAATGAAGTAATTATTTTGTAGTCTGACCGTCTACTTTTAATTATGTTCTCTACATTATCTATTTTGTTTTCAATATAATTATTCAACTCTTAATGCACAGGTATGCAATATTTCAAGCTGCCCAAGCAATAACGCCCAACATCATTATGTTCTTACCTCGGAATGTAGACTTGCTCCAAGTGGAAGAACTCTGTTGGTTGTCTTCTCCTCCTTTACAAGTTGAGGTATGGTCCTGTCCATACAAATTTTTTTTTTTGTTATTCATGGAAACTGTCTATAGTATCGTGTTTTTTTTCTTTCTTGTGTGTGTATTTTGAAATTTGCAGTTTGAACACCTTGTTCGATCTCTAGTCTAATTTTAGTGTCGATCTTGAACAATATGCGATGGATATTAATTTTGCAGATTGAAGAAAATTATGTGAGGAGCAATTTGAAGGGTGTAACTGTCTACTTTGGTGGCACTGCAGCATCAAGTCAATGTGGGTCATCATAATCTTTTTAAGCTATGAGTTGACCCAAGTGTAGTGTATATCAAGGACGTTAATCACTTGCTGAATTATTTGTAGCATAATTTTAAATGTCAAAGAAAAGCTTTGAGGGTTTAGTTGAATACGGCCAACATATGGAGAAGGTTCAGTTGTTGGCAATCATACTTCTTGAAGATGCTTAGTTGTCATAATTTTTTTTGTGTGGCTACAGTAGAGGGGATCAAATCTTTGACCCATCCTGATCCTAACTCATTTTCTCAGCCTCCAGTACTGCTTTGATTAAACCGAGGGTTTGTATGGTGGTTATTTTCCTGAAAAAATGACATGCTCAATGGATGATAGCCAAATTATTAAGAAATGTTTCTAAAAACAAATTCTCTCCGTAGAACCAAAAATTGAACATCTCAATGATGGAAGAGGGCCAAGTTCGAGTTCTTCCTTTATTAAATAATAATAATAATCAAACATATCTCAATATGTTGGATTTTTTTTGGATCAAGATCTCAATATGTTGGATGAACCCAACGAAATCTGCACTCTACAACCGGCCTACACTGCATTTGCTTGCTCGGCCTTGGTTAGCATTAACTGAAATATAAAAAAAGAAACTCATTTACATACGCCCCAGAGATTGTATTTAGCATTTCACGTGCCAAAACAAAAAGTCCAAATGTAAATATAAAAAAAACAATCAGAATCGACATCAAGACGAGTGTAATTGTTGTACCTTAAGCTGGAATTAATAATGTTTTTCATAATACATTTTGTTAAGGAGAACGTCATTTGCTTTATTACTTTGCTGAATAAATGAACTAATGATAGTGATGGTGATGAATTGTTAACATACCATGGAGCTTGCATTACAAATCATAGCTGCAACTTGCAAGGCAAGTTATCAGAAGCTTCTATGACAAAAAAGAGAGAACTTGCACAAGATTTGAGTGACTTAATTCTTGGAACAAGCATGATGATTATAAAGCCTACGTTTTCATCCCCATTCGCCAAGCATATGACGATTTAATTCTTGGAACAACCTGTTTCATCCCAACCTTCCACACCTTAAACTAGTTGCTGCCGGACACTCCTGAAACCTAAATGCGCATCGACCAAGAAACTTTTAGGTGTAACCGATTGTATGCAACCAATGAAACGGCAGATTTTCTCCCTGCAACCTTCCCCATAAATGGTTCTTTTCAGAGACTGACTTCAACATTAATGCCTGAAATACCTTTTTCCAATCTAAACACACCCAATGCAGACTTCCAATCATTCTTAAACCGATGGAACAATTGACCAACAAGGTTATCTGTGAGCCGAATGCTACTGCATGCTTGATCATGTGCAAGAAGAGGCTGTAGAATCTCATCATCACTGCTACCAACAGATACTTTTGCAATGATAATGTCAAGGTCCGATAGTCTTGTTGGGTCTTCAAAGCATCCCCAAAACGTTTGGTTTCATTGGTCCCATTGCCTCCGTCTCAACTGGCCGAGGGGAGATTGATGGCAGAGTCCAACGAAGACAATCGGACCGACGAAACCAAACATTTTGAGGAGGCCAGCTTCCGTGACATTCAACTCTTGGTCCCATGGTAACCAAAACGACATTCAAAACCCCACTCTCTTATAGCAAAGCTGCTTCTTCTGTAGATTTCTCTGTTTATCTTGTATGTGTCTGTTTCTCTATCTTGGTTACATTGGCCTTCTTTCGCTTACGGATGGAGTGGGTCGATTGTAGAAGAAATGGATTCTCCTGCCGGCGAGAAAGGAAAAAGGGGCCAAAAAAGGTTTTCGATTCTGTGAAATGGGTTTTCGGTGGTATCTTTCTTGGCTTAATGTCTTTTTGTAATGGAAACCTTGGTTACTCAATTTCTCTATTTGGGGTTTATTTTGGTTTTGGTGGCTTTGTTTATTTATTTATATTTATTTCATACATTTTCTTGCTTAATGGCGAACCAACTTTCATTTTTCTGAAATGGGTTCTCGGTGGTTTTGTTTCTTGTCCTCAATTTCTATGTTTTTATTCTCTAGTTAGATCTCCTCCTGTGTTTTCATATTTGCATGTATGATTTTTTGTTTCTTGATCAGAATTCTTGCTTGCACTGTGAGCTTCTTATGTCAGTGTTAAAAAGTAACGCAGACTTGTAAGTTGAATAATATAGAAAAATCTTAAATAATTAAGAAAAATTGAGAGAAGTTGACAAGTTAAAGTCCTTAACATCATACTAATTATATAATACATTATAACTAGAGGAATCTAGAATTAGAAGACAACTTGTGGCTGAAAATGACTTTGGAAAAGTTGATTACTGTGCGACTGACTTGTCCAAAGTCAAGTTGCCGACTTGAGCATCTCCAAGAGAGTCTCCAAATTTTAGTCAAATTCTAGCTAAAATAGCTAGAAAGCTATTATAGCAAACCACTTAAAAGGTGTTTACTCCAGCAATGTTCTCTATTTTGGCTAATCTGACATATTTTATTATTATTTTCTCTTTCTCTTTCTTCCTTTTTCTCTTGCAAATCAAATATATATATATATATATATTTTTAAAGTAGAAACCCAACCCCACCAATCTCTCAAATGTCTCTATCTCTCTCTCCCTTTTTTCTCTCTCCTCCTCTCTAGATGTAGAGAGCCAAAAGTTGGTTCTTCAAAATAGATAGCCAAGTAGGGAGTCTGCTGGAGAAGAATTTTTCTTCTTTTTAGCCAAAGTAGTTAGAGATGAGAGGATAGGAGATTAGCATCCCTATATATATAAGCTAGCAGCCCACTTATGTATTCAAGCAAGAAAAGCTAAAAAACTACGGCTGTCCAACTCTCGTCATCAGCCAAATCAAGCATTAAAAGCCTTGTACCTTTCCTATTTCAATCTATAGAATAAAACTACTTTGTTATTCTTTCAAAAGTTTTTCTTTTCAAGTTAAGCTATTGTTCTTTTCAAGTTAAGCCATTGTTCTAAATACTACCAACCATTCTCTAAACCCCGTCTCCCACAAACTAACAGTCAGTTTTGTTGTTTGAACAGTTCAAATGGAAAATTGTTAGCTTTAAATCCTCTGTCTCCTTCTCTTTAAATGCTTTCATGCTTCATTTCTGCACAACCTTCACTGACATGTTATATTTGATCTTCGATGCGTCTGTTTACTTGGGGTTATCTGTTTTGATCAGCATTGGAGGCTACGGCTTAGCTAAATCACAATGAACTGAAGGGGAGAACCATGAGAATAATGCAGCACAGATGACATGAACGTCAGAAATACTGTTGGAGATGAACAAACTGTGTCAAAGAAGCTCAAGTTTCGAAGGTGGCAAATGTTAGTAGGATTAGTGTAGTAGATCATTGCGTTGTTTTCGCCAAGTGTGGCTCCAACTTGACCTGAACACTGGTGGCATTTTACGTTTGCTAAATGGCTTGTTACTAGTTCAGTTTCTATCAAAGCATTTTGTTCCTTCTGCTTGTAATTTGCAAAAGATGTTGTACATTTGATTGGCTCTGTAAATCTCTTTAGTAAGGTGAGACCAGGATTAAGAATTTTCAATACTAATCAATTTGACTATTTTCACAGTACGTGAAATTCGCTAAAATAGCCTTTTTAACAACTTTTATTCTAAAATAGCCCTATTTGTATTAAAGAAGCACTGTATGGGACATGAGCTATTATAGAATAAAAGTTGTCATAAAGGGTTATTGTAGCACAAACCCTTTTCTGCATTGTTTGCTGTTGTGGGGAAGAGAGGATTAACTAGTCCCATGCTCACCAATGTATAAGATGCATATTATTATTATTATTATATACCCATATTTATATATCATATTATATTATACTTACATATACATATACTATAATGTACATATATACTCGTATATACACATAATATATGTGTATATATATACATATATAATATATATTATACATATACACATATACACATATACACATATATTATTATTATTATAATATACCCATATACACATATACATATTAATATTATAATAATAGGATAGGTGTATATATGTAATATATATTATAATACATATATATACGTATATATACATGTGTATATATATTATAATATAAAAATATACATGTATATACATTATATATGTATAATATATGTATATATTATAATATATATATATTATGTATGTATATAAAATATATAAAATATATTATTATATACATATATATTATATATTATAAAATACATATATACATGTACATAATATATGTATTTATACATATATACATATATAAAGATACTTTTGAAAAAATAAAAAAATCTAGTCCTACTCCAAGCATACACCAAACCCAAACCGATAGTCCAAACCAAGACAATTTCTAAACATAATCCATACCAAGACAATCATGTGTAACAAACGAACCCTAGAAGAATAAAATAAATTGTTTGGACCATGTTGTATTTATAATCCTATAAAAAGTTCAAAATGGGGCTACAGAATTCCCATTACCTATTTATCTATCAAAGGTATTAAAGAATCATGAAAAGAAAAAGGCTCAATGATGGTCAATGAGCCTCAAGTTCTAAACCATGCAAAACCCCTCGAAACTCATTTAAACTTAGGCTACAGTAGTCTTTATTCTTTAAAAAACTTCCGAAATGCACATCCTTGAGCCTCACAAACGTCTGCAAAGTCAACAGACTATCATAACCAGCCTGGTGACTCTTCCCAGCCACACGCCCAACCTGAAGCAAATGAGCCACTTTCTCTAAACCTCCATAAAGCCCACAAGGCTTGATCAAGTGCTTGATGTCGTAAACTCTTTTCCCAAACATTTTCTCCACCTCCCCCATGAAACCACCAATGTCCATCGGCAAGTCCTTCCGAGTTAGAATCTTCATCAGGTACCCGAAATCATACGAACCATGGAAAGTCACCCATGTTAAACGGGACTTATTGTAGAGCACCATCCTTTCCATCAGCCACGCAAAGTTGGAAGAGCAAATGTTGGCGTGACTTGTGGATATTGACTTACTTTCCTTACACACCAAGGATTCCTATTATAATTGTAATTGATTTACTTTAATTCCTAATTTCCTACTGTAAATAGATTTAGGAATTTATTATTTACTTGCCCATTTATGTTTTGTTGTATTATAAATATGACCTCCTACAAGGAAAAGAATACATAGAAAATTCTCACAAACAAATATTCTCTCATAGTTTTCATATTTTAGCATGGTATCATAGCGGCGATCTTGTGATTGCTGACTCTAGTTTCTAAACCCTAGCCGCCACCATGGGGGAGGATGACTCTTCTAATCCTCATGGAGGTAGCACCACTACTTCCTCCTCTCCTTCTCAACCAACCATAGCCGAGTTGAGTGCCTAGGTGGCTCAACTAATGCAGATGCAAACTTGATCCTAAATCAGGATCCTACCAAGACAACCCCGACCTCGAATCAGACGACGACCCGACCTTGACTCAGACGACGACCCCGAACTCGAATCAGATGAAGACCTTGAACCCGAATCAAACAACGATTCTGACGACGATTACCTATGAAGCTTCCGCTGCACAGATTGGCATAAAGTTGGATGGCACCAACTATGCACTATGGTCCCAAGTTGTAGAGTTGTATATCTCCAGCAAAGACAAATTGGGATATATTAATGGTGATCTTTCACAACCTCCTTCGACCGCTCCAACGTTTCCTCGATGGCACACCGAGAACTCTATTGTGAAGGGATGGCTCATCAATTCTCTAGAGCAGAGCTTGATTGGCAATTTCATTCATTTTCTGACGGCAAAAGCAATGTGGGATACAATTGCCACAACTTACTATGATGGCATTGACACCTCTCAGGTTTATGATCTGAAACGACGAGTCTCCCGTATGCGACAAGCTAGCGCTCCATTGAAACCTATTACAATACTCTCCAAAGCTTATGGAGAGAAATTGATTTCCGTCGTCCAAATATGATGGAGTATGAAAGTGATATCAAGTTGTATAATGATATTCTACAGGAAGATCGAGTTTACATATTATTGGATGGCCTTGATGATCGTCTTGATAACGCCTGAAGTGATGTTCTTCACATGACTCCATTCCCTACTGTGGACCAAGCTTATGCCTATGTTCGCCGTGAAGATGTTCGACAAGCAGTGATGATAGGTTCATCTGCACCCACTGGCGCTGGCTTAGAGGCCAAGAGTGCGCCTCAATCAGGTCCCCCTACTCGTGCCGGACAGCCCCATAATTCCTCTACTACGGCCCACCTTCAGATCCAGTCATATGCTACTGCTGCTGGTGCGCCACCTCCTAAAACCATCCCACCTTCCCGTCCCAAGGCTCCGACTGATGTAAGTGGTTGCACGCACTGTGGCAACCCCAAACATACTCGTGACACCTGTTTTAAGCTAAATGGTTATCCTGATTGGTGGGAGGACCTATGCGCTCGCAAGCTCAGAGAAATTGCTAGTAATTCCGGTCGTGTTGCTCTTGTCTCTACCAAATCCCCTTGTTCCCGCAGGTAGACCTTACTGATAATCCTGCGCTTCCGAATGTCTCAGGTAACTGCGGTTATGCATCTCATACTTCTGATCTACGAGATACTACTGGTTGGATAATTGATTCTAGCGCCACTGATCTATGACCTTTGATCCGAATGATTTTTTGCACACCACTACACCCTGCCGCACAAGTATTGCCAATGCAAATGGAGTTACCTATCCTGTAATAGGGGCCGGCACTGTCGCCCTTTCACCTTCTCTGTCGCTTTCTAATACTCTACTCGTTCCATCTTTGTCCAATAAATTAATGTCTGTGAGCCAGGCAATTGAACAACTCAATTGTTGTGCACTAATTTATCCAAATTTTTGTTTACTACAGGATATTCTCACCAATGGGAGATCATTGGGCATGGTACTAAAATAGGGGGGTTGTACTATGTGGATGACTTCAGTATGGGACGTGCCAATAGTGTAAAGCATCCGTCTAATGACAAGCACCGGCAAATTTGGCTCTGGCACCGACGTTTGGGGCATCCATCTTTTGGTTATATGAGACACTTATTGCCCAAGTTGTTTTTTGTATTTAAGGACTCATATTTTAAATGTAACACTTGCATTTTAGCTAAAAGTCACAGAGCATCCTATCCTTTAAGTATGTATAAAAGTACTATTCCTTTTGCTTTAATTCATTCTGATGTTTGGGGACCCTCACCTATTTCTACTCATTCCGGTATTCGTTGGTTTGTCACATTCATAGATGATTGTGCATGGATGACATGGCTTTATTTGATGAAAAATAAGAATGAAGTGTTTTCCCTGTTCCAATCCTTTCACAAATAGATGGAAACACAGTTCAATGCTCGAATACAGATTCTTCACTCTGACAACGGTGGAGAATTTGTCAATCATGATTTTCAGACTTACTTCCAAACACATGGCATTATTCATGAGACAACTTGTCCTCAGACACCACAACAAAATGGTGTTGCCGAACAGAAGAATCGTCATCTCCTTGAAACAGCCCGTGCTCTTCTCATTGGTGGCCATGTTCCTCGTCATCACTGGGATGATATCAACTGCATGCCATCTGGGTCTTGAACTTCAAAACTCCATTACAAGTGCTCACGCAACACGGGCTTCTACCCTCTGTTTTGGTGCTTACCCCTCCCATTTTTGGCTGTGTGGCCTTCGTTCATCTTCACAAAAATCAACGAAGCAAACTTGATCCATGTGCGCTTCGTTGTGTTTTTTTGGATTATGCCACTCATCAGAAAGGCTACCGATGTTATCACCCTCCTACCCGGCGAACCTATGTCACTTTGGATGTCACCTTTCTAGAATCGGAGATGTTCTTCTATGACCCAGCATCCAATTCTACTCTTCAGGGGGAGATACCGAGTGAAAAGCTTAATTGGAGCAGCTTGGAAAACGAAGATATTCATCTATGCACAAAGATTGCTCTCGACCAAGAAACAATAACAATTGATCATCCCGAGTCTGGCACGTGCGAATGCCCTTTGCCAAACAACGATTAATCGCCTAACCCTTGCGAAGCTGTTTTTGATTTGAGTCATACTCCTATAGACAACTCAGAACAACAAGATGAAGACCCCCCATCTCACTCAAGAGTACCAACTGACCAATCTCCTGAGAATATCTTTGAGGTAAATACTCCTACTAGACTTGTGCATTTAGATGATAAAACTATTGGATATCAATTACCTTTTGAGGCAAAATCGTGGGAAGCCACCAAACCATTATTCACCTGATATTGGCAAGACATCCAAGTATCCAATTGCAAATCATGTATTTACTGAGAAGCTGTCTAAACCACTTAAGGCTTTTGTGCATCAGTTGTCTACTATCCATATTCCAACCAAGGTCTCTGAAGCATTGAAAGATCCTAAGTGGGTCCAAGCTATAAAAGAGGAGATGAAAGCACTTGAGAAAAATCAAACTTGGACATTGCAGACTATACCATAAGGAAAAAAGACTATCGGATGTAGATGGGTGTTTACTATAAAACACAATGCAGATGGATCTATCGAGCGATACAAGGCAAGACTTGTGGCAAAAGGGTACACACAGAACTATGGTATAGACTATGAAGAAACCTTTGTACCAGTTGCAAAGTTAAACACCGTCAGAGTCTTATTGTCCCTTGCAGCCAATTTGGATTGGCCACTACACCAATTTGATGTAAAGAATGCTTTTCTACATGGCGAACTTGCGGAGGAGGTGTACATGGACATTCCTCCTGTATATAATACTACTTAGACTGGAACAGTTTGCAGGTCAGTCACCACGTGCATGGTTTAGACGGTTCACCATGACAATGAAGAATAATGGTTTCAAATAGTGCAACTCAGATCATACTCTGTTCTTGAAACATCGGAAAGGGAAGGTAACAGCATTAATAATCTATGTTGATGATATGATTATTACTGGGAATGATAAACAAGAAATATCACAGCTACAAGACCATTTGGCTACTGAGTTTGAGATGAAGGATCTAGGTGGACTCAAGTATTTCTTGGGA
Organism: Prunus salicina; assembly: GCA_020226455.1. Classification (NCBI taxonomy): domain Eukaryota; kingdom Viridiplantae; phylum Streptophyta; class Magnoliopsida; order Rosales; family Rosaceae; genus Prunus; species Prunus salicina. The sequence continues at coordinate 11,369,699 of CM035344.1, read as the reverse complement.
ATTGAGGTGGCTCGATCGCAGCAAGGCATATTTCTCTCTCAAAGGAAATATGTCTTGGACTTGTTGACAGACACAGGAATGCTAGATTGCAAACCTGCAGACACTCCTATTATTCTGAATCATCATCTTGGAGAATATCCGGATCAAGTTCCAACTAACAAAGAAAGATACGAAAGGTTAGTGGGAAGATTGATCTATTTGTCACATACTCGACCAGACATTGCTTATGCGGTGAGCGTTGTCAGTCAATTTATGCACTCTCCAAGTGAAGACCACATGAATGCAGTTCTTCGGATACTTAGATATTTGAAGTCTGCACCTGGAAAAGCACTTACGTTCTCAAAGCATGGTCATCTAAATATTGATGGTTATTCAGATGCAGATTGGGCAGGTAATGTAACAGATAGAAAATCTACATCGAGTTACTTCACATTCGTGGGAGTTAATTTGGTGACATGGAGGAGCAAGAAACAGAATGTAGTAGCTTTATCCAGTGCAGAAGCCGAGTTCAGAGGCATGACTAAAGGGATTTGTGAACTTCTTTGGTTAAGAAAGTTGCTTACTGAACTTGGGCATAAACCTACATCCACAATGAATCTCTTTTGTGACAACAAGGCTGCTATAGCCATTGCACAGAATCCGGTTCCATGTTGAGGTGGATCGACACTTCATCAAACAGAAGCTTGAGGCTAAAGTGTTTCAGTTTCCTTTTGTGAAATCCAAGGATCAATTGGCGGATATTTTGACAAAGGCGATTTCCAGTAAAGCATTCCACAATTCACTGGATCAGTTGGGCATTGGCGACATCTATGCACTAACGTGAGGGGGAGTGTTGGCGTGACTTGTGGATATTGACTTACTTTCCTTACACACCAAGGATTCCTATTATAATTGTAATTGATTTACTTTAATTCCTGATTTCCTACTGTAAATAGATTTAGGAATTTATTATTTACTTGCCAATTCAGGTTTTGTTGTATTATAAATATGACCTCCTACAACTACAAGGAGAAGAATACACAGAAAATTCTTACAAACAAATATTCTCTCACAGTTTTCATATTTTAGCAGCAAATACCTTTTTCCTTGTTCTGCAACAAATCGATTCCATGCTGCTTAAGAAACTCGATTGCGTCTGCGCTGTGACAGTCGCCACACTCAATGTCGAAGTCCTACAAGTTGAATTCCCATATGTAGCAGCAATCTGTGCCCAAATCCGGCAAGTTCCCGCAGCGGTCTGAGAGTGTTAGGCCCAGCTGAATGATGTTCATGGCGTCCACATTGCCCTTCATGATTTGTTATTGGTATGCAGAGGGATCCCGAGCCTTGCATTCAAGTATGGTGCCCGGGAATTCAGTGTCGAAGGAGACAAAAGGGTAGTAAGCAATTGCGGCCTCAATGAGAGCAAACTCGGATTCTAAATTTTGTTGCCAAACGCTTCGAATCTCCACTCTTTTCTTCATCTTTAATTCTGGGTTAGGCTTCTTGAATTTTGCTCTCCTGTTCTCCGCGTTGTTCTTGAATTGGTGTCGAATGTTATCTTTGACCAAAGTCATCCATTACATAGAGAGTGCTTCTTTTCCAAGTGCAAGTAGGAAACCCAAGCCCATAAGCAAAATAAAAGAAACGAAATAGATGTTTCTGTTTTTCTTCTCCCTTGATTCCGAGTGTTCTGAGGAAACCAAATCCCAAAACAAAAGGGATAAAAACGAAAAACGCATGCCGCCACTCTGTCCCTTTTATTATTATTATTTTTTCTATTATTCATTTAGTAAATTATGTATTTAGTTTATTCTTTTTTCATTAAATTTTATTTGATGTAGACAATATTCAGTCGTGGTGCAATGATTAAAAGTTTTAGTCGGAAGTTGGAAAGGTAGAACGGTTATAAGTTTTGGTTGGCACCATGATTCAGTGATAAGGAATGTGGATCATCATAATCTTTCAAAGCTATGAGTTGACTTAAGTGTAGTGTATATCAACAACGTTAATCACTTGCTGATTTATTTGTAGCATAAATTTAAATGTCAAAGAAACAAAAAAAAAAAAAAAGCTTTAAGGGTTGTTTAGTTGATTATAAAGCCTAGTTGCTGCCAGACACTACTAAAACCTAGATTTGCATACACTAAGAAATTTTTTAAGTGTAACCCGTTGTACGCAACCAACGAAACGGCAGATTTCCTCCTTGCATCCTCCCCCATAAATGGTTCTTTTCAGAGCCTGAATTCAACATTAATGTCTGAAATACCTTTTTCCCATGCCTTAATACTCGAAGTCATACTCTCTCTCTCTTGGCAAAGAACTCACTAGTATAGTAATTTAGAGTAATTGCTCCTCTCATGAAAGGTCCCGAGTTCAGTCCTAGCATCCGTGTAGTGTGTGTGTGAGTTTAGTATACTATCGCTCATCTCAATAGGAAAAGTCCTCAAAAGCCATGCTCTTGTATTGGATCGTACCAACTTTGTGCCACACAAGGACTTGTAGGTAGTAGTAGTATACAATCTCCAGCATGAAGTTTGTTCCATCTGTTGGACATTTGGAGCTATGATCAAACTTTTTATAGCAGTGGCAATGGTCCAAGACGCATTTCTTTAAGTGTCACCTCACATGACCTTGACTACCCTGCCATTGTTCTTCTCACGAAATTATAGTTTCTTCATGAAGTCTTCAATGGTATCAGCAGGGCCAAACATATTCTTCAGTTTGACTTCGTCCCAAAGCAAACGGCATGTTTTATACCTAGGCTTTATCTCTTGACCAATCATCTCCTCAAAGAGAAGATACGCCCACTCGCACTTATTTGATCTGCATAGTCCATGAATTAGAAGTGTATAGGTTGAGAGATCGAGACTGAGATGATGTCTATTAACCATGTCATCTAATAGCTTGCTCAAAAAATTGTCTGTTTTGCCAGTTTTAAAGCACATTTTAAGCAATGGATAGTATGTCTGAACATCAGGCTTACATAACCTTGCATTTTCCATCTGCAAGAGGACATCTAAGGCCTTTTGCTCTTCAGCATGATGGCAAAACATGGCAATCATTGTATTGTAAGTTGATGTATTAGGAGGAACCCCCTTAGGCATTTCAACCTCGAATACATGAATAGCGTCTCGTACCCGGCCAGCTCTTCCTAGCGTGTGGATCAGTGAGTTGTAAAAAAGTGTATCCGGATCACAACCAGCAGATTTCATTCTCTCATATAATTGCAAAGCTTCCTCAAACTCCTCAGACTTAGCTAGATAACACATGACAGAGGTGAAGGTGATAACATTTGGCGGGCACCCCTGAGCTTCCATTTCATCAAACAATTCATAGACCTTAACAAAGTTGTATTGGTGGCAATAAAATAGGATGATGGTCGAGTAGCTGATGACACAAGGTCGACAGCCATGTCCCTTCATTTCTTGGATTGTCCAGTGTGCCTCATCAACCCGTTTGATCTTGCACCAACCATGAATGAAAATGTTAAATGTATGAGCATTTGGCGAGATGTGTGATTTTAGCTCTAAAAAGATCTCACGAGCCTGCTCAACTTTGTTCTCTTTGCAAAGTGTGTCAAGCAACAAGTTCATTGATTCCGTGTTCTTCTCCAATCCAAAACTTCCTAACTGATCAAACATCCTCACAGCATCCTCCCATTTCCCTGCACCAGCAAACCTTCTCATAACCTTACCAACAGTGTTAAGAGTGACCAGATGATCCTGACGCATCTTTTCTAACAAACCCATAATCTTATCCATTTGCCTCATTTTACCCAAAATGTCAACCATCATATCATATGCATCTGGGGTGAGTTTATAGTCAGAGCGTGACTCTGCCCATCTAAACACACCCAATGCAGACTTCCAATCATTCTTAAACCGATGGAACAATTGACCAACAAGGTTATCTGTGAGCTGAATGCTATTGTATGCCGGATCATGTGCAAGAGACTGTAGAATCTCATCATCAGTCCTACCAACAGATACTTTAGCAATGATAATGTCAAGGTCCGATAGTCTTGTTGGGTCTTCAAATTGTGATGACCCCTGCTGAGAAGACAAAATTGAAGAAAGAGCTGGTGAGCAATTTTCAGAAGAGGTATGGAAAAAGGAGCAAGAGTTTGAAGTATTGCTTCGGAAGCGGGCACTTTTAAAGCATTTCTGAACATGGAAGATCATGAAGATGTCCCCAGGAAATTCAAAGATTATGTCTTTTAGCTCCTGCATACCATAAAATAAAATTAAAATAAAGCTTTAGATTGTATAAAATCCAATAGAATATCGAGGGAGAAGAAAGAAATATAAGGTAGCATTTTATACAGAAATGACGACCTCAGAAACTGAATTAGTATATACACCTCCCCCTCCCCCAAAGAGTGAAGGACCACAACAAACCCTAAACTCATGGATTTCCACCTAAACCCCTAAACCCATCAAGAGGTAGACCCAAATAACACAAAGGCGCACTCCCCTGACCGCAACAGCCCATAATCAGCCTTGATGATACCCACACTAAGAGACTGTCATATTTAAGCATCAACAATACTAGCTGAACTAAAACATGCACCTCCAACAGTTAACACATGATCTTCTACTGCCCAAAGGCAGTGCACAAAAGGAATTGCAATACAACCCAGACATACTCACGAAGAACAAAATCTGACTTCAATTTAAAAACTGAAATGTAAATTATTCAACCTTGAATCAAGTTTATAATATGCTACAATTTTTTGAAGACAATAATATAATGAAAGACCTGTAGCATTAACGAATACTTCCCAATAAAATTCGTGCGAGTTTGTTCTTGGAAAATTTTCCATAAAAGAGCGTATTGGCTAGTAGCAAATTGAAACACAATCAGCGATCCTATGGGTTCAACACAATAGCGATTTTATACCATAACAAAAGAGGAATTTCCTTGAAAAACTTCAACTGCAATATGAGAACCATACTTGTGGAAAATGTAGCAGAAAGCAAGCTACACTTCTCATGCTAGTCAACATCTTGCAATGCATAAGGAAACAAAATTCTTGCAAAAGCATACTGACAGGCACGCGCATTAAAAGGGGAACATTCAAAACATATAACTAGCAAAGGACATAGATTCTTCAATGAAACTTGCTTTTTCGAACTTTACTGAAATCATCCAAACGGAATACATTCAAAATAGCTTCTAATATGTTCTTCTTGACTAAGAATAATGCAAGAGCACTGTCATCAAAAAAATATGCGAGAGCATGTACATCATAATGTACATATAAATTATGTACACCTGAAACGTGAAAAATACAGCATACATACATCCACCAAATTAAGAAATTAAGACCTCACAAGCAAGAAGATAACAACATTGATTTAGCGGCACAATAAAATTATTATTTTTATACCCAGAAATCCACCAATCCGCAAAGTGGACACAGATTTAAAACTGGGGTCCCCCACGAACCCTACAATCTTTGGGAGGCAGGAAACACTTGCAAATAGCTAGGTAGGTGCCTTTGGGGGTTTCCAGCCCCAGACCACATGGGAGCTCAATATAGAAGGAGGAATAAAATCTAGAACCTTACAAATGGATTGGAAGCTTGGCATCTTAATATTTCCATGAGCAGAAATAAGAACTAACCCCCAAACTAAATCCTACCAAAAAAGAAGACCCAAGTTCTGTAATCACAATTTCTGGATTGGAAGAATATGAAATTGAAATAATGGTAGTTACATGAGAACAAGATTATACTGTTCAAAGGCGCCTTAATTGTAATAAACTTCTGAAAAAATGAAGATGCAACACTGTATGAAGTAAAATCAGATGGAATTGCAGGAAGCATAAACAACAGTCCACACCAAAATTGAAGAGAATTTTAAAAGCATAATAGTCTTATTATAAATTTGTAAATTAAATATCTGTCATTGAAAATTTCTCCAACTAAGGTTGAAATTTCTTAAGGCTTGTTTGCAACATACAAGTGAGTTCAAATCATTATAATTGTTAAAGCAGTTACTCGGTCCATTTAATTACCACAAAATCAAGCCTATTTGTCACCTTCTAAGTGAATTCTAACCCAACTACCAAGAACGCCTGCTTTCAAGCAAGAGTATAAAAGTGATCACCTAATCTTAAATGTCTCTTTGTTGTACAGTGGCTGTACTGTAGTTCTTTTAATTAAAGAAATTATGTTTCAAATCAGAAAATTATTATTATTATAATACCAATCCAATGTTGATAAGTAAACTCACCAAAAAACCAAGCAGCCCCACTTCAAATCCCCAAGTATACCCACTAAGAATATATTTGAGAAACAATAATTACTACACACAAATGAACATGCATGTCAACTCAAACCGGGACACACAATTATATATATTTTGAAGGTCATATATATATATATATATATATATATATATACATGTATATATTTTGAAGGAATTCATACGAAAATCAAATCCACAAACCACCGGCCCTTCCTCACTATGCAACCTGCTTATCATTCTTAGTTGACTAATTTACTAGTTCCATCATGATTAATGTTATAACTATATCACAGTGATTTCTAATCTTACCAATTGCAAGTAATATCTTTACCCCACATTTGACATATACTATATATACATTATAAGGAAAACAATAGAAGGAGAGAAAGCAAAGTCATCCCAGTATACATACGTTAAAGTTTATAATCACCTGCTGCCAACTTCGAACTCAAATCTGTGAAAAATACACAATGCCTAGACACAAAGCAAAAAAGAAACAAAATATATTCATAGCAGCACCATGCACTAAAGCTCATTGTCGCCATCAAACTACACACATCACACATTTCTTGACATCAATTCAGATAAAATTAGCCAATTTACTGTGTTCTGTGAGACCGCAGCAGATTGTACCACAAAACATAGAAGGTGCAGCATTATCAGTGCTCTGAAGGCGTTAGAAAAAGAATTTTGAATGTATAACCATGGGGGCATGTATTTTTTCTTTTTCTTTTTCAGTAGATTATCAATAATTCAGCTATCCTTCTCAAATGGGTTCAATCCAAATCAAGAATTTACCTTCTACCTAAGCTTTTCCTCATGATGCAGTTCTAATATCTCACATGAAAAACCCCATTTCACATTTATGACCCAAAACAATCCAAATCATGTCATTCTCGTAAAACACATATCCATAAAAACAACAAATACAAAGAAACAAAAAGGGAAAAAGGAAAAACAAAACAAAACACAACCCATATAAAAGCAGTTGCTCAGATCTGAAGGGACATGAAAAGGAAAAGATGCGGGAAACTTACAGATGAGGCAAAATACTATTGAAGCAAAAGGAGCTTGATGATTATTCTACGTTTGGTCTTTATTTTCTTTTCTTTTCTTTTGGGGTCTCTGTCTTCTTCTTCTTCTTCTCCTTTATATGATGATGTTTCGATTTGAAGTTTGGAGAAGAGATGAGGAGGAAATGGCCGTCCGGTCCACGGCGTTTTGACCACAAATAGAATGAATAAACAAAGAGTATAGATTCGCTGATTGCGTGCGCAGGTGTCACTCGTTTGTGTCTTTTCCACGAGCTCAAGGGCCGTTAATTATCCCAGAGGACGTTGGCCGTTGGGCGTTAGGCGTTAGTTCCAGCACCTGAAACGGCGCGTTTTAGTTTCGTTGTGGCAGTGGAGCTTTTTATACTCATTAGAGCATCCACAATGGGAGTGTGTATAAGTAGGTGTATGTTAAATATACACCCCTTGTCAATGGAATCATCTCTAATGGGGAGATATAAAGGGTTGTAAACATACATCATCACCATGGAGATGTAAAATAAAATACATATTTACATATATTTTTTACATCTTTTGAAGGCAGGACCTACCAGAGAAAAAAGAGGAAAAATGAAGAAAATGGGATGTAAAAATGGCTTTACGCCCTCGAAAATACACCCCCCCCCCAACAAATGTGGGAAGGTATATAAGAGCATCCACAATGATACTCTCTATTTCTTAGCTAAAATTTGGTTAAGAATATAAGAAAGCTATTTTAGGAGATCTCTAAAAAATTTCAACTCCAACCATACTCCCTAATTTGGAGAGTCATAAATGCTATAACTTTTTTTTGATTGGTCCATCTTTATTAAAAAATAAAATAAAAAATAGTTAGCATTAAATAAAGGTTTGAAATACTCATTAAATAAAGCAGCATTAAATTATATGGAGCCATTAGGAGTCCTTTCTCTCTCCTCAGATTTAGGAGCTCCTAGAGGACTCCCTATTTTAGGAGGTGGATACAGAGTGTGATTGGAGTTGCATTTTTACGATTCCTCCCTAAAATTTGTCTAAGGAGGTGATTTAGGGAGCCCATTGTGGATGCTCTTGAGATATATGTTAAATATACACCATTTGTGATTGGAATCACCAGCAATGGGGATGTGTAAATAAGTGTAAATTTGTATTACCACCATGAGATGCAAATTTATATGTACATGTACATCATTTTTTACATCTCTTGCAGGTGGAACCCAGCCAATAAAGGTGAGATAAAGTGGAGAAAATTCATCAAAAATGTTGTTGGACCAAAATTCATATGTGGGCCCATTTTTTGGTTGTCATCTCCCCCCCCCCCAACGGCTACATTGCTGGACCAACAACTTTAATTTTAAAAAACAACTAGCTTTAATTTTTTTTTTTTTTGGATAAAATCATATCTTCTCCGAATTTAAATATTTTTAGGTCTATTTGTTTGAAAAAATAAAATTAACCTAATACAGAAAAAATTAATTGTATAAAGTTAACACAAAATAAAAATTTAACACAAAAACGAATTAAGACAAAAAATATCAATTATACATCTACATCTTTCCCATTGTAAACTACATTTACAACCCCCCAAAAGTGTAAAAGGGATATAAAAGTGACTTTACACCCCCAAAAATATACCCCCCTCCCCTCCCCCCAAACTGTGGATGCTCTTACTCTTTATTATTTGATTTAATCCACGGATATGTCTTGTAATAAAAAAAAAATTGGCAAAATTTTAAAAAATCTAATTGTTAAAATTGAAATCACATTAATATTTAAACAAATTAAAATGCGTTTTATATTTAATTTGTATTATATATTTTTTATTAGCTGAAATGGGTAGGCATCGAGATCGAATATCGGAACACCGAGCTGTATCAGATGGAAAAAAACCGTGTTGACTAAAAAGTCAACAAACCGGCACAGATTCGGGCATGACCGAATTAGCTGTGTTTTTTATTTTTATTTTTTTAATTCTTTAAGTAATGCTACATTTCTTATCACATAACTAATATTTCCCCAATCCCAACTTTAAAGCACGTCTCTTTTCTAGGCTCAATCATCTCTCTTTACATGAAATTAGGTCATTTGTGAATTTTTAAGTCTAAAAATTAAAATTTTAGTTGGAATTTGTAAATAAAAAATTTGAAAATTATATTATAAAAAATCTTGTCCAAAATCGGAAAAATCGAAAACCGCAACGAAATCGATTTAAACCGAATCGATCAGTGTCATAAATTTTTTTCACCAAAAATGAACCGAACCGCACCGATTGAATAGTATCAATTCCAATTCCAGTATGAGATGGAAACCGAATTGGACCGCAACCACACCTAGCTGAAATTACTAAAATGCCCATACTACATTAGCAACTTTAAAGTTTTACTGAAGAAATTACGGGATTGGCTAACATGAGACATGGAATGCAAGCATGTGGGGGATATTTAGTTAGTTGAAAGTTCAGGGGGGTAAAATAAGACTATGAAAAGAACATGGACATATCAATAAATGGCTTAATTGCTACAGTGCCCCCTAAAAAATTGATCAAATCCCACATTGCCCCCTCGAAATTAAAGTGACCCACTTTGCCCCTTTAACCAAAGTTCAGTGTGTCACTTTCCCCCTTATGTCAACTCCATCTCAAACTCTTTTAAAACTGATGACATAGTAGGGTTATATTAGTAATTCCATCCTAGCTGGACAAAAAATTAAATAAAAAAATATTTTTAAAAAAAAATAAATTAGAATTAAAAATCCTTGAATTTGAAAGCTAAAAATCCAAACCCAAAAAACCAAAAACAAAAAATATGAAAACGATGGATTTGCTCATATTCAAGTCCCATGCATCATTGATGAAGCTTCTCCTCAAATCCTTCTCATACAAAACCTCATCTTTGCTTGGCATCATTGATGAAGACATGTAATTCGATCTCGAAGAAAGAGAACCTTGGAACCTCAAACCCCAAGACTTTTGGCGGTTAATCTCATATTTGTTGCATCGATTCAGCTGCACCAAAATAGATTCAGCTGCATCCTCAACTTGTGATACTCGCAAGTGCACGAGCCGTTGGTAGTTTAGCATATGTAAGTGCGAGGTCGATCCCACGAGGATTGATGATAGATTGATTTAATTCAATTCCCTGTACAAAACAGAAATGAAAAAAATAAAGAAAATAAATCAAACAAGAAAGAAAGAAAAGAAATTAACTCAAGCGAATAAGTTCCTAAGTTCAATTTAGATTAACAGATTGATTCTAGCTAAAGTATGATCAAGCCATGGTGTCTAGTCCTAACCTTGTGTTCCTAATTCCCTAATTTGATCATCTGTTGTCTAACCTAAATTAAGCATTAGGAACCCATTAAGCATAGAAGAACATTTTAAACAACCAAGCATGTATCTAATCCATGTTGTCGAATGTCCATACATACTCTTCCTATTCATAGTTCAATTCGAATTAAAGCATGGTGTCTACTCTTAATTCAAACCAAGATAGTTAACATGCAAGCCTTAATGGTGATCAATCATTCAAACTAGCATATTAACTTATAAGCATAATGAATAAGAACAAAAACCATAATTGAAACTTAGAAATTACTCAAACTTGAATTGCTAAAGAAAAGAATTTACATTACAATGGAAAGTTAAGAAGAACTCAGAAACATTTAGCAAAAGGATTTAATTACAACAATTGAGAACTAGAAAGGAAAACTAAGAGAATTTGAGGGAGAGAAGGGAGGGGAGCTCTAGAGAAATGTTTGAGAGCTCCCCCCCTTGGGGTGTGTTTACAAGCTTGGAGAACTCACTATTTATAGGCTTAAGGGAGTTGAAATTCTAAATTAAATATGGTCTATGCCAATAGCACTTGTAATTAAAAACTCATCTTTTTGGCTAATGCACTTCACCAACAACTCCTACTAGATAGCACTTGTAATTAGAAACTCATCTTTTTGGCTAATTCTCTTCACCAACAAATCCCACTAGATAGTGCACTTCACCAACAACTCCCACTAGATAGTGCATTTCATCATGCATATGCCATGCATGACAATGCATTGCACTCTTCTTTTGGGTTCGTTTTGGGCTTGTTAATACATTCATAAAATTCTGGAAAAATATGGATCTTCAAGCCCTTTGTCTTATCTTTCCAAGCATATGCAGCCCAACTCAAGAAAAAATTGGGAAGACCTTCAAATGTCATTTGTGGCCCAGTAACGCAGATACTGCCGAATTTTGACCTTGATCTACTAAATCATGTATAACTTCCTCTAGAAGACTCAGAATCATGAACCGTAAAATGCTACGGAAACTAGACTTCCGTATCTTTCCAATGATGTATGGCTCATTATCTGGTTCTTCTTGAGCAAGTACAGGTTAATCCGTGAAATTGACTGATCTGCAGACACTGTTTTGAGCTAATTTGTCTTCAAAATGCATGTAATGAGTCTCAACCTTATTACACTGAAACATACACAAACTTTATTAAAAGCACAAGTTTAACTCAAAAACATAACCAAATCATAAGTTAGAAGGGTATAAAAAGATATGTAATTATGCACCGATCAATATTCCACCATTGAAGGACTGTTAACAACTTATTCCTTGATATCCATCCTTCCTAATAATCTTGACCTTCATGGGATTAGAGAAGGAAGCATACCACCCCCCCTCCCTGATGCACAATCCCACCGCCCGCCGACCCTTCAATATTGATTTCCTTGTGATGAAACCCAATTGTTGCCCAGATATTAGCCCAACCCAAGACATCTTCTTACTGTTGGAGATAGCTAAGGAACCTTATATAATCAGTATCTATTTTAGAATAATAGTATCATTCCATATAGTACATGAGCTATCACTGACTGACCTTGTTTCCCGTCCGACACCTAGTCGATGTCGGGCCCACTTTACTAGAATGCCTTTCTTTCCCAAGTTAAAAGCAATAAATGCAAAGATTCCTACTGACAATTCAACAGAGATTCTCTTGTAAAAGGGTCAATTCCCAAAAAAGATATCCATATGTAAGACAAGTAATAACAAAATCCTCAACTTCCAACAAGCACAAGATAAGGCACACAAGCTTAAACACAAGTCAACAGGCCTCAGACCAATAATCCAACCCTAACATAGGCAATACCAGAGAATACTAAATAGTTATATCTAATTACAACAAAAGGTAGTTCCACACACTATCAACAAGAAGTCCTATGGAAGAAGAAGCAAAGTGCGTTGGAAGGAAGACTCAACGTGGATATGGCATGGGGGCGCAAAATAGAAAAGTGTGAGTGAACAAAAATAAGATTTTAAACATAATTTATAGGCTTCATTACACCAATGCCCTTGAAACTTCAGTCAAATCCCACTTTCCCCCTTTCCCCTTCTTCCCCCCAAAATTCAAAATGGCCCACTTTCATCTCTTGACCAAGGTTTGGTGACCCACTTTGCCTCATGCTTTCAACTCCATCCAAAAGTCTGTTAACTTTGATGACATGGCAAGTGGAACCCACCTTCACACATAGATAAAAACATAATTAAATACTATAATAATAAAAATTAATTTAAAATAAAAATAAATAAATAATTTAATAAATTGATAACACATTCCACACCACCCTAACCCAGAATCCAGCCTCCCAACACCCACTAACAGCACAATGCATTTATGACCCTAAAGGAAACATTAAATCCTAGTTATATTTAGCCATAAAAATAAGGTTACAATTACACTTAGGCAACATAAACTTTAAAATTTAATCTTTAAGCTATAACATAACTAATGCCAAGTATCTTGAGGTTTGGTTTAGATTGATCCACTCATAGACATTCTAGACTAAGAGAAAGAGAAAGTAGAAACTTTACCTTTGAAGCACTACTCAAGGTTGACATCCTTTGAGTTGATCACCTTATGGAAGGCCTTGTAGATTCACCAAATCACCAATGGAAGTAATCTCTAACTTTTCCACACCAAGGAAGATGGAGGATATGATGCAACCTAAGAAGGAAGGATGTTAGTGTTCACTTTCTAGGGTGGCATTTTGCTAGATGGGAGGAGCTTGATGGTGTTCTAACTCTTCTCTTGAAATTAGCTCAAAAACCCTAACTTCTCTTAAGCGACAAAGTTCAATTAAATAGACCCATAGGAAGGAGACCTAAATCTCCCTCTAGGTAAAACTGGCCATGGGTCTCTATTGGGCCTCTTGGGCTTATGTGGTCATCCCACTATGCCCACATGTCTTAACTAACCCAATGGGCCTTAAACCCAATTTATAGTTTAGGCCCAAACTACATTTTTCCCACATTATCTTAATTAATTCAATCTCCATTAAATTAATAAGTCTATGCACATTATATTTATTTCCTTTCATCTAACCTTATTAGTGTACGATTCATTAGGTTCTAATCGGCAAGATAGTGGGCGATCCAAAACTCTTTATTGATTGATTGTGAATTAAAACTCCCTTTTAATTCTCCCTTTGTGAGAACTAGATTATATTTTGTTCTCAAGGCTTCCACAAACTGTACGTGACATCTAGCAACACGTCACAGTTGCCCAAGCCAATATAGAATGGGGTTGTAAATCTATTCAGTTGAGATTACCATGCAATACCATTCTTCTCTTAATCAATGATCTTGATCATGCTAATTTGGGCATGGAATTCATGTCAAGCCTATTCATTGGAGCATGATCACAATATATTTTATTGATCTAGCTCGTTCCTTTGGCCAAAGACTTTTGAGTCACATCTTTTGAGCATCCTCCTTCTTTAATGAAGGTAGAGATCTCTTGTTATACACTCACATGTCTCCATGAATTGATCATGAACCCTAGTAATATCTTTGGGTTATGCCTAGAGGAACACAACGCTTCAACATGGCTAAGGGCCCATGACGCTTCCATGAGATAACTCGTGGTGCCTCAGGTCAATGACTAATTTGCACTATTCCAACTTGAGAGATCCATATTGACATGTAAGTAAAATTTCCATTCAAGTTCTCTCTGTTGATCACGTTTAGTGAATTCATTCTTTATTAAACACCCATACATTTATCTTAGTGTCTCCACATGAAAGACTCGAGACCAGTCATCCTCTTGATTGAGCAGATACAGTGCACGATAGCCCTTGTAGATTATCGATGCCCAGTTGATTATCTTATGACCACGAACCATTTAGGATGTGGATATGGTACAAAAAGGTCTCCTGAACTTAACTTTTTTAAGCCCTATGTCTCATGATCCACGCACTTGTTGGTTAAGTAAATGACTAAGATTATTACTCAAAACAACATAATGCCTTAATTAATTCGGTGAAATATCCTTAGATTTACATTTCATGATTGGCTCTAGGGCGTACTTCTAACATACCCAACCTTCCTTCCATCCACCCTTCTCTATACAAGTCTCTATACCACACCCGCAACCCCGACAATTGCTTCCATCACACTCCAAATTTGAAACCCATCCTCCCTTCCCCAACCCCCTTTCTCTCTCTTGCAAGCTAGTTCAGGGAATTCCTCCTTAGCAGTTTCAAGGCAATCAAGCCAACCCAATCCAAATATTACCCACCCAACAAAACAACCCTAGATTCAGATCTGGGTTGTGTGTATGGAGATGGGGAGAGAGGAAGAAATGGGGAGAGAGAAAAAGAACACGGAAATAGAAGAAAAGACAAGGAGAGAGAGAGGGTTCGCAGAGGGGGCTGGGGGATTGTTGGGGTGGATTTGGCTAGGTTCTGGGTTCTGCTGTGAGGGATGGGACCGTGGGAGGAGCAAGAGATGGGTTTGTTTGATTTTTTTTAAGAGATATTTAGTCATATACCTATTCTTAGCACTAATAATATAAATAAACTCTACACCATTTAATTTCTATAAACAAACCCAAAAAATGACAATTGGCCATATTGAATTTAATTTTGATTATTAAATTACTTTGATACCCTATTGAGTGTTTTGAGTTTTTTTTTAATGAGGTTTTGGGATTGGGTTTGTTTTAAGAAATCAATTGCAGTTTTGTAATTTAAAAGAAGTTAAAAATATTTTTGTTATGTTGTAAATAGTTTTGAGTGTGTTTCTAAAGTCTATTTCATATAAGGTTTTTTTTATTATAATTTGGGCTCTTATATTGGGTATAATAGTGAATCTTCTTTTTTTGAAATATATTTGTTTGTTACTTTTTAAATTTTATTTTGTTTATATGTAGTTTTTTTTTTATGTTTTTTTTTTAATTTTTAATTATTAAAATATTTAATTATGTTTTTATCTATGTGGAGGTGGACTCCACTTGACGTACATGATGATGTTCGAACTTTCATTACTCTTGTAATAGCATGCTAGGCCAACATCAATATGCAGAATATATCATTGGCTTCTAAAGCTTAAACTGTTTCGGCATACATCAATATGCAGAACATTCAAAGTGAATTTAAGGGATTATGGCGTTAAAGATACGAAAAAGAAAATTTAGAGAGTGAGAGAGAACAATTTGTACTATAAAACCATAGATATTGACATCGAAGTCATGTGGGTAAGCGGTGGTGGAACTAATATTTGAAATCATATCTTTTGGTTTCTTATAATCGGTTTGGACTCGGGACTATGTGCATGATGAACATTGGGAGGGGGCTAAACCCTGTAGATTGATATTAAATATGAGCATGAAGTTTGGTTATCTTGAATTTGATCTTTAAAGCCATGGAAACGGAGGCAAAGTTTGCGAGAATTGTTCTAAAAAAAATTGGGTGCTTTCCTTCTCAGCATGCTTTTTGAAGAAGTTAGAAAGCTAAAACATCCGGGGTGAGGCAATTAACACATTAATTTGAGTGCCATATAGTGTAGCTAGCTTTGACTTATTGAATCATTTATGGAGACAGAAATGACTCACCCTGGTATTCTCATTTAAAAGTTGTGTGGGATAAAATGCATCAAAGTTATGAGCTGCTCTGCCAGTGCTGTGTTGAAAGACTATTCCAATGAAATACCAGAGATGAGGTTTGGGCAACCACTATGTTGTTTCACAATACAAAATACATTCAGCATCAATTTGTTGAAAACAACCCGAATGGAGAATAAACCTGGCTGCATTTCTCAGCACTGACTTTATCAATAAGTAACTCTTGTATTTTTTTTTGTGTCGGCATGACCTCTTTCGTAGGTTTACAAATCATATTGAACAAACAAGAAAAAAAAAAAACTGAAACTACATCCAAGTGTCAACAGAAACTCATAGAATACATTACTTCTGACAGAAAGCACAACTATGAAAACAGATTATGCCTTTGCTTTTCCAGCCTGGAGAGATTGAGCCCTCTGTTGTAATTTTAACATCTGCAAGACAACATATCCAATGGAAGCAATTAATATTGAAATATATGTCTACATTGGTTAAGGATGGTGTTAACTTGTAGTTAAGACCCTTTGCAGAGTACGCCCTAGTCAACTTCAAAACAAGGGGGTGAAAGGAGAGACACAAAACCAATGCAACAATTTAATTGTACACTTTCTGAAATTAATTCTTCAAATACCATAGATATATTACCACAACCTAATCAAAGTCAAGAGGTCGTACGAATGGCTATGGCATTATACGAGAGCATTTAAGATGCACAGAAACAAGGAAGAATACAAACCGTTTCTTTCTTGCTATTTTGCTTCTCTTCCAAATCTTGAAGAGTAGCATCAAGCCGCTTCCTGTTGCACAGAATAAATACCAGTTTCAGTGTCAAACATATGCGAGACAAGTTTCGCATGAAATATGATTATGATGATCAAGAAAAAGATAGGAAAAAAAATTTGAGAAATTTATGGTCTAGAAAAGCATATAACTAGTATGAGATCCATCTAACAATTCCTGCGAAAAATGTTTCTCAAGATAAGCTTATGCACAGAAAACACAGCTTCAGAGAAAGACACACCAAAACCTGGTTATAATTGACATCAATACCCAATTTATTCACTCTCCACTTTTTTGGAATTTAACCAAACAGTCCCATTTCTTTAGATATTTATTTCTTAGGCCCACAATCACATATATGAAGGTAATAGGCATACGAATACATTGTACATCCACTTATGAAATAATGGACATCCTTCACCACGAATGTGAACATAACTCATTCCAATCAACAGAGACCCCTACACATCATTTTGTGAAAACTCAGTACTAGTACGTCTTGCTTTATAGTAAGCAATTCAACATCCATGAAATTGATAGCTATTAGCTACAAGTACAAAAACTTTGTTCTAAAGATTTGGTTCTTGAGAATGCAGAGCTGCATTTTTTGTTACGCTATTGCACCCTTGGTCCTTCCCCATCTGGTGGGGAGAAATTTACCCTCAAAGAAGTTTGTTGATGGTTTGGCCTTTATACAACATATCATAAATCGTATATATTTGATATGGAAACTGTGTACCATATGCACTTTCAGAAAAGAAAAGGCTTTAGTTAGATTCGTCACGTTCCATTTAAAAATTTCACTTTCCAGCATTAAGATCAATGATCAAGGCCTATCATTTAACATTGATTAGTTATAATTTTAAATTTACCAAAAAATTATTAAATTGGTTTGACCAAGTTCAACATTAGATCTAAACTCTCACTTTTCTCACAAAATTCTGAAATTCTGAAATTGTTCACATGAAAAAATACAAGAGTTACTTATTGATAAAGTCAGTGTTGAGAAATGCAGCCGGGTTTATTCTCCATTCGGGTCATTTTCATCAAATAGATGCTAAAATAACAACAATAATCCATAAAGTTAAATTTGAAATGACAAACTAAACTAGTGCAAATATTGCAAGTGCAGAGTACAAACCATAATATTATGTATATACATATATAATAAACAAATGAAACAGAAACATACAGTTCAGCAGAGATGTATTCGATTCTCTTGCGCACATTGGCCCTAGCCTCTGCCAAATCCTGCTTCACAAGAACCGGACCGATCAATTTGAAAACATTGGCGTCTTCGCTCAGGAGATCCAATTCCTACAAACACAAGCAATCATATTAGTATTCAATCCAATAGTAAATCACTAACCAATAACCATGAGATTATAAACACTACAACAAAGCACACTAGCTTCCAACTAAATGAAAATTTTGCATATACATCAGATATCAGGTAATCAATTTAGCAGAAAATCACTTCAAGCATTCTGAAGAAAGAAAAAGCTATTTAAATGAAATTTAGCGTCTCAGCTGATGTAAAAATCATAACAAGAGCTGACTTCGTTTTCCCGGTAACCAAACAGAAAATAGAGAAAGCACAATCAAGACAGAAGGTGACCTTGAGAACGAGCTCGTTCTCGCCCAGCTGAATAGTGTACTTCTTTCTCACTTGGTGATTCTTTGAAATATCTGAAAGAGCGAATGCCATGTTAGGGTTTTACATATTAAGTATAAGTGTATATGCATACAGCTACGACTTGCCTTTCTGGATTTTGCCGAGATCGTTAGCTTTGGCCTCCAATTCGCGCTGAAGCTCTCGAAGAGCTGACGACGACGCCATTGTTTTTGCTGCTGTTGTTACATGTATTCTTTTGTCTTCTGACCAGTAGCAGCTTAGGTCTCTCTCTCGCCCTTTTCTTTGGTTTCATTGTTGCAGATCCGATTCAGTATGCTTTTTGGTGTGGAGTTGTGTTGGGCCTTCATTTGTAAGTTTTAGGTCCAGATCTTGGGCTTGCGTTCTTTAAATTTCTCTCTGACCCATGTAGCCATATCAGAACCCTTTTCTTATCTTATATTTAGAGTGGTGTTAAACGAAAATTTTAGAATTCGTTTAATAGCACTTTATATTTAAGATCTAAAAACAACAAAGCATCCAGCCAAAAACACAAACAAAGATTGAAAATTACAGAGAATAAATCGTTCAATAAAAATAAATGAAAATGAAAACAAAAATAGGAAGTAACACTTTGAAGATCGAGTATTTAGAGAAGAGTGAGCATTCACCTTTGGTAGAGGGAGTTCTAAACACCCCATAAACATCCTGGAATGAGCTCTTACTGGTATGTCCTCTCGTATTCTTAGCACAAATTGCAGGATTTAAGAGACACAAATACTAGAATTTACATCAACTTAATAGTTGGAGGGAAATAAAGTTTTGAATTGCACCGGAGAGGATCAGAGGATTCCATGTCACCTCTTGTAAATTTTTATCAGGGGTGAAGTGAAAGAAAAGAGCATTACCTCCACACCACTTCATTACTTACCGTTAGATGAGTTTAATTAGACGGTAAAATTAGGCAAAATATTGACTTTCACCCAAGGTGACTCAAGTCAATGCCATTGCGTAAACTAAGCAAAAGCAAGTCTCGCATCAGATGCTTGTACCCAAAAAAAAAAAAAAAAAGTATCGCATCAGATGCTCTGTTGGAAAATGAGAACAAAGCAAACAGAGTAGACGCCATCGCGTTAACTGATAAATTAAAATCGAAGTATAATCTGTCTCTGCAATCGGACCGACTGACAGTAGCGACCAATGGCGGAGGTTGATGCTCATACACAAGAAGAGTTCTTTGACGTCCTCACCAAAACCGGACAGAAGACCGGCATTTCCAAGCCCAGGCAAGCTAAAACCCAAACCTCCTCTTTCTCTTTTCCTTTTGATTACCCAGATTTTACGAACACCCCATTATATCGAAGAATCAAGCAAGCAAGAAAGCGAGGAAATTTGTTTGATTGCGTTCACTCTTTTCTTGTAATTTCTCTAGAAACAAACAGAACACGTTGTGGAAAAAGATATTGATTGAGGAAAGCCCTTCAATTAGTTACTTTTTTTTTTTTTTTTTTGAGTCAATTGAGTTGATGAATTGAAAATAATCCAACCAATTGTTTGCCCTTCTTTAAATCTTCTGTTTAAATGTATGCAGAAGTAGACGTGCTTGATGTTCTCATGGTAGCTGATTTTACTGATGGCAATATGCTATGTTTCTGCTTTTTGAAGAATTTTGTGCTGATGACCAGTAACTCTGATTGAAAGTTTCATGGTTTTTATCATCCTCTATGTTGTGACATATATTCTTATCTATGAATACCATTGATGCCCATGTAGGGGAGATGTTCATCGAGACGGAGATTACCATCGAGCTGTACATGTGTGGATTTTTGCTGAGAGTACACAGGAACTTCTTATCCAACGGCGAGCTGACTGCAAGGATTCATTTGCGGGGCTGTGGGATATCTCAAGTGCTGGACACATATCCGCTGGTGATTCGTCACTCGTAACAGCTCGGTAGCTAACTTCGTTACCCTTTCTTGTAACAGACACTTACCGCTTGTACTATATTTTCCTTTTACAATACATGTACAAATCATAACCAGTTTACTTATAAAGTCATTTGAGCAGCCACCCTGGTTTTTACTTGTTTAATCAAGCTCCTGTTAGCGTGATTCATCTGGATAATCTACTGTTTTGTGCTAAGTGTGGCTGATTGTATTGTACTTTTTAGTTGCTATTTGTGTGACTTTTTTTACTTTCTTCTTGATACAGTGATATTGTGGGATTTCAAGTTCATAGAGTTTTTTAAACTTTCTAGGCTTTCTAAAATTTGATTGATAAAATGATAACAAAGTTCAAAGCTCATATGAACCTAAGAACTTGAAGGCCTTAGCAGATAGGCACTTTTGTCTTCCTTTAGGAGAATACTAGTCCCTAATTCTCATGTTAGGGATTGCATGCCAAATTCCAAGAGTTAGGCCTATATGGAGATGGACCTTTTAGCATAATAAATTCATTTTTTTTTCTCTTTGATCATTTTAGGTGTGGTGGCATTAACATTGACGGCAGCCAATTTGCTTACTATCTTTATTTTCCCTTTTTCTCAGCCAAGCTTTACAGTTTTAGTTCTTTGATCCGGTCCATTTCATATTATATATTTTCTTGTTTCCTCTATTAACTGCTACGAGGAAGCTGACATTGGTCACTATTGCTTTGAATAGAATAAAATTACATTGGAATTAGTTTTTATAAATGTATCCCTTTTACATGCCTTGTACAAGGTGATGCTAATTGAATTTCCATTTTTCAATAGTAGATGTTGTTTAGAAGATTGGTAATGAATTTATACAGAAGTTCCTATTACAGAATTTACCTATTTCTGAATTGAAGTATTTATATCCTTATTTCCTCAAGTTACTGCTCCACCTCCCCTTTTGTGCCTGAGACAGTCATGCCAATTATGCTGCGTATTTTGTTGTTAAAATTTAGAGCTGCCTGAAGTGTGCTTGTTACTGAAACATAGTAATTTATATATCAGGAGGGAGCTTCAAGAAGAGCTAGGTGTAACACTTCCAAAGGACGCATTTGAAATGATATTCGTTTTTCTTCAAGAGTGGTTAGTAGGCCAATTCCTTTGTTCTATTGTTGGATATATATTTCTTTGTCTAGCAGCTTTTAGTATGGTCTGTTGTTTCGTGAATAAATTGTTATTAGTTGTTACTACATCTGGAATTTGATTTTCCCTTTTTATGTTAGTTTGGAGTGAGATATGCTTCGCTAGTCTACATTGTTATTGTTAAGCACTAGTTCAGAATTTCATAGCTCTTTGAGATATAGGTGAGATGTTATTATACTTGTGAGGCTTTGTGAAGTTGTGGAGGTGTTAAGTGGTTAAAGGTATCTGAAAAAGGATTCCCGTATTGTTCCAGACAGCATCAGTTAATGGCTCGAAGTTCATGAGGACGGGTGTATAGTAGTAGAGGGGTTAGGATTGGGAGTACTACTAATAAGGGGTCAAGACAGGATGAGTTTTAAGGTCCTTGTATGTCAAGGTTAAAAGGGTGTTGTATTGTGTGTGGTTACTGCATAAACATGAAAGCAGTAAACAATTGCTGAGACATCCTTAGGAAGAGTAGAAGAGCAAGGAGGAGAAGACAATCACAAGAGATTTTCATGCACTCAAAGTTTCCAAGGAAGCTTCATAGCTTCAACCACAATTATGCTTAGTTTGGACCTGTACGGCACCCTAATTATGCTTGCTCAGTAGGCTCTTCGCTTGACATTCAATCTTAAGAGAACAATCCTGGTTTTTTCTTTGATGTTAAACTGCTACAAAATGCATGAACATTAAGGTAGATTTAACACTATCTAGCATGAGGTTGATACAGGGGTGGCCTTGCCCATCCGGACATCATGGCTGGCATTGACAGTCTGGTCAAACAAGCTTGAATAGGTATTTACCATCCAAATTTGTATCAACTAGGAAAGAACATAATTGTGCCAGCTCTATGATATTCTTCCTGTACTTAGGAGAAAAGGTTGAGCAAGATTAAGGAGAGAAAGAATAGATACCAAGTAGATCCATTGTGGACACCATCTAATTATTGAGACAATCAATCAGCGGAAGTTTTTTGGAGTGAATTGAAAGACTTACATTAGCTTTAGTACAGGTGCAGAGGGCTACAAATTATTTCTGATATTTGGGATCAATAATGCGAAATCATAGGAAAATGGATGATGATTCCATAAATAGAGTTAGAAAAGGGCGGACACCGTGGAGGCAAACTAGTGGTCTGTTATGTGATTAAAGAATACCAAATAGGTTAAAAAGGAAGTTTTACAGAACTGTCCAGAGGCCAACTGTTTTGTACGGGGCATAATGTTGAATGGTAAAGCAAAAGCAAGTGCAATGCATCCATGTAGAAAAATGAGAATTTGAAGATGGAAGACGGGTGTGACTAGAAAAGGCAGAACTGAAACCAATCTATTTACAACAAAATTATGAGTGAAAGTGATAAGATACATGAAATTAGGCTTAGGTAGGCATAATCAACGTAGACCACTAGATGCATCTATAACTAAAGAAAGACATGCTAAAGTACAAGATACAAGATTAAAGAAGCCAACCAAAATTAACAAGGGAAGAAGTAAGACAAAAGGATATAAGATTTCAGATTTAGTAGAAGACATTGTATATTAATATGAAAGAATGAAAGATGAGAATTCAATGTTCTATTCCATACAATTAGGACAAAGGCGGGTTATTCTTCAGTCACCTTCGAATATTCTTTGTGAAAAATAGATGTCTTTTGGTGGTGGAAGGAAGGCAAGAGTTATGTGGAATTGCACTGTGCTTGCTGACTTTTGGGTAATTTGGTTAGAGAGTAATAGAAGAATCTTGTTGAACTATAGTGGGGATGTAGAAGAGAATGCTTGGGAAAGAATCAGGTTTTGGGCATCTTTATGGGCTTCTCTTTCTCCAGCTTTTAGGGATAACTCATTTTGTGTAATTTTATTAGATTGGGGAGCTGCTGCTGGATAGTCTTTTAGAGTTGAAATACAATGTAAAAGGTGTATTTTGGATTTGATTGTTAGGGTTGTATCATTTTGATGGTGAACTCCTGGTTCACTAAGTTTTGTATTGTAATGTTTCTCTATATTAATTTTTTTTTTTTCCATAGAAAAGCGGGTGTCGGTGTTCCGAAACGACCAATTCATTGAGGGCTTAGTTGTGGTTGTCTAGGGAGAGGGGCTTGTCTGGGTTTAAAGCTTAGGGTTGTTCTGGGTTTTCTCTTTGGTTTGTGAGAGCTGGGTTGTTTTTATTCTTTAGTCTTGTTCTCTATCTGCTGTGGATTCCTTATCCACTTTTGTATTTTGTTCCTGTTTTAATACAATTGTTTCTATTCAAAAAAATAAAAATAAAATACAATTACGACAAAGGGCAAGGATGACAATGATGACGGTGATGATGTTTGTATTTTGTTTATATTTAAGATCTGCTGTGTATTAACTGATGTTGGGTTACATTTTGAATGCAGTGTAACAAATGATGGAAAATTCATCAATAATGAATTCAATGATGTATATTTGGTTACAACTGTAGATCCAATCCCTCTTGAGGCATTTACTCTTCAGGTGAGGAGGGTGATGTATGTCAAATAGAAGTTCCAATGATTCATGTTTTTTCTTTTTGCTATTTTATGATACTTTGACTTTTCTGGGAAGATCTATTAATTACATTATCTTTAAGTCAGGAAATATGGCCATCAGAATTATTAATCACTCATAGAAACAGTTCAAAGACTAGGGGTGAAAAGTAATAGAATAGGAAGATGTTCTGGCTTATATAAAAAATGCAACTGCGATATTGCACATGCAACCATATGGCTGAATTATACTCATTTAGATAATGTTTGCTATGCAGCCTATGTTGCCATGTAAATTATCATGAGTATCTGAACATCTCTTCTCTCTAATGGCAGGAAACAGAAGTCTCTGCTGTTAAATATATTTCTTACGAGGAGTATAGAAGTTTACTTGCTAAAGAAGATCTTGAGTACGTCCCCTATGATGTAAATGGGGAATACGGTCAGCTTTTTGACATAATTGCAAGGAGGTATGCTATTGAAAAGCATTTTAAGTTTTTTTATTTTATATTTTATTTTATCAGTGAGATGGAATGATCCATCCCATGACTAGCCTATATGAACATTCTTTCTTGTAAGACTTAAGCTGGTCAAGAAACAATTTACTCCAGAGTCCTGATACCCGTGTAAGGCTGGATTTAGTTGCATCTCCAAGAAATTTTTATTTTTATTTTAAAACTTATTCTTTTTTTTTATTATTTTAAGAAACAATATCTGTTTTTTATGTTTTATTTTTTTGTGTAGACAAAAAGATTTTGAAATTTAAATTTAAATTTCTTTCTTTTTATTGTTCATCGCTAGCGTCATGGAAATAATGAATGTTCTTGTGCCTCCATGGCAATAAAATTTTATTCTTTGATTTACTCAGCCTGAAAAACATTAATTCCGTATCAAGAAGACTGAAAGACATACAATACTATATCACTATCTGTTTCAAATTTCCCCGATATTCACTACTTTCTTATGTCAGCTCTTTCATCTTAATTTCCTAAAGGTACAAGGAGAACACTATAGCTCGAAGTTTATCTCTACAAAAGCAACTCCAACGTTATGCTCCTGTTTCCCTCAGTGCTGAGGTTATTGTCCTTGGTCATTTTTTAGATCTATTATTCCTTTAGTAAATTATGTAATTAGTTTATTCTTTTTTCTTTAAATTTTATTGGATTTAGACAATATTTGGAAGTTGGAAAGGTAGAATGGTTATAAGTTTTTGCTGCACCCTGAGTTGCTAAGAAGCTTTATCTTTTGTTTTGACAAAGTGGGATCAATTTGTTTATGCCAAAATCTGCATTGAGATGTATTGGTTGGCACCCTGATTCAGTGATAAGGAATGTGAATTCTGTAGGTATTATTTGGTATGCATCTGGAAGAAGAGGAATGCAAGGGCTTTCAAAGGCATTGTGATCTTTGCAAGCCTTGTGATTGTTGTGTTTATTCATCCAACATTCCGGGAAAACAATTTAGTTAGTGCCTTTTTGGCGAGTATTTCATAGCCTGAGTACTACTCTTTCCACCAGTTCTGTAACTTGTAAACATATTACATGAAACTGTTGAAACGATTTAAAAGTTGGTTGAAAGTACAAGCAGCTTTCTTACCTGAAAGGTGAACCATAATGTTACTGATTTTCAAGAAGATGGTGTAACTTTTGTTGCCTTATTTAAATTTGAACTTCGTATCTGGAATATAGCTTATTAAATACTTTGATGTTGAAATTCCTCCTCCCCTCTCCCATCTCTTGTGCATCAGCAATCTTCTTCTTCTTCTTTTTCTTCGTCTTGTAGTTGGTTGTGTCCTTCCTTTTTCTTTTACCCAAAATGTAGTTGGTTGGGTCCTCCAACTGAAGTTGAGCATATTTTGTTTCCTTGATGCAGTTAACAGGGCTTCCAGATGCAGACAGGGAGGCTCTGGTGTTACTAATTAAGGCTGCAGCAATTATGGACGAAATCTTTCACCTGCAGGTTGAATAGATTTGTAATGAAACACGTGCATTGTTAGATAATTAAACAACCTGTGTATTTGTGCTGTTATGTTATTCTGATACATAAAGACTGTTAGTATGGATGAAAATAATGATAATGTGCTGCTGCATGGTAGATTCGAGTATCACCAATAGTGTGCATCAGCATACACATATTGTGGAATATATTTTGCACTATAATTTCTTTCTTTGTATGCAAGTAAAAATGCACTAACTGAGCCAAGGGCGAGCTATGCAAATATGTCGTAATTTTCCCTTGTGTTGAACCTAGTTTGTCAGGCACATATATTATTATTATTATTATTATTATTATTATTATAATAATTCTTAATCTATGTTGTAGTGTCCATTTCTAATTTTTTTTTTTTTTCCATTCTTTGTTTCTGATTTTACATTTAGGTTTGGTACAGTAATCCAGTTCTACGAGATTGGTTAAAGGAGCATGCTGATGCATCACAGTTAGACAAATTGAAATGGATGTATTACATAATTAATAAGAGTCCATGGTATGTCTTCTTCAACTTAGTTTTCTTTCAGGTGTATACTATGCACATGCTATTTTTACCTACAAATGTACTGTGTGCCATGTGTATGTGTGTGTGTGTGTGGGTGGATGGGTGTGCTCGTGTAATTTTGGATGATACTACTTGATTAAATATCTGCAATATTATGTAATTAACAAGAGTCCATGGTATGTCTTCTTCAACTTAGTTTTCTTTCAGGTGTATACCGTGTGCCATGTGTGTGTGTGTGCGCGCGTGTGTGGGTGGATGGGTGTGCTCATGTAATTTTGGATAATACTACTTGAATAAATGTCTGCAATATTTTCTATCAACAGGTCATCCCTTGATGAAAATGAGGCATTTTTGACAACTGCGGATTCGGCTATAAAGTTGCTTCCTGAAGCGACTAGACCTGTTACTGGGTGGAAGGGACTTGAATACAAAGCTGCATTTCCTGTGCTGAAACCACCTGGTGCAAACTTCTACCCACCAGACATGGACAAAGTGGTATATGATTGAGCTGATTGTTTTGTAGAAAAAAAGATCTTATAGATATACAAACACCAGTAAATTTCTTTTTGTGTAGGAATTTGAATCGTGGAAGACCAGTCTAACAGAGGACCAACAACAAGCTGCAACAGGCTTTTTCACTGTTATTAAAAGACACAGTGAATTCAGTCTGGATTCTTCCTTGTATAGTAGTACAGTTAGCAGCACAAATCATTCAGTGGGCTCCACTCATGATCTATATAGTGTTCCTTTCCCCCAAGAGTATAATTCTTCCCTCACACGAGCTGCTGAGTTCTTGCATAAAGCTGGTGACTTGGCCAGTTCTCCTAGGTATGAGTTTGATGAATTTCTTTTCTTCTAAGTTGTTTCATTGCTGATTCTAAGTTAAGAATTTTATATGCATTTCATGGTGCAGCATGGGTTTAAATACAGAGATTTCATGCTTTACAAGGCAAGAGTCCAAGAAAATTCCCTTCGTACTTTGCTGTGATATATGGTTGATTTTATGTGCGTTGAGCCATCCCTTAATATTTGGCTGTAAATATGGCTGATTTATGACTGATATCCAGCAGTATATCACAACGAAATATCAAGGGACATGAAAAACATTTGCCTATATCCGTCTTACGTCGTATCTCGTAAAGCCTGAAATTACTTTTTTTTTTAATCAGTGAAACCTCTGTATTTAAACTCATTACTGCATCAATAAAAATGCATTCAACAATTTTTTGAGCTTAATAAGCTATTAGAGCTGGAGATAGTAGTTTGATTCTCTGCAATTGAAGTTTCCCAATCTATAGTGATTTCTGCATGTTAGAGTATGATAATTATTGGTCCACATCCCAGCTTAAGCTTTTAGGAAAAATAGTAAACCTACAAAACTTGACAGTGGTCATGCTAAATATCATCTTCGTACAACCGTTAAATTAATCTTGTGTTCTCTATGAAGTTTGAAGAGGTTTCTTCACAGCAAGGCCGATGCTTTTCTTTCAAATGACTACTATGACTCAGATATAGCCTGGATTGAGTTGGTTAGTACAGTATTTAAATATACCGTTTACAATCATAAATTAAATGGTGTTGATACACAGTTAGTTACTATTCGTTTCTAGAGAGAATTTTACCATGAGCTGATTTATTAATATGTTGAAGTTGCTATTAATCAAACGGCTTGATCCTTTAATTGATTTGTATGTAATTTACAATCTAGAATATCTTGTTTTCTAAAGTTGCATGGCCTGATCTGACCCATGTCCACCACCCCCCCACCCCCCCTCTCTCTCTCTTTTTATTTTTTGATTTTTGATTTTTTAAATAATGACCACAGTAATTTTTGTTAACTAAACTAAACAGCAATACAACTGTGAACCAGCAGTCCACTGAAGATAGAATCAAACTGACAGCAAAATTTCTGCACTATATCTTTAATTTATGGACATCAAAACCACAGTGATGCCCAAATTTTGACTCTGCCCCACTGTAGATAAATTTCTTCCTCACACTTGGTTTCACATATTCTACCATTCTTTTCCTACAAAATTGTCAACAGACTACAATTTCACAAGCTTGTTTCCCATCACCAAAAGCACAATGTTTCTCCACTAGTGAATGTGAAATCAACCAACTCAACCTCATTTTTCGGAACTACCTGTACTACAGCATCAAGCAAATGAGACGGTGAAATGAATACTTTTAGTAGCCTTTTTGCACATGTTACACCAATAAGGTCATAAGTTGACTTGGACCTCCGAATCATCGAGATGGGGTTAAAAATATGAAGAGATGATTCACCAACCAGCTTGCTGAAATAGGATTACACATGCAAAAACAAAAAACAAAAAGTTGCAAGCTGATTCCATCATCCACCTTCTGTATAATCTCTATCATATGACATTTGTACTCAAAGAAAGTAGGGTAGAACACTCACCAACTTCAAGATCATTCAATTTTCTAAAAATTGATGCTAATGGACATGTTATGTGACAACAAAAGCCTATGATGTAATATAATTTTTTTTTGTATATTCAGTGGACATCATTCACTATGTCTATACTCTGTGCACATAGTTTTTCATAAAAAGTTACAAACGAAAAAAGGAGCCTGGTCATGGCTCTCTTTTACCTGTTAATTTTAGCAGTATGTTTACTATAAAAAATGAATAGTTATATACATTTATCTTAAAAGGAAATGACCTTATAAAAAAATGCACTTAATTACAGAAACTTTTGTCCTTGAACTTCAATTCTCTAAAATGGCATCAAGTTCATTTGTATAACGTGAATTTTTACCCCATGAAGTATAGGAGCTTTCTTATTTTCCTCTTGAAATTTTATTATTTTCTGTAAAGTCTTAAGAGCATTAAACTGTTGATCTAGCCTTTATTTTTGTCTACTGTTCTGCTATAGGACTCAAAGCTGGATGTTACTATTGGTCCATATGAAACATATGAAGATGCTCTTTTTGGATATAAGGTATTTTTATATGGAGCACCCTTGTGTTTTGAGCTTCTGCATTCATGACCTTGTAGTTTAAAATTGTGAACTTAGGTGTAACATACATTTACAATGATATTGATCTCAAATTTCTTCCTTTTTAAAAGTTAATAATTTTTATATTTCTTGCATTTTGGTGTTTATTGTCTAAAAGGACCTACTTGAGAATTCATGTGATAGCATGGTAGTAAGTTTTCTGCCTTTAGATGTAATTGAACTGCGTTTCATCTTAGGCTACATTTGAAGCATTTATTGGAGTTCGGGATGACAAAGCAACAGCTCAATTAAAACTTTTTGGTGATAATTTGCAGGTACTATTGTACAATCATTTTCTACTAGAGATTTAATAGCTTACCAAAAAAGAATTATCCTGACAAACTTTGTTATCCCTTCTAACTATCAGTTACTATTATTGTTTGTTTATAAGGTTCTGGAGCAAAATCTCCCGCTGGACAATGTGTACAAGTCCGAAGATGTGATTTCTGCTCCTATTCGAGTCATTGATCTTCTTTATAATGCAGGAGTAAGTTTAGACTCTGGAAAATCTTTCAAGATGATTCTATTTTATGGCCACTTGCAACTTATTGATTAGAAGCATTATGGTTTGCCCTGCTTCTAGTGCTAACGTAAAAAACAAAAATAAAAAATCCTTTTGCTATAGTTCTCTCTCTCTCTCTCTCTCTCTCTCTCTCTCTGTGACATCGAGCGACGAGCAGTATACTCGGCGAGATAATAGTCAATGAAAAATATTAGAACGGAGAAATGTAAAATAAATGCATCTTCAGGTTTAGGTTTGAGTTTGACATAAATTTACCTATCACAAAATAAATCTATTAAGTGCCATGGGTTTGGTAATTTTTGTCCTTAATTGTATAGTGTCCATTGAGGTCAGAGTCCTCTACTTCTGTGTTTATTGTATATGCAACTTTAACTGGTTGTTGAAGTGACGTTGACAACTTCAAGTTTTACCTCAGGATGTAAAGGGTCCTCAAACTGTTGCTTTTAATCTACCAAATGACGAGCATATAGTAAAAGATCGAGGAACATCAATGGTCATGCTGAAGAATATCTCAGAGGCTAAGTAAAAATTTCCTTCATTTTTATGTTTGTCATGTACTTAGATAAATATCAATTATTGTTTTTCGAAATATTCATCTGTTGTGTTCGGAAGGTAATGTCAGAACTGCCTATGCTAAACCAGGTTCAAGCATATTCTTCAACCTATAGCCGATGTTTGTATTACAAAGGAGCAACAAGAACTTGTAGATTTTGAATCTTTCTTTACTCACACAATTTGCCATGAGTGCTGCCATGGGATTGGACCTCATAGCATAACACTTCCAAATGGTAGAAAGTCTACAGTGAGATTGGTCAGTGACATAACTCTCTAAGTTATGTTGTTTACTTGTTCACTATAATTTGTTTTGGCAACCTTTGTTGGATTGCAATGCTGCTTATAGTAATCTAAACTTTTGTTCCAAACTAAGGTTCAACATATCTAATAGAACAGGAGAGTTAATAAAATTTTATTGTTAGGGAAATTTTCTTTTAGGTAAATCAAACAGTTGGTTGATAGCTCATTTGGAGGCTTCCAAACAAAGATTTAACACTCCATCCATCAATAATAGTTTCTTTCCATCAATATGAGCTTCTAAGTTTTGTTAGGTTTACTTACATGTTCAATATTGTGAGAGTAAAAAAGTGTGAATAAGTGAGGGTTTGTGGAAGGTGATGAGGTTTCTAGGCATATGTGTTGCTGCTGTTGGGTCTAGTGAGAACATCTGTTTTTTCTTTTAAATGCTTTGTGTCCTTAATGGTAATTTCATATTGGGGTAAAATGGACAATTCACATTTCAAATAAGAGTCGGGTCTCAAAAGAAAATTGTTGGGTCCCATTAAAATTTCCCTTAATGTTATAGTAATTGTTTCTGGTGAATGACCAGCAGAACGAACAAAATCAAACAGCAGGCATGTCTAAGATAGCCATATGAACAACAGAATTATCCCTTCTATGTTACATGATTACAGCAGACAACATAAACATATTTTCTAGACAGCCACATGAACAACAGAATTATCCCTTCTATGTTACATGATTACAGCAGACAACATAAACATATTTTCTAGACAGCCACATAAACAACAGAATTATCCCTTCTATGTTACATGATTACAGCAGACAACATAAACATGTTTCCACCAAAAAAAAAGTTTCTGGTGAATGCACATATCAAAATTTGAGGTTGAATTTCGTAGCTCTACGTACCTATCCTTATTGCAGGCAGACAACATAAACATATTTAAAAATTAAAGTGTTACAGGAAGCAACACTTTGTTAAAGTCCCAGTTAGTAGCTTTACTGGCCAAAAGGAATTGTCAGGAAAACTTGGGTGCCAAACTAAGTGTCAGCCTATTTACCAAACAACTGTGCAAGTGTCTGTTAAAGTGAAATATATATTATATATATGTCATAATGAAGATTCTTTGAATAGTTGGTTTCCTACTTGTATGTTGAGGTAAAATTTTGTTTCCTATTGTGATAGGGTTGTGCACTTATGATGAATATATTTGTTATTTTCTCCCTATTTTTCTCAACATAGATATCAAAGCGTTGGTTCTGAGACCTAGTGTATTAGATAAAAATCATTCCTCCTACCGGATGGCTTGCCGTCAAGTCATTTGGTTGACTTCGCTATGTTATATATATAATTTATATGATATGTTTCCACATTACTGTCCAGAGTTCTCTCTCATCACTTTTAGAAACCATTAGACATCTGGTTGTTATTCTTTCATCTTTGACATCTGTCATCGGGTATTGGTGTCTATAAATTCTGTTGTGTTTCCGGTCTTGGTCCTGGAAAATCTCGTTTGCCCATATGATCAAAACATATTGTTGTTGACATTTAGTAGTAACCATCCGTGTGTCCTTCATATGGTTGCTTAAGGATGTTTAGGGTGCTCCTTACTAGATAGTTATTGAGGTTTTGTTTTGTTCTTCAGTTTGGTGTTGAAGTGCAGTTTGTTTAAACATATATGTCCCCTTTTAAGCTGAAAAGTGTTACAGTTGGTCGTTGCAGTAGGGCAGGTGATGCCCGCCATAGTTTTATGAAGACACGTGGTGTCTTTGTATTGTGGAGGCATATCATAGTATCTAGCTCTGATGACTGCATTGTTGAAGTGTTGAGGCACATCTTGTCATCCTGTATGTAGGCACGTGATGCCTAGGTTGTTAATGTGGGCAATGATATTTCTAGTGATTCTTCAAATGGAGCATCTATTGTAAGAAAATTTAGAAGTTTTAGCTCAAATTTTGTGAAAAATGAATCCGCATCGGAATCATGTAGTATTCTTTTTAGGAAGACTCCCGGTGATTACATGTGATACTCAAGGTAGTTGATATGTCTCCAGGAACCTTAGTTGCATGTTCTGTTATTTGCAGTTTTAGATGTCAATGAATTTCTCCAACTGATGGAGGGTTTGTTAACTGTGAAGCATTTATTAGATGATCTTTATTTTATTAAGAAAAGGTATTCCAACAATTTCTGTCCAATTTATTGACGATTATAGTCAAATTCTTGTTCTTAGTATGCTTCTAATGTCATTTACAACATGTTAAGAAAAAGCAATTATAGAAGTCATTTTTTGAAGATTAACTACCTCAAGTCTGCACTATTTTCTTAATGCCAACTCTGGTTTGCCTTGTGTCTCTTTCATCTCCCAATAAAGGAACTGCAAGAACTCCACTCCGCTCTGGAAGAAGCAAAAGCTGATATAGTTGGCCTTTGGGCGTTGAAATTCCTAATCCACAAAGTGAGTGGCCATTTATTTTCTTGACAGTGCTTTACATCACTTTATCACTTTAGTGGGATGGTTTGTTTTACCCGTTTTCCAACACATTTGCATCTTTCTTTCTTTGGTCAATTATGTTATTATCAAGAGATGACAGTGGACCTCTTGTTCCCCAAGTCTTTGAATACCTTGTATTTTCATTTTTATTAATAAATATCCTAAGCAGTTATGTTATTACCAATGGAATTCATATACTAGTGGCATTGTTCTTCTGCTTATGCTTGTTAACTGGTTTTATTTTTCTGAGGGAGTCCAGGATTTGCTCCCAAAGAGTTTATTGAAGTCCATGTATGTTTCATTTCTTGCTGGATGCTTCCGCTCAGTGCGGTTTGGTCTTGAGGAAGCTCACGGGTAAGCTAGCAATTCATTATACTATACTAGCATGTTTGGCCACCAAGTATCTTATACTTACTATATGTTTTCAGAAAAGGACAAGCATTGCAGTTTAACTGGTTGTATGAGAAAGGAGCCTTTATCTTGAACCAGGAAACATTTTCTGTTGACTTTACAAGGTATTACTGCCTCAATTTTCTTGTTTTGCCTCGTGAGATGACACATCAAGGCTATGTATAAGTATTCCTTAATTTTTGTAAAAGGTTGAAGGTGCAGTTGAGAGCCTGAGTAGGGAGATACTCACCATACAAGCAAAAGGTGACAAAGAGGCTGCATATTTGCTGCTTCAGAAACACTGCAAACTGACGGACCCATTAAAAGTTGCTTTGCAAAGATTGGAGAAAATTCAGGTAAAACAAATATTTCAATAATTAAGCTCTAAACATAAATAATTAATGCACTAGAATGCAATTTTCATAACAAGCATTAAGGATGCAGTCATATTAAGTATCTAATAGATGATGACATCTTGCACTACAAATAAGATTTGCAAAAAGATGGCTGATTTCAGTTGATTATGTCATCACTCAATTGAGGAAAGAAGATGACTCCATGCATGCATGAATAAATCATGACGATTGGTTTTAAGATGTTGGGGCTCTCCACTGGTAGGCAAGGTTTTGGTTTTGGGTTGTTTCTACTGTGCCCTTATGGGCGATGTTTCAATATGCTTTCGAGGCTTTGGATTTTGAGCATTGTCTTGAGTATATTTTAGCAGCAGTCTTTCTCACTTTTTTCAGACTCGTGAAATGAAATGCCTCACTTCATGCCTAATGTCTTTTTAGTTTATCAGATTGACATGAATATATGATGAGCATTTGTTTAATAGGCAAAAGAATGATATATTTTTTTGACCCTTATAGCGAATAATTGGTGGAAATTTTTTGTGTTGCTTCTAGTTATATAAATCTCTTAATAAACCAAGGGACATTTCATATTAATTTACATGGACATAATTTGTCCTCGTCCATCCTTCTGACGTTTCCTCAAGTCCCGAACCCTAATGAAGGCTCAGTCAGTGCATCTAAAGTTTATAATCTCCCTTTTCTTCTTTTATGTTATGGAAACCCAATGTAATTTAAACTTCCAAACTCAGTTCTATGAGCCAGAATTCTTTGACTGTAAACTGCCTTTTAATTTCTGAACTATTTATCACAACAATTTTTATCACATAGTTACTAGTATCTTCTAATTTTGTGTAGGTACCTGTGGATATAGTTCCCACGTTCTCGGTGGTTGATCAAATATTGGAGCAAAGACGCTAAATTGGTGAGTCTCATCCTTATTTTCTACCACCTTTGAAGGATGCTAGTAAATGACAAAATAATTGCTGGATTAATGGGAAAATAGAATGGTTGATATCTTGATTCCATCTTATAAATGGGAAATGCTCTCAAACAGCATTAATATTGTAGCAAATAGTCTCATTATCTCGATATCATTTCAACATGTTGTCAAGATTGCTACATATTGTCCCATAACGATAGCAAATATTCCAAGATGGGCTTGATATGACATAAATATAATATTAATATTGTGTTGATCTTGTCGATATACTACAGTAATAGTGTTATTAGAGCACATTGCTACAGTGGTGCTATTAGTGAGCTTTTTCCTGTAATTTTCAACCTGTATCATGTGAAGCAACTAATCTCCTAATTCTCGAACAAAAAACTTATGCAGATACGAGACAGACAAACTTCGATGGCTTTTTATTCTTCACACATTAATCAGGTTGAGTGGTGCAACAATTAAAGGTTGTTCTATTTATGAGCTCCTCACTCTAGAGACAAGATATATGACGTGACCTACAAGAAAACAAGAGGGTTGTTTCGACATGTTTAGGGCTCATTTGGTATTTCTGTGAATTTTTTCTTTTCTTAAAGAAGTTTTTGCTTTTGTTTTTGCTGTTTTTAAATAATAAAAAAAGCATAATAACAAAAATGGGCATGATCATGCTGAATGCTATGTACTCACTTGTTTCGTAACAAATAAAAATGTGCATAATCATACTTATATATAATTGTGCCGTATTCTTTTGAATGCCAATAGCAGCTCCTAAAAGTAAACCTACCATTTATGGATTTGTTATAAAATAAAATTTCACTTTCATAAATTGAACATGGAAACCTCTGAGTGCAGGGGTAACTGTTTTGACCACTGAGTTACAAGTCCACGGCACATGTTAATAAATAGAAATTTGTTACAAGTCCATGGCACATGTTAATGAATAGAAATTTATTGAACCTGTCAATAGCTAAAATTTATACATGTATGTTTCACTCTGGTAGGTAAGTTGATATTGCTTTAATATGTTTAGCACATGTGATGTACCTATGTTAGTTTACCTATGGGTAAGTAAATTAACACTATTAAAGCATAATCAAGCATATGCAAGAGACTTATAGCTCAAGTGGTTAGGAGTATTTACTAGTGCACCCAATATCTTAGGCTCGATTCCTCTCTCCTCCAATATGGCTTGTATAAATAAAAAATTACTTGTCCACATACAACATGTTCAAATTTATTCTTACGGTAGGACTTTGAAATTGTTTAGACTCTACAAAGCTGTAGCTAAATATGTTTATTTCATACGTGTAACTTCACTAATTTTTATCCAAGTGTGACTTTTCATAAATTTTTTGGGAGAAGAAAACCTTGACAAATTTTTCCATTCCTATTTTCTCAAGTTTGGTGTTGAGAAACATTACAACTGAAATATGTCCAGATGCCTTAATTTAGAGCATTAATTTGGAGTTAAACTGAAGAATGTGCGTTCAAACCCAAGAGTCCATTTCATTCCTTATGATTCCAAACCCAATGTATGTTTGCCTTCTTTGGCTATAAAAACCAGATTGATTAGTAATAGTACAAAATGGGGAATAATTTCCATTACCTATCTATCAAAGATATTAAATAATCGTGAAAAGAAAAGGCTCTATGCAAAAACCCCAGAACAAGGGGACGCTAATAAACATTAACTAACCGAGGCTGAGCAGCTCCAATCCGATCAAAAAGAAGCTCAGTGTCAACACAATGGGGAGCAAATTCAAAAGTCTTACAAGAACCTGCATCCAAATCATAACTCAAATTTGCAAGGTAATCCGCCACAGAGTTTTTTTCCCGATAAACGTGGGTCGGCACACATCCAATCTCCTGCATCAGTTCCAAGCAATCCGACATTAAATCCCTATAAGGACATGAAGCCAACCTATGAGGATTCTGCAAGAACTTGACAGCAATTTCAGAATCGGACTCCACTAACACATGGGAGATTCCTTTTTGAGCAACCAACTTCAAGCCATGGTAAAGACCCTGAAGCTCAGCTTCCAAAACTCCACCCTTCCCAAGATTCACAGCAAAGCCAGCAAACCATTTTCCTTCGGAATCTCTTATCACACCACCAGCTCCAATCAAACCCCTCCTGTGACAACCGTCAACATTAAGCTTAAAATAGCCATCTCGTGGAGGCTCCCATGCTAGAAGTTTCAACGACTTTTGAGTATCTTTAGAATGGGCATGAACCCATTCCTTAACAGTAGCAAGGATAGTCTTTCTACCTCGAAACCAATCTAAACTTAGACGTTCTGGTGACGATTTAAACTCGTACACTCTTTTCCCCAAGTACCTATCCACTAACTTCATGAAACTATCAACGTCGTTCGGCAACTCCTCCCAATGTAGAATCTTGATAAGGTACCCTAAATCATAAAAACCAGGGCAAGTCACCCATGTTAAACGGGACCTTCTGTCCTGCGCCATCCTAGATTTCAGCATCATCGTCACAAAGTCGGAAGAAAAAATACCCTTTTCCTTGTTCCGCAAGAAATCAACTCCTTGTCCCTTAAGCAACTCAATTGCGTTTGCATCCGCGCTGTGAAAGTCCCGGTAGATGTCGAAGTCCCTGAAGTTGAATTCCCAGATGTAGCAGCAATCGGTGCATAAATCGGGCAAGTTTCCGTCACCGTCTGAGAGTGTTAGACGCAGTTGGATGATGTTCCTGACGTTCACACTGTCCTTCATGATTTGGTATTGGTCTTCCGGAGAATCGACTTCAAAAAGGGTGAATGGGAATTTAGTTTCAAGGGATACAAAAGGGTAGTCAGCTAATGCATCCTTAACTAGAACAAACTCAGATTCTAAATTGTGCTGCCAAACGCTTCGAATCCCGACTCTCTTATTCATCATTATAAACTAATTCTGGGTTTGGCCTTCTTCAAAATTTTCTCTATTGTTTTCTCTAATGGTCTGCGTTCTTCTTGAATATTTTTTGTTGAATGTTAGTCTTCACCGAGGGCATCATTTATATAGAGAGTGGGTCGGTGCTACTTTAGTGAAACAAATGAAAACACAAAATGGGAGAAGTTTCTATTTTTCAGTTTTGTGAGGAAACCAAATCCCAGTTGAAAACGGATTCAAAACTGCCGTGGTGGATACATCATTTATCTGTATTGTTATTTTATCTCTTTTTCACTTTTCTTTTGTTGTCGGTCTGAATCATTTTTAGGTTTATTATTTCGTTTCCTAGTGCAACTAGGAACAGCAAGCTCATATGTACAAAAAGGTAACGAAATGGGGGGAGAAAAGCGTGTTTCCTTTTTCTTTTGGGAATGCAAGTTGGAGAAGCACTAAATCCAGCCTTACAAGTTACATGTGTCCGGGAGTAAATTATTTTCATGAAGCTGGTTTTAGTAACAATAAAGGAAAAGAATATTAATTCAAAACAAGTAAAGAAGAAAAATATTGATAGCTACTTTTGACTGGACTGGCGCTATGATCCAATTCTATTTTTCGACCTTCTTTTACGAAAAACTGCAGCTTTTCATCTGGCTAGCATTTGTGTAGATTTTTTGGGGGAGTCATGGGTCTCTCTTCTATAAATTTCTTTCATACTAAATGAACAATTATAAGGTCTCACGGTTTCCGCATTACTAAAAAGGAGATATATAGTGTTACGGTCGCACTATAATGTGGTGATATTAATTCACAAGTTAATATAGGTAAATGACATGGTTCATATGTTATGGAGCTAAAATATAGTATTAACAAATAAATATACGTGCTAATAACACCACTTGTTGATGTGACTATGACGCTGAAAAATTCAAGCTCTAGCTATGGATATATGTTTTTTTTATTTAAATTATTTAAAACTTTTAAAAAATATCATTTCTATTTAATGAATTTTCGATTTAAACTATTTTTAATCCATGTGGCAATGTTATATTGAATATATGGGCTCAACATACACACCAAATCAGCAAATTAACGGAATTATTGACAGAAGCTCACAACAAAGACTACTTGTAAGCACAGAAACATAAAGGATACAACTTGATAATTTCGTGAACATTAAGGACGTTTTGAGATAAAAAGCCTTTAGAATATTACAATATCTAACTTCTCTTTAGTCAACGGGTCTAGCCAAGTGAAAAGGGAGAAACTTATAGCTCGGTCAAATTTGATGTTATCAATGACAAATACAATTTTTATTTATCAGGAAAATCTCTTCTAAATATCTGCATCCACAACTATTTTAATGGACGAGCCATACGATTAACAATATTCACAACACTTCTCCTTATAATCGAAGATAAGGTGGCTCATCTGTGGTATTTCAAAAGGCAAGCAATGTTTCTTTGTGAAGTAAGAGGCAACCACTTTTAAGAAAGCACAAGACAGATCTTAAAACAATTCAATTTGTAGTTCTGCAAGTAGCTCAACAATGGAACAGAAACAAGATACCTTCCCTAGTTGCATTAGCTAATTGTTGATGTACGTTGGAGATCCAAACGATTGACAAGCTGAAGTCCGTTTTTCTAGACAACTTTTAACTCTTTGA
Source organism: Prunus salicina (assembly GCA_020226455.1). Taxonomy (NCBI): domain Eukaryota; kingdom Viridiplantae; phylum Streptophyta; class Magnoliopsida; order Rosales; family Rosaceae; genus Prunus; species Prunus salicina. Next base: position 11,330,008 of record CM035344.1, on the reverse strand, counting down.
GCCATGCTGTATGTAGGGGACAGGGATCAGGCTTTCCCGCTGCAATTGCCTTCTCAGATAGAGAGTAAAACCAACCATTTCTCCATTTAAACTGCAAGCACAAGGCAATCTCCAAAGTGAGAAACTAATTCAACTCAATGAGTCATATACATATATGCTTAGTAAACTTAAAATTTATAATTCCATGCATCTCTAACCTCTTTAACTGCAGTTGGAAAGTGAGCAACAGCGCGTGAGTATGCACATAATCGATCCTCCATGGCTTCTTCAAATACCAACCCTTTCTCTGCTGCTGCTGCAGAGGCAAGCTCTGCGATGAGGCTAGACACCTAAAAGAATATTGATCAAGTTTTTATCAGTTCCCTTTCTCAACACATAAACAATATGAGCTCAAAGTTTCCTGCATAGCAACAAGAACTTTGGCTGGATCTCATTATGTACTAACCTAAAAGTCGTTTCATGTCACCATATTTTATATGTCAAACATTTCTTTGTCATTGAAATAAAAGATGTCTGCTGTTATCATTGAGAATAGAGTTTTCACAGCCAACTGAAATTATATAGAGTGGTTTAGCTGGACGTAAATCAAAGAAAAACCTGATAGCACCACAAACCCAGAAAAAATTTACTTTTCACCCAACCCCAGCCCACCCAAGCTGGTTCATCTCCTTAAAAAGAAATGGAATAATGACACCAACCCAACATAATTTCCCAATAATGCTACTAGGCCTGGCCCATAACTAGTAACTATCAGCATTCTGTAACAAACACATGTTAATGGAAAATGAAAAACCTCTTGAGGCATGTCAAAAGAGTCACAAGACCAATGAGAACATACATGCAAATGAGATTATTGTTGAAAATCACTTGACAAAGCAACAAAACCTATATGTTATGTTAACTAGGAAGCCATGCACGATGATGAAGGAAAAGTACACAAAAGAAAGCAACCTTAAAATTGGTATTGTAGCGCATCAACTATATGAAACCAGTTAATAGTGAAATAAAACACAACAAATTATTAATTATTTAATGACCCTGAAAAGTAATCGATTGCACTATATTATCTCATCAGATTCCAGTCGTGCAATATAATTTCATCTCTCTCTTCAAAATCCAGTCATGTCGTTCCATTTTGTTAGCTAGTGCCTTACATAGTAGAATTACGATAGCCAAAAAGGTAATAACTAGTATTTAAAAGTAAGTTCAGGAAATAAGAAGGCATGAATTAAGAGGAAACATCCTTTTATTCATGGCATCTCCAAATCCACAATTTAATTAAGAAGTAGAAATTGTTTGGACAAAGATCTTATTTCACATCATCATGCCAAAGGCAGACATTTTCTGTTCTTTTCTTGCACCTTAAGTTATCAAGTAAAGATGGGTTACCTCAGAGCGGTATTCTTTCTCTACACCACCTACAGTTGTTCCTGGATGACGAGCTCCAACAAGCATGAATGCTGAAATCCAGATCAACTTCTCTAACATCTGCTTCTGAAATGCTTCCTCGTTGAGAACCTGCTTCATATTTTCATTCATTTATACAATTCTTCGGACTTATTTAAGTTTATCCCAAAACTGAAGGTACAAACTTAACAAACCCATACCCTTCAAACCCCCACCACCAAGAGAATGCTCAACAACTCCCTCCCCCTCCAAACCCCACAGAAGGAAAAAGAAAAAACGCAATTGTTCAATATTTCCTTTTACTAAAGAAGAATGCTACAAAAAGATCGATAACAAAATAGTGTAAAATGTTATGAAGATATTATTCTTTTACCTTGCAAGTAAGGCCTCCAGCCTGTAATCTTTCAGCTACTACAGATGCCCACTTCCCATATGATGCTGTCAGTCCTTCAGGATTGGTATCTGTCTTTCCATCAACAGGAGGTTCTCCAAGCTTGGAGACAGCAAAATATGCTAGCACTTGATCCGCATCACCAAGACCTTTACTTTCAAACCACGGTTCCAGCATTCCGTTCTGGAAAAAAACCAAATCTGCTAGATTGTCAAGTCCAATGGGTCACATCCATATCTCTGCCAGAATCCAAAACAGGGCTTGCAAATGAAGGGAAGTAAAAAATCCAGACCAAATCATGCTCAGAAGATGTGTGCTCTGACTTCTTTGTTTTTTTTTTTTTTTTTTTTTTTTGGGAAGCAATGAAACTTGAAACAAGGAAAGGAGAGCAAGTTATGAAGGCTTGAACATGTATTTCAACAACTTAATGTGAACAGCTAAAAATTTCATTATAGGTAGGTCAACCTGATATCAGCCTACAATCTATAAACAACTAAGTTAACGGAAGTGCTACAAACAAAAGCTAGGGAAATTCGGTCACAAACTCCAAACCCTTTTATCAATTTTACAATCTTCAAAAACTAGCAAGCAGCAAATCATTTAAAGACAATGGACCAATTCATGAAAGACAGAAGAAGTCACAGGGCAAATGATCAGTTTCACTACATTTGATATGTTTTTGTCAATAACAAGTCAAACTATACAACTATGATAGACATAACAGCCGCCTTCAAAATCTAGTCTTCTATTTTGGACCCACATGATTACAAGCTTAATATATAATAAGTAACAGTTATAAGGTCTATTTTCTAGATACATCACTCGGAATATGAGTTTGTACCAAGAATTCCAAGGGAAACACAATGTAAGCACCCTATCCATTAACCAACAGTGCAATTCAACATTGAAATGCCACCACATGTCATGTCTATAAATACTTGAGCCAGTTTGCTTCAGAGCCAAGGCTGCCTATCTGATAATTATACCCTAGCAATAAGCTAGGGCAACAGGGGAAGGTGATGCTAAGCTCAGTATTGTGGTTAAATATTAAGTACATTCGGAAAAACTAAACACACGAAAAGACAAATCTTAGTATTCCATTAGCATCATGCTTCGTGCTTTATGCTTCTATTAAGTCACCCCAGATGCAGTAGGTTTTCCAGGATAAAAGTTATCTGATCTAATGATCGAGATAACTTCAGAACTGTACCTTAGACAGGGTTTAAAGCCAAAAGGACTCATGCACCAAGAACAAGGAGATTAATTTCACAAGGGTATGCATAAACATTAGTTAACATTAAGACAAAAGTTAACCAAATTATTCTAACAGCCCATTGAATAAAACAAGGTTATTGGCATTCAATCAAAACTCCCAAAGTCAACTATCAAATTCAAAGAAAATTCCCAACAAAAGAAAACATGACCATAAGCATCAACTTTTCACTAGCATTACAGAAGAACACACGCCCAATTATTATCCAAATCCTATATACAAAATTGAAACACAAAACCAGCTAAATTTCACTTCAAACAACTCTCAACAATCAATCCGAACTACTTCGTAAAAACTTGCTAACTACCATTCCTTATTCTCAGATTAAAAATAAATAAATGCAATCAGATGGCAATACCGTTCCATCTAGGCCTTGGAGTGGCCTCAAGAACAGCGTCAAGATCATCATTCCTAGTGCAAACCAAGATTGGACCTTTGAAATCAAGAGGCACAGGGTCTCCTCTTTTCACCAGCAAGTCATCACCATTGCCCATGTCCTCTAAGGCTCTGCCAACCCTTCCACCACCGACTATCACTGCAGGTACCACCTTGGTTTTGGTGGTAGAAGCCATGGCAATGGCTGTGGAGGCCCTCGCTTTGGTTCTTAGGGTGAATGTCGAAGTGAATGAAATGGGTTTTCTAGTGAGGTGGAAGAGAGTGGAGCTAGAGAGTGTGAGTGTGTTGTTGGCCATGGGTGAAAGTTTTAGAGAGGATAGTAGTCAGCGGGGACATGATGCTTCTTTGGATTTTGAAGTGGGTTTGTTTGTTGTCTCTCTCACAGGTGGGAGTGAGGAGAAGAAAGAGATCAGCCACTCGTTTTCGGCAATGGCCTATCGGTCTATCCAAATTGTCGAGAAAGACAATTTTCAGAAACCTTAGCTTATTTAGGGGGGCGTATCCTATTCTAACTTTTAAAGAATTTTTGTAAGTAAGTGACTTTTATAGAGTTGAAGATTCTTAATGACTTTTAGATACTTTATAAAGTTGAGTGATATACTTTCATATACTTTTATCATAGAGTTTTACATACTTTTATCTACTTTTTTTTAATATTTATTTATGAATAGTATTTATCTTTTTAATATTTATTATAGAGTAGTATAACGAAAAAAGAAATTGCTTCTAATATTTATGTTTTGTATGGTGAATTAACTAGTCCGCATATGGAACAAGTAGCCAAAAAAAAAAAAAACAATTGGATACAATTGTGTAAAAGCAAAGAAATATTTGTCCATGTCTAAGAACTTTTCACTTGAGAACAGTCAAGTATGGAGAAAATAAGGTTGTTGCTCTTGGATGCAACTCAAATATAAGGTGTGTCATCAATATTATGGATTTAATTAGTTTTTAGTTTGTAGAGCTGGGTCTTGGGGAAGAAGGGACATATTATCCCATTGCTGGAACAAAGTTGAGATCCTCAAGATCTTCTATATACTTTGTTTGGGTGGGAGATACCAGTAAAGTGGCATGGTGATGGAGCCAAACCAAATAACAGCACCAGAATGTAGAGTTAGCTATAAATCCCAAGATGATAAGAGCTAAATTGTTGTTGGAGAATGTGGATTTTGTAACAAAATCATATGTTCCTACATATAGGCCTTAAAAATTGCAAATGGAGGCAAAAAAAATTTATGGAAGAAACCAATGCAGTCCCACCATAGCTCTTTTAGTATGTAGCAATTGTTTCAAGCATTGAAAAGAAATAAAAAAGAAGTAAGAAACGGCTCATCATCATAACAATTCCCAGGACATATAATGGAAGCCAAAAACAAAATCAAATTGGCGGTATAAGTAGGCCATCTCTTGATAGTACATCGACCAAAGAGGGAGGGGGTCTAGAGACTCAAACATGGTGGCACACCCTCGCAATGGCCAAAGTTGCAGCATGATCGAATTCATTGATAAAGTCTTGGGTAAATTAGCAAGACTTTTGGTGTTAAGAATTAGGCTTAAAAGTATTGAATAGTCATTAATTTTTTGGATACCACAAAACTTTTGAAGACTTTTTAAAATCACAATTGAATACCATTAAACTTTTAAAGACTATTTAAAAGTCATAGTTGAATACCTCCAGACTTTTAAACTCATTAAAAGTCTTTAAAAGTTAGAATTGAATACACCCCCTTAGTATCATATGGCTGGCGCGGGACCGAAATGGGTAGCCTGAGATTCGATGGGCTAAAGATAGGCCCGATTTAATGGTTGTGTTTACTCGGTCCGACCTATTCAGAGGGTGTATCCAATCCATAGTTATAAGGAATTTTTTTAAGTGAGTGATTTTCATAGAATTGACAAATTCTTAAATACTTTCATAGAGGTGATAAAAGTTACTAATAAATTGGCAAGACTCTTGCTCTTAACAATTAACCTTAAAAGTATGGAAAAGTCTTTCATTTAATAAGCTTTTTAAAAGTCATTAACTTTTTGAAACTCTATAAAAGACTTTTAAAAGTCACAACTGGATACCACCAAACTTTTAAATACTTTTAACTACTTTTTAAAAGTCACACTTGAAAATCACTAGACTTTTATAAACTCTTTAAAAATCTAAATTGAATACCTCTAGACTTTTAAACTCTATAAAAATCATTAAAAGTTTGAACTGGATACACCTCCCCTTGGGTAGGGCTTGGGTTTAGGATTTGAAACCTCAGGCCCACCCACGACCCGGCCCAACTAGGCCTGCCCATTTGTTTTATGGTTTTTTTTTTTTTTTTGTGCCATATATTACCTTATTTCTGTTCTAAACATTTAAGTAGGAGTAATGCTATTTGGACACACAACATTGACTACCTTAACTGACCACCTTATGTGGCAACTGATGTGTCATGCCATGTCAATTAATGAATGTTGCCATGAGGCCACTCACTAGGAATGCTAGGGTTTTTTAATTTGTTTTTTAATTGACATGGCGACATTCATTAATTGACATGGCATGACACATCAGTTGCCACATAAGGTGGTCAGTTAAGGTGGTCAATGTTGTGTGTCTAAATAGCATTACTCTTTAATTAAATGTCTTGTTTTTTACTTTAATTTATTTTTATATTACTTCATTTACTTAAGTTTACAATATAAATATGGAAGTACCCCCCCCTCCCCCCTCCCATTTGGATTTAATTAAAAATACTAGAAAATCAAATTCCCAACAAATCAAAATATGAAAGTGTTACAGAGGATAGTAGTGAGCGGGAACACAATGTTTCTTTGGGATTTTGATGTAGGTTCGTTTGTTTTCTCTCTCACAGGTGGAACTGAGGAGGAGAAAGAGATCAGCCACTCATTTTCGGCAATGGCCTATCGGTCTATCCAAATTGCGAAGAAAGAAAATTTTAGAAACCTAGCTTATTTAGTATCATTTGCCCACAGGCCAAAGTGGGTAGCCCGAGGCCCAATTGATTAAAGTCCAGCTCGACATGGTTAGGCCCGCTCGACCTGACCCATTCTAGCATTTAAAGACTTTTTGTAAGTGAGTGACTTTCATAAAGTCGACAAATTCTTAATGACTTTTAGAGCATCTCCATTGCAAGGTTATAAAATTAGGGATGTAAAGCCACTTTTACATCTTGTTTATATCCTCGAGAAGTGTAAATTGGGTTTTTTTTTTCTCCAATGGTAAAATGTGAATTTGGGGATGTGTACTTTGGACTACTGGGATGTATACATTGTTGGCATATTGAAATTGATTTGGGCCGTTCATAATTGGACTGATGGAAAAAAGGAAAGGAAGCTTAGCCTTTCAATTTAGTAGGCCCCAGTGAGTTTGGGTTGCATATGTTTTTTCTTTCCTCTCTCCGCCCCCTCCCTTTTAGCTCTTCTCTCTCTTCCTTTTCAGCCATAGAGCCCACTTAATGGAGACGTAAAAACGGATGCAATTTTGCATCTATTTTTCAATCTCATGGTAGTTTCCTACATTCACAACAGGATACACCTTTACATTGCAAGTGTTTTCGGTGGCTAGGTGATCGATGCATAATTACATATCTTTTTGTACCCTTCTAACTTATGATTTGGTTATGTTTTTTAGTTAAACTTGTGCTTTTAATAAAGTTTGTGTATGTTTCAGTGTAATAAGGTTGAGACTCATTACAAGCATTTTGAAGACAAATTAGCTCAAAACAGTGTCTGCAGATCATTCAATTTCACGGATTAACCTGTACTTGCTCAAGAAGAACCATATAATGAGCCATACATCATTGGAAAGATACGGAAGTCTAATTTCCGTGGCATTTTAAGGTTCATGATTCTGAGTCTTCTAGAGGAAGTTATACATGATTTAGTAGATCAAGGTCAAAATTCGGCAGCATCTGCGTTACTGGGCCACAAATGACATTTGAAGGTCTTCCCGATTTTTCCTTGAGTTGGGCTGCATATGCTTGGAAACATAAGACAAAGGGCTTGAATATCCATATTTTTCCATATTTATTCGGAGTGAATAACAAGCCCAAAACCTACCCACAAGCTGACTGCAATGCAATGTCATGCATGATGAAGTGTTGTTGATAGTGGGAAGGTTAGGTGAAGCATATTCAATTTTTATAATTGAAGTGGAGTTTTCCAGCAGCCCATTTGCAGACAAAGAAGATGAAGTGGGAGCTCTCCCACTAAGTTTAAAGAAAGAAAAATTGTTTTCAAATGTAATGGTGTGTTAGGTGAAGTTGGTGAAGTGAGTGTGGTAGGTAGAGAATCAATATTTAATTTAGATTTCCAACTTCCCTTAGGCCTATAAATAGTGAGGTCTCCCAAGGTTGTAATCACACCCCAAAGGGGGGAGCTCTCAAACATTTCTCTAGAGCTCCCCTCCCTTCTCTCCCTCAAATTCTCTTAGTTTTCCTTTCTAGTTCTCAATTGTTGTAATAAAATCCTTTTGCTAAATGTTTCTAAGTTCTTCTTAACTTTCCATTGTAATGTAAATTCTTTTCTTTAGCAATTCAAGTTTGAGTAGTTTCCAAGTTTCAATTATGGTTTTTGTTCTTATTCATTATGCTTATAAGTTAATATGCTAGTTTGAATGATTGATCACCATTAAGGCTTGCATGTTAGCTATCTTGGTTTGAATTAAGAGTAGACACCATGCTTTAATTCTAATTGAACTATGAATAGGAAGAGTATGTATGGACATTCGGCAACAGGGATTAGATACATGCTTGGTTGTTTAAAATGTTCTTCTATGCTTAATGGGTTCTTAATGCTTAATTTAGGTTAGACAACAAATGATCAAGTTAGGGAATTAGGAACACAAGGTTAGGACCAGACACCATAGCTTAATCATACTTTAGCTAAAATCAATCCATTAATCTAAATTGAACTTGGGAACTTATTCGCTTGAGTTAATTTCTTTTCTTTCTTTCTTGTTTGATTTATTCTTTTTTTTTTTTTTCATTTCTGTTTTGTACAGGGAATTGAATTAAATCAATCTATCATCAATCATCGTGGGATCGACCTCGCACTTACATATTCTAAACTACCAACGGCTCGTGCACTTGCGAGTATCACAAGTTGAGGATGCAGCTGAATCTATTTTGGTGCAGCTGAATCGACGCAACACTAGGGTGTAAATATAGCATACACGCCCCTTTACATCCCCAAGTTAAGTGGCATACTTTCATATACTTTTATCATAGAGTTTTGTCTACTTCTTTTATATTTATTTTATAAATGGTATTTACCTTTTAATATTTAGGGGTTCTTCAATCTAAGTCTAAATTCCTAATCATCATTGGGCTTAGTCCACACCTTTTTTGTTGTAGATTTAGGCCCATTGACTTTTATTAATTTTTCATGTGTCAATTTTACCCTTTGAGATAAATAAGGAAAGAACAATAATTGAAAATCCAAATTAATGTATCAATTCTTTCCTTCTAAATAGATTTCAGATTTTTAATTTGGAATCCTTATATTGCCACAATGAAAGTAGGAGAATTATTGATGATATCTTCCCAACAAATATTTACATGACTACTACATAAATGTGATATAATGTACCTAATTACTAGGTAAATATAACATAATGTACCTAAATACTAGGTAAATATAACATAATGTACCTAAATACTAGGTAAATATAAAATAATGTACCTAATTACTAGGGCATATAACATAATGTACCTAACACATAAGTAGTATACTCTACTGACTACTATACCTGATAAACATGTAGATTTGAGATAAAATGGATGGATTTGAGTGATACAACCAATAATCGTAAAACTCCACAACAAAAACATGGGAAAAACTGGAAAATAATTCACTATCAAGAAACAATGAATCAAAAATGATGTGGGGGGTAAAACACAACCCACATGTGTTAATGGTTAATTGCATCTTAATATATTAGGTGGGAATGAACTTTACAACAACAAAAACATGAAGAAAAAAAGTGCGCTAAACAAAATCAAACGTAAAACAATGAGAGTATATTAGTGAGGAATTGTATTATCAAAGAAGAAAATAAATAAACAAAATCAGTGAATAACAAAAGTTGTGGCAAAGAGTAAAAGAATATTTATGTACATTGTGTACAGGTTGCCATAGTGCAAGAATACAAAGCCACAACAGAAAGAAAGCCAACGTTCATATAGGAGCATGACTGAAATATAAAAGCTATTTCAAAAATTATAAGAGACGTGATTTGTTGCCTTATTTAATTATTTCAAAAATATAATAGCTAATTATTATGACAAAAATAAATTTCTTACCTTATTTAATTTTTAGGGGCATGATGGGAATAACAAAGTAATTTTAATAAAATTATATATAAATATCAAAAAATTAAAATTAAAAAAAAAAAGAATGTAATCATATGTGGCACAGAAGTCGAAGGACTTGTATCAACAACAAATACAAGGATTGCATCCAACTTCTATTTTCAATTTTGGAGTTATACCGAATTTTCTATAATATTTATCATAGAGTAGTATGGTCAAAAAGGAAATTGCTTCTAATATTTATGTTTTGTATATGGTGAATTATCTTATCGGCATACATGGCATAAAAAATGTAACAAAAAAAACAATTGGAATGTGTAAAAACAAAGATATATTTTTCCTCAACATTTGAAAATGATAAAAAAAGATAGAGTACAAACATAGCAGATGAGAAAATCAACACATAAATGAAATATTGTAAACAAGCATAGCTTTGTGATGAAATAATGATAAGCATGAGGAAAAAAAAAGAAATATTCATCAACAGAGAAATATTGATATTTCAAAGGGCCGGAACAAAATAAAACCACTAGGGTCCATTACATTGGCAACCTCAGAGAAGCAAAGTAACTTCCCACCGAATCAAACAAAGAAAACCCAGTAAACAAAATACCAAAAAACCCACCGAGAAGCACTTCGAATCCAGTAAAAAGCAAGAAGAGGTAGATCCAAAGAATTACGTGAGAGAAAATTGGAAACATATACAAGATTCTCAAATATTCAACATGGGATTCTGCTCAAGACCAATTCCAGAGGCTGCCCATTAAATTGCAAAGAAATTCAATTTGGTTTTTTTTTTTTGGGAGCTTTAGTTTTAAACCATAATATAGTTTACTAATTTAGTAGAAAGAAATACAATTTAGTCTAATTAGCAAAAGGCCAAATACCAAAATGTAACAAAAATACCATTACAAAATATGAAAATTACAACATATGCCATTTTCAGTATTTAGTTTTAAACCAAAGCTGAAAAACGACATCAAACCAAAACGACATCAACCGAAACCGAAATTGAATCACAACCCATTCGCGCGACCTTTCAACTTCACCTCTAGAAACCTCTAGACCACCAACGATCATCGAAGACCACCAACGATCGAAGCCACCAACGATCATTGAAGACCACCAACAATCGAAGCCACCAACGATCATCGAAGACCACCAACCCATTCGCGCGACCATCATCGAAGACTGATCGGTGCATAATTACATATCTTTTTGTACCCTTCTAACTTAAGATTTGGTTATGTTTTTGAGTTAAACTTGTGCTTTTAATAAAGTTTGTGTATGTTTCAGTGTAATAAGGATGAGACTCATTACATGCATTTTGAAGACAAGTTAGCTCAAAACAGTGTCTGCAGATCAGTCACATTCACGGATTAACCTGTACTTGCTCAAGAAGAACCAGATAATGAGCCATACATCATTGGAAAGATACGGAAGTCTAGTTTCCGTAGCATTTTACGGTTCATGATTTGGAGTCTTCTAGAGGAAGTTATCCACGATTTAGCAGCTCAAGGTCAAAATTCGGTAGCATCTGCGTTACTGGGCCAAAAATGACATTTGAAGGTCTTTCCTATTTTTCCTTGAGTTGGGCTGCATATGCTTGGAAAGATAAGACAAAGGGCTTGAAGATCCATATTTTTCCAGAATTTTTTGGAGTGAATAACAAGCCTAAAATCGGCCCACAAGCTGACTATGTCATGCATGACTATCTAGTGGGATTTGTTGGTGAAGTGCACTAGCCAAAAGAATGAGTTTCTAATTACAATGGGATTTGTTGGTGAAGTGCACTAGCCAAAAGAATGAGTTTCTAATTACAATGGGATTTGTTGGTGAAATGCACTAGCCAAAAGAATGAGTTTCTAATTACAAGTGCTATTGGCATAAACCATATTCAATTCAAATATTCCCCTTCCATTCTCCCTATAAATAGCACTCCAATTCTAAACACAAATGATTCACAATTCTTCTCATTCACTTCATCCTTCCACAAACACTCCATTCATCCCCAAAACACCAAAATAGCTCCAACAAGCCTCCATTCCAATTCCCTACGAATTTCCTCTTTCTTTTCCATCACCACTCACCCAAACTCATCCCAAATCACCTCTTTAATTGCCATACTCTAGATGTGAGGAAGCTTTTGGAGCAGCATTAGACGTGGAGAAGCACTTGGAGAAGCCTTGGACACCACAAACAACTTCAGAAATGGGTTTTTCTACTCTTGTTGCATTCATTATGTTTTCTCATTTCTGTTTAAGTTCCATTTCCATTATGAGTAGCTAAATTCATAACTAGGGCTTCGATGTAACCTAACATGAATATTCTGGGTTTATAAGTTGAAGTTTTGAGTTTCAAGTTTGATTCATGATTCATGTTCTTATTCATTATGCTTATCAGTTAATATGCTTGTTTGGATGATTGAACACCATTAGAACTTGTTTATTAGCTATCTTAGTTTGAATCAAGAGTAGACACCATGCTTTGATTCGAATTGAACTATGAATAAGAAAAGTATGTATGGACATTCGACAACAGGGATTAGATACATGCTTGGTTGTTTAAATTGTTCTTCTATGCTTAATGGGTTCCTAATGCTTAATTTAGGTTAGACATCAAATGATCAAGTTAGGGAATTAGGAACACAAGGTTAGGACCAGACACCATGGCCTAATCATACTTTAGCTAGAATCAATCTTTGAATCCGAATTAAACTTGTCACTTGACGTCTTATAACCCAGAATTGAATTGTTATGGTGAATCAAATGCCCTAGTTTCCCAATCTATTTTCCAACCTACAAAAATACTCTTTGTTACATTTGCTCACTTTGCTTTTGTTTGAAACTTCGTTTTGCCTCATTTGTTCAACAATTATAATCACTCTTACTTTAAATTCTGTTTTAGACTTAACCTCCTACTTTCTTGAATTTGGTAATCTAAGTACATAACTAATTTTAACTTCTCAGTCCTTGTGGGTACGACCTCGTACTTGTCTTGCTATACTACTAATTGGCCCGTACAATTGCGAGTTAACGTTTTTAACGAACAAAGACCACCAACGATCGAAGCCGATTGTTCATCTCAATTTCTGGTTTTGGTTTTCTGCATCTCATTTTCTGGTTTTGGTTTTCTGCATCTCATTTTCTGGTTTTGGTTTTCTGCATCTCAGTTTCTGGTTCTGGTTTTCTGCATCTCATTTTCTGGTTTTGGTTTTCTGCATCTCATTTTCTGGTTTTGGTAGAAAGAAATACAATTTGGTTTTCTGCATCTCAGTTTCTGGTTTTGGTTTCGTTTTCGTTTTCTGCATCGCAGTTTCTGGTTTTGGGTTACGTTTTCGTTTTGGTTTTCTGCATCTCAGTTTCCGCTTTCGTTTTGTGTTTTGAATTGCTCATTTTATATGTCTACTATGTTTGATTAAAAGCCTTTTGGATTGCTTTTTAAAATAGGATTTTCTGCATAGCATTAATGGAAACTGCAATGCAGTTTCCGTTAATGCAATGAAGTTTGTAGTTCATTAAAATGCATTTACGCAAACTGCATCGCATTAGTGGCCTATATTTTGTGCTTCGGATTGCTCATTTTATATGTCTATTATGTTTGATTAAAAGCCTTTTGGATTGCTCTTTTTAAAATAGGGTTTTCTGCATAGCATTAATGGAAACTGCAATGCAGTTTTCGTTAATGCAATGAAGTTTGTAGTTCATTAAAATGCATTTACGCAAACTGCATCGCATTAGTGGCCTATATTTTGTGTTTTGGATTGCTCATTTTATATGTCTATTATGTTTGATTAAAAGCCTTTTGGATTGCTCCTTTTAAAAGAAGGTATTTTGCATAGTTCATTGCATTGCAATTTCTGTTTTCTGCAATGCAGTTTCTGTTTTCTGCATTGCAGTTTCCATCTTCTCTTGCCCACCCAATTCCTCATCTGGGTAGCCTATACTCTTTCAATTGGTGAGGTTGAAGGTTAAGGAAAGAGCAAAAACCATGACAACAGATATCAACGACTAAAATAATAAGGATGCAAGCTGGAGATTTAAACAATAGATCTTTTTATTTATGTGAAGTCTGATATGAAATTAATATCACAAGAACTGAGCAACTAACAAAAAAAATTATACGAAAACTGGAAAATCGACTCCCTACAAACAGCTTCATTTCAGTACTACCTAATTGATGCTACAGATATCAACACATCATCTTTCTCCAAGACTGCAGCGGAAAAGCCTTGAAAATTCAAACATGCAAAATTTGACCTGAAGGTTACATACAAAATTAATAAGCAATTCGTAGAAGACACAAATGACCAATTGAGAAGCCACTTTCACTTAAAAGAAATAACATTAAATTGGACCTGAAGGTTCATATATAACTGTACCCAAAGATACACTTTAAGAGCCCTACTTATCAGAGCAATGAATAGCCATTACTGGCCAAAGAAAAGGATAATCTCATTAAAAGGTGTGAGGTGAACATGTGAAAAGGATAGAAAACACCAACCATAAACACAACTGAAATTCTGTAGAAAAAAAAAATAGAGGCAAATAAACCAAAAAAAATAGGACTGCAAACAAACAGAGGCAAATAAACCAAAAAAATTATTTAAAAAAATGAATAAATCCGGAGGAGAGAGATCGAGGGATTGGAAAACCGAGTAAAAATCCGATCAAAACCGGGGTTTTTCGGCAAAACAGCAGCAGCAGCAGAGGTAGGAGGAAGGTCGGAGCTGGCTTGGGGTGCGACGCCGGTCAAAACTTGACCGGTCCGGTGGCTGGGTGGCCGACGTGACAGTGGCTGGGGAGTTTTGTCGGTGTCGGTCGAAACAGAGGGGAGGAGAAAGGGAGAACATGCGGAGAGAGAGAGAGAGAGAGATCTAAGAAACTAAAGAATTTGGGTTAGGTTTTTAAATGAAAAGGGTATAATTGTCTTTTTAATAACTAATGTAAGGTGGGTCAACAAATCTGGTCTTCCTCTTTGGTCTAATCCAAAATAACAATTCTTTTTTAGGTATTAAAACCCAAACCAAAATATCAAATTTCTTAAATACTAATAAGTAAAGTTATCTATGTCTAATACCTAATTTTCCTTTTTTTTTTCCTCTTCTTCATTGCACATCATCGGCGTCTTCTTTTGCGCTGCCCACTCCTATGATGATCATGACTCCGCCATCGGCGGGTCCACGACTATCCCTAAAAGGCCTGCAGGAGTTTCACATGAAGGGGTTGAAATCATAGTCGAAGATGATGGAAGCCAACGATCTTCTCTGCAACTCTTAGGTTTTTTTAAGTTTTTTTTTTTTTTTAAAAATGTTATTTTATTATATATATATATATATATTTGGATTGATTAGTGGGTGAGTTCCACAATGAACACGTCATCAGTTAACATTTGACTAAACGGTCAACTTAACGGAAGGCTTAAATTGGTCAAATTTGAAAATCATAAGGTGTTAATTAATGAAATTGAAACTTGAGATCCCATATTGAGAATGAGCCTAAATCTTCAGGGTGTCTTTTGATATTAATATGATATTTTGCATTTCGGATGGAGTTAAATTCTTTCCTTAGTGTCAAATTGCCACATAAGCCATCAAATTCAAATTTAAAATTTTGCATTTCACATCTCCCTTGGAGATAGTAATAATGTATATTTGCCTCATGAATATATCACCCAATTAGTTTATATATATAGTCGTCTTCCATTGAGAGATCCCTTAAATAAAATTATTTAAGGGACACCCTTTAGGGTCCTCTACAAAATTTTTTTCAACAATCCAAACCATATATTTTTTAAGTCTACATTCATAGATCATCCTTGCAAAAAATTATACAAATCGGAAATCATTTCGACATCCAATTGTATCCTACAAAATTAGTGAACACGATGCTCTTTATATATATATATATATATATATATTTTGTATGACATAATTAGATGTCAAAACGGTTTCCAATGTGTCTAATTTTTTGCAAGGATGATCTATGAATGTAGACTTAAAAAATAGATTGTTTGGATCGTTGAAATTGTTTTTTTTTTTTTTTGGTAGGAGACCCTAAAGGGTGTCTCTCAAATAAATTTATTTGAGGGATCCTTCAATAGAAGGGGACTATA
This sequence comes from Prunus salicina, assembly GCA_020226455.1. Lineage (NCBI taxonomy): Eukaryota > Viridiplantae > Streptophyta > Magnoliopsida > Rosales > Rosaceae > Prunus > Prunus salicina. The sequence goes on along the minus strand of CM035344.1, from coordinate 11,314,116 downwards.
TATATATATATATATATTCCATTAAGGGATTCCTCAAATAAACTTATTTGAGGGACACTCTTGTTGTGCTCACTTCGCATTGTATTTCACTAATCCAAACTATCTATTTTTTAGATAATTATTCAGAGATCATCTATTTTTTAGGGATCTGTCAATAGAAGAAGACTACTATATATAGGGGGCGGATCGTAACACTCTATTTTTGACATAAGTTCTTGACCATTAGATTAACACATTACAAATGGCTGAGATTAAATCTCACTACTATTTATTACTATCTTTTTAATAATACTTTTTGCCTAAAATTACTATTATTTTAATTATGAAATGCACAATTCCCATGATTCTCTCTCTATATCTCTTCTTCATACCCACCGTGGGCTGTATTTCTATCTCTCTTCCTCCACGGCCACCATTGACTACATCAATCAACAACCACCATCTATAAATTAAAAAAAATCTATTCCCATCCTTCATCAGGCCAACAAGCATAACCCAATTCCTCCAAGGCTCATCAAGATCATATCTTCAGTGCCTCAAAGTTCATCAAATTATTCAAAGTGAAAGCTTGAACAACATGTTCAATGGATTAGTTGAACCAACCCTTGTAGATTATTCTCAAGCAATTATCTCACATCTTACCGCCCATTATGCAGTTTTACCAAGGCTCAATGATCAAACTGTAATTAACTAAAGAATTAGGAATTTTCCTATGAGTTTTAATGTGAAGACTCGTATTTTTAAAAATATATGAAGAATAAATATTTTGCTGCCTATTTAGTTATATATTTAAATTAGTATGCTGGAGGTGAATTTTTCCATTAAATTAGTTGATGCATTACCATGCATTTGGACAGCTCATGCTTACAATTTGGTGACTAGGCTTTATCTTAGCTTGAGGAGGAGTTTATAAGTTCAATAGGTGGCATAGCCTTTAGAAATATATCTCCTGGCGTTGACACATATCAGCTTATATAAAAGAGTGGCGACCAAGTTATCTTTTTGTATAGATAAGATAATGGCCTTTGTTATTATCCTCTCCATTGTTACTGCCATCTTATCACCTATAAATAGGAGTGTTAATAAGGAAGAGATATCATGCAACGTGAGAGAGAGAGAGAGAGAGAGAGAGAGAGAGAGGAGAGAGAGAGAGAGAGGAGAGAGAGAGAGAGAGAGAGAGAGAGGAGAGAGAGAGAGAGAGAGAGAGAGAGAGAGAGAGAGAGGAGAGGAGAGAGAGAGAGAGGAGAGAGAGAGAGAGAGAGAGAGAGAGAGAGAGAGAGGAGAATTTGATATTGGACTAGATAGGTAAATGGGTTGTCTTGCCAATTTATTTTAAGGGCTCTCATTGTCGAGGTGAGTGGTTTATGTAATGTGTTCTAGAAGTTCTTATTTTATGATAAAATATGAAAATCATGAATTATCGTGGATTTGTTCTATTTACAAATATCTCTCTATTTCAAGTCAAGCATGTCTAATTTGGTGCAACCTTTCATACTATATATATATTGATTGGAATATTTGTGAAGTACGTATTATTCACGGAACATGAGAACTTCAATGTTGGGGTATCCAAGGGATAGATGTACCACACGGGGACATAGGGCAGTGAGGCCAATAGGGGTCACGTGGTTGGTTACATGCTATGAAGGATAACCAATATATGAAGGGATGATGTGATATGATCTGGATTGATGTATCTTTTCATGATATTTTCTAGAGTGTGTAAAACGACATTGCTTGACTGGCATATTACATAATTTACTCACTGAGCGGTGGTTGCTCATCCCTCACCCTATTTAATTTTTCAGATGAATTAGTGAGTAAGACAAAGACTAAACCAGTTGAGGCTGAATTAGAGAGTATAAGAGCTTTACTTATTTCTTGTAAAGTTGGAAGATTTTGGAGATATATATATATATTTTTTATAAGAGAAGTTTATTTTAAACCTTATTCCACTTTCTTTTTATTTTATTTTACTTTTTATTTTCTCACTCATCAGGCTCGGGGTTTCCACCAACCCCAAGTCCGGGGCGTGACATTTAATTATTAATTCAAGTTTTTGTTGTTTTTTTTTTTTAACAGACCTCTTTCATTTTAAGAAACAAAACTAGAAAAGCAGGAGACATAAACCAAAGTAGAGCAGCGAAAAAAAAATCCAGCTGATTTATGGCCATTGTTCCATCTTCAGTTTCTTGGAGGGCATGGTAGCCCATCCACATGAGTTAGGACTGATGAGGGTCGGTCCACCCTGACCTCTTTGTGCATCATCCTCTTCGCCCAAGATGCCATAGCATCTACTGGAGAGTTTAGGTTGTACATTTGATTGATACCCAAGGTGGGCATGTAGGAAGAGATGTGGCAATTTACATGGAGAAAGAGAGAGAAAGTTTTGGGACCTGTGCCAATCTTAATTATTATAATAAAATAATACTAATTTTTGAATAAAAGTATTATTAACATGATAATAATAAATAAGTTGTGAGATTTAATCTCAGTAATTCATAATGTGTTAATCTAATAATCAAGAATTTGTGTCAGAATTTGTGTAAAAAATAAAATGCCACGCATCTGCCCCAAATATATATATATATATATATAATATATCCCAATTGAGTTGCTAAAAGTACGCAGTATGCTGCAAGAATTATGATGAAGTCACTTGGGTATTGGCCGTGATTTTTAATCTCCTAGTAGAACAAAATGTATTCAAACATGTTTCCCGCTCATTGTTCCTTCCCAGATTTTTTTTTTATCGAGCCTCCCATCAACAGTTCAACCCACACAAAAAGTCAACAAAATTTGAATAGTTACCGTTAAACCACCAACCACCACACAAATAAAACATCCTAATTCCTTTCCTCTAGAAACCAAACACAAAAGCTCCGCACTTTCCAATGCTTCATTCAAATTCAAAACACAACCTCTATCCAATCCAGTAAGCCAGAGAGGGAGAAAGCCCCACCTCAGCATAAGTGGGTCCCAGAGCCCCATATTGGCCCACCACTATTGCCCCTGTAGTAGAAGAAAAAGCTGGGTGTTGTACTTGTATGTATGAATTTGACATCTGAAAACCACACACACACATAATAAAACAGTAGACACCACTATCCAGTAAAAACCAGTTTTTGTTTTCCCGACGTCTTTCAAATCTCTTCTTCTCTGAAGATTCAACTTCCCTTCTGTAACATCATTCAAATCTCTCTCTCTCTCTCTCTCTCTCTCTCTCTCTCTCTCTGTTAACCATCTGTATGATGATTTGCTTCAAAGAAACCAACCAAATTCCAGCAGTCTCATAATCTAAATCTATCACAAAACAAAACCAACAACCAGCATTCACAATCATTCCATTAAAGCCCCAAACTTTACCACACTCTCTCTCTCTCTGAACTATGATGAGTGGATGCAAGAAAACCACATTAATTCCACGGCAATCCTCGTACAACTCCCTTTATGTCAATCCTCTCACTGACCAGAAACACAACCGCAGCTACAGCGAAGGTGTCAGCTTGAACAAGGAAAACCACAATTTGGAGCCAAACCTATCAATTTTAAACCACAACAAAGAGAATGCCATGCCATACAAGCAAGAACAAGCTGCCTTGGACAATGACAAAGAGAATTTGGTTGCACAAGAAAACGGGTCTTCTTTTTTGATGCCATTGAAGCAGAAGAATTTGAAGTCTTTGTCCACAGGCTGCAGGGCCTTGAAGCCGTCCTCCCTTCAGTTTTGTATGCAAATGAATGAGCCTGAGAAGGTACTCTTTGGTGGGTCCACAATCTGGGACCCACCCAGTAATGGGTCTGAGAACTCGAGCTCTTTGAAGATCTGGGACTACTCTGATTCTGAGGCTGCCCCTGCCTCTTCTTGGTCTACTCTGCCTAATAAGTGAGCTCTCTACTTTATTTGTTTGTGGTAAACGTTTTACTTTTTGTTGTTGTTGTTGTTGTCAATCTAATTGTATGTGTGTGTAAATTTGGTATGGTGTGGATTTAGGTCTTTGCTGTGCAGGCCACTGCCTATGGATGTAGGAAGGTGCACTTGTGTTATAGTGAAGGAAGCATGCCCAGAAGGATTAGATGGGGGTACTCTGTATTCTCTTTATACCAATGTAAGTTGTCTGGAATTTGAACTTGTTAAGCATATCTCATTTGGAACAATCCTCATTTTGTCTTCTGTTTGAAAAACTTTTGGGTTCAGTTTGAATCAGCATATAAGCATATTAATTTCACTAATGTTGCTTGTTCAATAATGTTATTATAATGCACTGTTGCTTTCAATTTTTTTTTCTTTCCTTCACCAAATATCTTTATCTCAAATTATTAGAAATCTTAATTTCTGTCACTGGACTTTGGCCAAGATACTTTTCTGAAGTTGGTATTGTTTTATACTTGTATTGAGTACTCATGATAATGTAATAATCGATGGATGTTGCTTATGTTATGTTCGATGTTTAGCCTAGACCATAGTGGTGTGTGTTCTATAACACTTCCTGCTGTTGATAGTCCTGTAGTTGGCTTGTCAGTCAATTCTCAGATTGTTAAAATAGAAGCTACATTACTACATTAGACTATAATCATAACCCAACGTTGCGAAACCAATTTACATAAATGAAGTGAAAATACATAGATATTTCCCAGTGGATTAGGATTAGGGGTTTCTTTTTATCATTCGAAATATTTATCTTCACCTTTTTTGACATATTAGTCATGTTACATTATTACTTTGATTCTATAATAAACTTCATGGCTTTATCCATTCTTGAGTTTCTGATAAGACTTTCCAACACCCTATTCCTCTAACCTGCCCTTCTCTATTGCTGTTTGTGTGTGGATGTAGTTGTTTTCTGTGATAAACTAAACCATTAAGATTGAAAAGAAGGTAAATCATGTTAAACTCCTGAGTCAATTGTTTTGGTGTGGTATATATGAACTTACAGGAAGGCAAGGGAAGGCAAGACCGGAAACTAGCTATTGCACACCATAAGCGGAGGAATGGGAAATCTGAATTAACTATTGCTCAGAATGTAAAGGGAATATTATCTCATTCAGATGATAGTTTTATTGGGAGTGTAAATGCAAACCTCATGGGTTCAAAATACCATATATGGGATCAGGTTAGAAATTGAACTCTTATGAATCATTACCTGTAAAAGTGGCAATCAGATATCTTTCCATGAATTTTACAAATAGGTTTATCAGTAATTGGTTGATGATAAGGTTTTAATTGCAGGGTAGTTGTCCCAATTCCTTGAGTAGACAGTCTAAGTCGCTTCTTGCTGTTGTATCGTAAGCCTTTTCCTCTCCTCTCTCTCTCTCTCTCACACACACACAGACGCACATAGACTCACGCTCACACTCTCCTCCCTCAACTTGTAATGTTTACTTATCTTTACAGGTTTACGCCAACAATTTCGAGCTGGACAGGAAGTTACAGACGTTTGAGGGCATATATAGCCAAGCATCAATCCATGCAGTTAAAGAATACTACGCAGGTGAGCACAAAAGTTTCCAAGATATCTAAGGTTTCCAACATTAAGAATTGATCACATATATAGAGCAGATTTTTCTACTGACTATTATCTTGTCTGGTACTATTAAGTTCCATACTGAAATCCAGTTAATGGGTAAACTACTTAACTAAAGTGTTTCACGGTCTTCTCTTGTAGGTACAACACATTAAGGGACTCCCAAAGGAATGGGAAGAGAAACTGGACAAAGTCCATCAGCTATGCTCAAGGGTTCCCAATTACAATAAAGTAGGTCTACGAAAGGATGTAATATTACCTCAGCGAATACAATTTTGTCATGTTTTGTTTTGTGTTTCTGTCCATTGATTGATTTCTATTTTCACTCAGATTTCAAAGCGATATGAGTTAGACTTCAGAGATAGGGGAAGAGCTGGGCTTAGAATCCAAAGTTCAGTTAAGAATTTCCAGCTGACTCTAGAGGTACTACAACAAGCAATCGTGACTCAAATTTTTAATCAGATTCATCTAAAATGTCAACTTACTTACTAAGAAACCATTTTGAAACAGAACCCGGTACTAATTTAAGATGTTCGTAATATGTCTGTTTATGTTGCATATCCGTCTGTAGAAACAATGTGATCAAGACTCTCAGAAGAATGTTTTGTTTATGACAATAATGGGGTGACTGAACCAGTGTTTAACTTCAAAACATGTTTAGTTTGGGATTCCAACTTTTTTCATGTCTTGCTAGGAGAACGGAAAGCAGACAATTCTGCAGCTTGGAAGGGTTGGCAAATCAAAGTATGTGATGGATTACAGGTATAATAAGCAGAAATCAGTAGTTATGTCTAATAATAGAAGCAAACAAGGTGATCCATATTGAAGTATGCATATTTGAAATCTTTTGCCTAATGCCAATGAAGAGAATGGGAAAATATATGCGTTAGGCTTCTGAGTGTCATATTCTTCTTTTGCAGATATCCTTTGACAGGCTACCAAGCGTTTTGCATATGTTTGGCTTCTATTGATTCAAAACTTTGTTGCACAGTATAGAGAAATTTTCTGCGCGGCTGCGTTTTGTAGTTCAACCTCTGAACAGAAGCTTTCGACCTTCTCTTCTTATTGGCTTTTGCACCCCATCTCACTAAACGCCATGCAGGGCAAAAGTGAAGGCCAAACAAAGAAAGATGCGAAAAAATGGTTTGATTGAGAAAAGAAAAATATATGGTGGTTTGGTTCATTAAAGCTTCCAAAAGGCAAATTAAGATTTGCAGATTTCGTACCTGTATTTTCCACATCAGATGTATGTTTTGTTTTTTGGCTGTTTAATGTCTAAAACCATTGTGTTTTTCATTCACATAATGAATTTTTCATTGGAGGTACGGTAGAGCTTCAGGTACTTGTATTGTATCTTCATACTCACTGCAAGAGTTCAATCTTTTAAAACACTCCCATAGAAAAACAATTGCAATAGTAAAGGCCTCACACACCAACTAAGCCCAAAATAGTGGTCTAAGCAAGAACAAATAAACACAAAAGTCCATGGGAGAAAAGAAAAAAAAAAGCAGGCCCAAAAACAAAAGCCCTTAGATTGACTCCTATCTTTTAGCCGTTACATCAAACTAATCAATTTAATCCAACGGTTAGGCCACCTCCAGCGCAGGCCCTTTTGCCAGGGCAAGAGGCCCCTTTTCAGGGGTTTGGACCTCCAGCGTGCGCCAAGCGGCCAGGGCAAGCCCTGAGTCCCACCAGCTCGGGCAAGCCCAAAGGCTGATCCTGCCTGGGCTTCAGCATGAAGGCGCTAATGTCACGCTGACGTTAGTGAGCAAAAAAATAATAATAATAAAGAAAAAAATTCAATTTAAAAAAAAAAAAAAAACCAAAAAATTATGGATGTTTTCCCTATAAATAAATAACAATTTTATTCACTTTCCACGCCAAATCCTCATACAAACTCTTCTTCTTTCAATATTTGTAAATTGTAATAATTTTTTTTCTTGCATTTGTAAATTGTTTATATTTTCTTCCATATTTATTTTTTTCTTGCATAATCATTTTATTTCTTGCATTTCTAAATTATTTATATTTTGTTGCATTTTTTTTTTCTTGCCCTTGCCCTAGCCTTTTGGGGTGAAACCAAAAAAGGCAAGGCTGCCACTATTCACGTGAATAGTAGTAGCCCTTGCCTTAGCCTTAGCCTTTTGAGGTGGTGTTCACCCCGTTTTTGTGTTTACTCCTGTGATGGAAGGGCAAAGTTCCCCACTGCCTTGGAAACCATGGACTGGTCAACAAGTCAGCTTTCTTTGGTGTGCGAGCGTGCCACTGCTAGCAATGAAAATTCTAGCAGACTTAATTTTTAGAAAAGATAACTTGCGCCCCAAGTTACTTGATTTCTAAACAAACGATTGTGATTTTGGGTGAGGTATATCTCCCAAGTAAGTTCTTTTCTATGCCTCAGACTGGTGAGGACTTTCACAATTTATCTTAGTATAAAAACAGCTGTTTTGGCCAGAACGATCAATAGAAATTGAAGTATTTTTAGGCAGAACTGCCTTTTACATAGGCATACACGAACAAACAGATGCTGGAAAGGGAAAAGGATAGCTGGAACTCCATTTCTGCATGGATGGAATACTCTGATTCGGGCTGGATTGGGAATATTTGGACTGGACTGAACTGTCAACAGCTTCAACTGCTAAGTTTCAGCTTCAAATCGATACCAAAGTTCGAGTTTGGCAGAGCTTTAATCTACTTCAGACCCTGGAAGGTCTTTTGTGGGGGCAGAACTGAAATTTCTTCAGTCTGGAATGGGCAGAAGTGGCTGATTCTGAGGATTACTCAGCTGGAAACCGCACTGTGGTACCTGTTCTGCTTGGTCAGGGCTCTTCCTGAATTTGTTGAGGTTTTCATATTTATGGAAAACTCGAACTCTGCTTGTTTTGGCTTTTGCTGAACCAAATTTGTAACGAGAGGGATCTCGTTTTTGAATGACTTATTCTCTAAGTCTGAACTTTGGGATTTCTGATTTGTAGCTGGTATTCTTGTGGCTTGAATGAACTGCTAGTTGCTCCAGTTTGGAGATTCTCAGTGATCAAGTGATCATGTTTGAGTTTTTGCCATTGGCTGTTTTGATTGATTTTTATGTTTGATTGGTCGATTGCCTTTGAATCTGTTCACCCTCTCTTATATTTATAGGAGATGTTTTTCTGGAGTAGGGTGATTCCCTTTTTTTTTTTAATAATGGGCGGCAAAAAACCTTTTGACAAAAGATCTTTTATTTTTAAATGCAAAGAAAGAGTTTTGCAAATTTCTGGCAGGTAATTTTTCAGTTGCCAGCTCCTATGATCACTCCTCTGTTTTCTTTGGAAGAGAGCTTAATCCCTTTTTTCATTTCCAACCACCCTTTTGTGAGAGCTAAAAGGGTCAGTCTGATTTTTGGTTTTTGGTTTCGAACAATTTCCCTATTTTCCTGCTTTGTCTCTCTCTGAATATCTATGAAGCCTGCTTCTTCTCTTGGGGGAAACAAACATTCTCTGAATGGAGAAAATATCTCTGAATATTCTCATAGAATAGATTTTTCGGATGTGTTGTTTCCAATTTGTCAGCTACCGACTCTTCTTAATCAACTATGATATAGTTGATTTCATCCCAAGTCTGAAAATTTCACGTGGGTTCCATGTGGTTTGGTTCCTTCAGACTGATGCTGGGCTTATCCCTTTTTGACTAAAAAGTGATTTTTTCACCGGGCCCAATTTTTGTTTTTTTTGTTTTGATCAGTTTCGGGCTGGGCTTTTCTGGTCCTTGGGTTCTTCTTTATTGGGCTGGGTGTGTCAATTTTAGGCCCAAACAGGTGGACATGCTCTTAAAAGATAAGGCCTCACACCATAGAATTCTATGTAAGAACACAAGTCCCTAGTGAAGAAGGGGGCAAAAAGCAACAAACCTGCACTAACAGAAAACAACCAACCTCAACCATGAACTTGATCAGGTAGGCTAACAGAAAACAAAATCAACCTCAAGTAAGCATATGGGAAAAGACCATTAGGACGAATTCATACTTGCGAAAAAAGAAATTCGCAAATTTTAGTGATGTAGAGTTACCTGGATACTCTTGAGCAAATAAGTATGCTTCAATCTTCTTATAATGATACACCAACCTGAGCAAACAAAAGTATAGATTAGACTTTTATTAGTATGTAATAAATACCATTGCATATATAGCTTGATAAACTTTCATTAATTGATTGGTATGCAAACCCTTAATTATTTTTCATGTTCTAGAGGTCCTCCTTGGGTTTTTATTAGAATTGCTCGATGAGTGAGTTCACATTTGGGTTTTATATAAGGGTCATGCTAGGGATACCAACTTTAGATACCAACTTGTGTACAACTCTCTAATAGAGGTGGATCCCACCAATCAATGGATCCCACGCTCTATTAGAGAGTTGGTACACAAATTGGTATCTAAAGTTGGTCTCCCTAGCATTTTCCTTTATTATAAAGAAAAGAACATAAGAAAAGGATCGATTGAATTTTTTGAATATGCATGCATCTCATTAACAATCAAATTAATGATAAAAGGATAAACTTATTCAAAAGATAAGTAGTTCCTATATCCCAAATGTTAATTCGTAGCATAGACAATCCTTTCTCAATCTTCTCCAAGTGGGACTAGAAGATCGAAGTAAACAAAACTAAGCTCTTTATTCGAATCATCATTCTCCAGTTTTTACAAAAGTAAATATTATTTTATGAAATAAATGCTAAATAAAAAGAAAAATCAATCCTAAAGATTGAGGAAGTGCGCAACAAACCAAAAACACCCGAACTACCAATCCTGTGATTACATTATTGGTTTCTTCTTCTTTTTTCCACACTCTTTATTAATAATTGATAAATTGGCAGGGTGGAAAGATGTAAAAACGTATGTATGCAGATTTGTGTCCACATCAAAGCAACACAGATAATACAAATAGAGACCAAAAAAAAGAAAAGAAAAAGAAGGTATAATAGCATATATGAGAACAAGCATGTGAAGAGATAATAACTATTAAAAAGATGAAAAGTAGTAATCTTGTTTATCTTCTCAAGTGTCTATTCATCTTCTCCCAAAACAAAAATAATGTGAGAATCATATATAATAGGGTGAGATTTTTTACGGGGTTTGTTATTTATATCACTATCTCAAAAGGCTTACGCAATACATCATTTAATGGAATACCTCAAAATCGGTAAGTTTTTGAATACTACTGTACTTTTTCTAATATTTTAAAAATCCTAATTGAATACCACCAAACTTGTGTTGATGATTTTAAAATCCTAATTAAATATCATCAAATTTTTATTGATTACTTAAAAATCATAATTAAATACTACCATACTTTTTCTAAACTTAAAAAAAATCTATTAAAATTCTAATTGAATACACCCCCTCAATATATACATTAATGACCCGAATACCCTTTTTAAAAAAAATTCCGCCTCTTACTCAGTCTCTCTCTCTCTCTCTCTCGCTCTCAACCTCCTCTCCCCAAATCCGCAGCCAACTTCTTCCCGATTTCTCTATCGCTCTCTCTCAGTCGCACTCGCTCTCTCTCAGTTGCTCTATCGCTCTCTCAGAGTCGATCCCGCTCTCTCAGTCGCTCCCGCTCTCACAGTCGATCTCGCTCTCTCAGTGTCGCTCCCGCTCTCAGTCTCCCTCTCTCGATTTTTCTCTCTTTGAGGTAACATCTCTAAACCCTAATTTTCTGTATTTTGAGCTCATAAGCATAACAAATTACTTGATGGGTCAAATGCTAGTTATTGTGACAAATTTTGAATTACCTAAAAAGCTCACTGGTCAAAACTGCTGAATGTGGAATTAAGGAAAAAAAAATTAGAGTTTTTAGTTCAATAAAGGAAATAGTTTAAATTTTTAAACATTCTCTGCCTCTGACTCCAAAATGTAAAATTTTTGGGAAGAATATTAGTTTCTAGTTTGGTGTTTATTGTAAGATATTGCATTGGTTTTTCTTTCTGTTTGATTGTATGATTGTATATTTTTTGTCGAGTTGGGTCTATTTGTTGCCACTTATGGTGGAGTTATATTACTCCGATTGGAGGAAAAATGTATTGATCTTAGGCTTTTTAACATCCAGTCTTTAGTTCTTAATTCTTATCTTATTCATGATGCCATGTTCAACTCATTGTTATTTCTTGGGACAAGGAATTTTATTTTGCGTGTGTATGTTGTGGAAATTTTATACAATACAGCAATTATGAAAGTGATTATATCTTTTTGGATTGGTTTTATATAATATTGGCCTGTTAAGAGTCAGTAATTACTATTCAGAACTTTGTAAATGTCAAAGGATTTTGTATCTCATTCAATAGGTTACTAGCTAGCTTGAAAGCAGAGAGATGGGAAGGTCTGAATTCAAGTGTGTGTGTGTGTGTAAGGAATGCTATTAAACAAGTGTGTGTAAGAGCTCAAATGTGTTTTGACATTGATGGATTCTATTGTTGTTGACTGATATTGAGTGCCTTCAGTTTGATTGATCATTGAAACATGTAACTGAGTATCTCCTTTGTCTATTGCTGGATGGAATTGATTTTTGTCTGACTCTGTTGTAATTTTTGTTTTTCTGTACAGAATTGATTTTGAAGGCTAAGGAAAGGATTGGCTTGCTGGTTGTGTTTCTTTATGGTAATTTTCCGTATTTTTTGGTTGTGTTTCTTTATTATTGTGGCTGTGTTTTTGGTTTATTTTGTTGTTTTATTAGTTTTGTTTATGGTTGCTGCTTTATTTGTAGTTCACAGAAATTATTGATGTTAATGCTTACATTTTTGGTTATTGAAGCATGCAACATTTGTATTTTCATATTGTTTTATTTTCATGGAAGGAGAATTTGAATCCCCTGTTTCAACTAACACACCACCACCAACTCAAGTTCATCAATCTACCCACAATCAGCCCCTTTACCTAGTACTTTAGGAAAAAGAAAGCCTTGTAAGAATGCTTCGGGGGTTTGGGAGCATTTTACAAAGATAAAGTGTGAGGATGATACTAGTGAGCCCAGATGCATATGCAAGTACTGTAAAAAGGACTGAATGTGATGGTAAAAAGAATGGCACATCCACTTTGTGGCACCATTTGAGAAGTCGATGTAAGAATTCTCCATTGAGATATGAGAAGAAACAAAAAATCCTGTCATTTGAGGGCCAAGGTAAAGGGGGCAAACTAGTAGCTAAAGAATGGCACATCCACTTTGTGGCACCATTTGAGAAGTCTTAGTATTTGTAAACCTTTGCTGGTGGATTATGAGTTTGTTTTGAATTCTTTTGGTGCGGATGTATTTGATTCTAAAGTTATTTTCTATTTTGAAGTTTGAGCTGAAATGGAAAGGAACTCAGTAGCATGTGTGATGGAATGGAGCATAGAGCTAGAAAAGGCCCTGCGCTCCAAGAAACCAGGTCGATCACTCGAAGCCATATCAGAAATTAGTCCAAGACTCCAACAGTTAAGTAATGAGCCAGACCCTTCTCCAGCTGTCTACCACTTGTTCAACCTAATTCCTGGCGAGGACAAGCTCTTCTCCAATGCCATCATTCTTCGTCTTGCCAATGCCTTCGAATTTGGAGACAAGCACACAAGGGTCTGTATTGTCAAGGCCTTTCTGTTTGAGTACAGGAAGAGGAACAAACGGAAAGAGTACGAAGGAGTTTTGTGCAAAACTCGGGTTCATATGCAGGCAGAATTGCTGAGGAGAGTTAAGGTTGTGTTTGACAGTGGGGATGTTGAAGATCGGGCTTTGGCTTTGGGTCTGTTTGGCTGTTGGGCACATTTTGCTAAACAGAGTGCGAGTATACGATACTTGGTGCTTTCTAGTTTGGTTTCTTCTCATGTTTTGGAGGTACAAGCAGCGTTATTTGCAGCAGGATGTTTTGCTGAGTTATCAGACGACTTTGCTTGTGTTGTCTTGGAGATGCTGCTTCAGATGATGAGCTCACCAGAAACATTGCCTGCTATAAGGTTGGCCGGAGCACGATTATTTGCCAAACTTGGGTGCTCCCAGTCTCTTGCAAATAATGCTTACAAGGTTTAATTGTAATTCAATTTTTTTACCTGACTTCTGTTGGTAATTGTTGCATTTAGAGTATTAGTTTTTCACTTATGTATTAGATGATAATGTTCACTGAACGCTGCTTTGTTGCAGGCAAGTCTAAAATTGCTGTTAGAGTTCTCAGATGAGTATTACCAGGTTGCGATGCTGGTTTCCCTCTCAAAACTTGCTTCCCGGTCAACCATTCTTATATCTCAGCAGGTAACTATTTTGGTAGCACCCTCTCTCAAAATTCTTGACCCATAATTCTTATTGCTATCTCAATGCAGGTGGACCTGCTTCTCTTGTTTCTTAGCCATGAAAAAACTCTTCAGCTGCGAGCAACAGCAGTAAGATGCCTACATTTTATTTTCAGTCAAGGAATATGTCATGTTCTTGTAAATGGATATGTTGTGGAAACATTGTTAAGCATACTAGATGAACCTCAAATTCCATCATCCATGCTATGTGAAGTTCTTCAGACATTACGTAAGGTTGTTTCTGAGCTCATACAGATGAACTTGTTATTTGTTGTTCAATTTATGTTGTCTCACTTCCAGCATTTCCGCAGATGATTTTATGTATGCCACCCAATCTACCCTATGATGTCCTTGAATCTTCAAAGCTTTTAAGCGTTGTTGAGAATGCATCCCCATCTCCTCTCATGGCCGAGAGCCTGTTAGCTATTTCTGTTTTGGTAGGTATGTCAAGAAGACTAAAAGCAAGTACAGGGCTGGGATCTGTTGTGCGCTGTTCCTCCCTTCAGCCATCTCGGGTGATCTTGCTTATCATAGATCGGATCACCATACTGGTGAAGCCAGTTTTGGATCTTTGTCAGACTGACAGTGTTGAGTTTCAACAAGTTAACTGCCTGTTCAATCTTCTTTTCCGTGTAATCCGAGAATATCCGGATTTGCATGTCTTAGTGCTGGATCAAATATCTGTTTTAGTGAAGTCTCTCTCATATATGGATGACAATCTCGTTGCGACAACAGAAACAGATGCGTTTGTTCATCATAGTGTAGACTTGAAAGGAGAGAAGAGTAGAATTATCAGATCAAAGCTTCTATTTAAGGTGTACAGATTTTTGGTGGCCTTTCTCGAAAATCTCACTGAAGCTGGTGCCATCTCCACCGAAGTATTTGACAAAGTGAAGCTTCTGGTCGAACTTGTATGCCAAAGCAACTTGTTTGAATGTTATACATACACACTCTACTCTCTGTTGCTGCGTTGTCAAATAATTTGGGGTAACATGGTAAATGAGAGTGAGAGAAGTCGCAATCCTGATAGAAACTTGGGCATATCTCTTGATAATTACTCAATGAAGCATGAACTTCGTACCATTGAATGTGCAAAGAGGATGCTGGCAGAAAAAAATAATTGGCCAGCTTACAGAGTTGGGGTGCATGCAGCGTGTCAAGGAGATTGGCTGACCACGACTTTTATATTCAAGCAGTTAGTATTAAAAGTTCGTTCTAATTCCTGCAGCTGCTGGATGAAGTCATTAGTTCAATTTGCTGATTCTGAGAGGAAGCTAGAGCTGCTGCTATTACGAAAACAAGGGATAGAGACTCATAAATTACATGTTACACCTTCCAGTAATGATTTAGGTTGCCAAGATGCAGCGAGTAGTATCAAGGAGCATATTTACAGCAAAGAGCTAGCAGCAGCTTACAATGGTCTTTGTTCTTCTTTGGAAACATTAAAAGTTGATGATGTCAAAACAGGCCACACTTTTTATTTCCAACACTGGATTTTGTCCCTAAGAGTGAAGGTAATAAGAGCTGTGGTGGATATAGTTAAAATTTTGGGAAACATTCCATTTGACCAGGACAACACTACCAATAATGGAAAGGTTGAGAACCTTATGGTTGGATACCTCATATCTTTGCAGAAAATTACTCAAATATCTCTGCAGTTGAAGAGGCTAGCACGAGAATTTGATCTAGTTACAACATCTTTCATTGACATGGACAAAAAGAGTTCAAAAATAATTTCGGAACTTGCAATGAGTTGTTCGCTGTTGGCCTTCTGTACTGGATTATCTCTCTACATTCCAAGCCTAATTAAACCTATTTCTAATAGTGGTCTGGGAATTCTAGAGAGAGATTTAGACGCAATGTTGGTTCAAAATCTAGTTGGACGGTTGGGGAACACTAACCATGAAACCAGTAAAAATCTATGTCTGCTATTGGAGGCGGGTAGAAATCCCATGGATTGTTTTCACATGCAGTCAAGAACCCAAGCATGTAAGATTGGTTCTGAAGCAAGAGATATTCTTAGTATTTGTAATTATGCGGTTTCAGGGATTGTTGGCTTGAAAAATAAGGCAAACAGATTGCATAATGAGGAAGGACTATCCCTATTACCGAAGGATGGCTTAAAGCTTCTGTATGACATTCTTATGAAATGGATGCAAATCCCCTTCCGTGCACCCAAGTACTTCTTTAAATTAAGGTACACAGTCACACTGTTTATTTTAACTAGAAAATCTTTTTGTTGATTTCTCAACATTATTTGGTCTTGATTTTGAGTAATGGAATGAAAAGTAAAAAGGAAGAGGACAAACCGAGAGTAGAAAACCTTAGCTGCCCCTCCTTTTGATTTGATGTTTAAGAGGGATACTTCCTGATAAGAAAATTTCTCTATGCATATCATATGCTTTATCCAGTTTTAACTGTGTAATTTTTGTTAGGTTATCTATTAACATCATATTATTGATTATACGATTTTTTCTTTTCCATTTACACCATCATTCTGATGTTTATGATTTACATAAATTTCAGGCCTTGCTGTGGGTCAGAACTCTTTGCTGTCAACGAAACTAGAAACCCAGATGGAATATATGTTTCCCCAGGCTTCAGCTTGTCATTAAATTTGTGTCTTCAATTAAGAAATGTGGCATCAGATATCCCAGTCCGGTTGAAAAACTTGTACTGCGTGCTCTACAGTAGAGTATCCTTTCAGGAACCAACAGAAAGTGGAGTAAACAATCAGCAAAACCAGGGTAGTTATCAAGCTTGTGAAACTGATGACATGGTAGAGATGAATGAAAAGCTGTTGCAGTATGTAACAGAGTGCAGTACAAAAAAGAGTAATAAGCGTCGAAGGGGCAACAATGATGGTGAGTTTGTAAATTCGTTTGTGCGTTTCGAAGTGAATGAAAGAGGGCAAGGGTTCTCAAATTGCTTGCTTGATGTTTCTGCTTTTCCAGTGGGTTCTTATAGAATCAAATGGCATAGCTGTTGTATTGATAGCCAGGGTACTTGTTGGACCCTCCCCCATTTGAATTTGGGACCTGTATTTACTGTACATAGGTTATAGGTTGATTTTTTAATAAATTAAACCAAACTTGTAAATGATCTTGTTCTCTGTATTGATTCTACTGTACAGTTTGTAATTTTTCCAATCTACTTTATGAAGAAATTGTATCCTGCAATATAGCCAATGGCTGTTCAATGTTGGGATGTACACTTGGGAAGCTTGAATTGTCTATTTTGTGAGATTCATGTGAGCAATCGCAGATCCATGAATTTTTCAAAGAAGGGTCAATGTTAAAAAGGCTAAAAGGTCCCCAAAAAAAAAATTGAACAACCAAATAGCCGTACAATTAAAACAATATTAATATTATTCATAATTAAAATAAATAAGAGTTTTACCTCTAAGACTAATTGACTATAGTCTATTTTGTATATTAATTAATATGCACTAAATGCATGTTATACAATTATCTACCAAAATTCATATCAAATATGAACAAAATGCATGTCAATTACACAACTAGTCTACTAAATTCATATGAAATCATCCATTAATCTAACCAAAATCAATACCAATTAATCTTATCCAATGTACATGTGATTTGGAGTTCACGAGATAAAAGTACATGTGATTACGAGTTCGGGGTAATTTTCGATGAATTTTTCGGAGCACAGATGATTTTTTAATGAATTTTCAAAGTTAGTCTAGTTAAAATTTAACACATGGCGCCTTGATAGTTGACTATATTTAAAAGTAATTGAGAAGCACAGGATTCTAACTACAAATGCATCACATCGTCTTCTTCTTTGACCTTGGTCTGCACCTTAAGTGAAAAATTTTCAAAATCTTTTAAAATTGATTACTTTGGTTGTGAAGGTTCAATTGACGAACCGTTTTCTCCTACATGATCGTGAGATTGAGCCTAACAATCTAAGGTAAATATTCACGGTCTCACATAACATCAACAAAACAGCCTCTTTGAGGCTTTTAATTGAACACTTGGTGGGCACAAGCAGAGGTGCAAATTCCTGCATCTCCAATGCATTTTAAGGCGAGGGAAGGTGCATCTGCACCTCCTTGTGCCTCTGTGGATTCGCCATTGCATGTGAGAGCAAAGCCAGAACAGACAATGTGTGAAATTCTATAGTAAGGGTGCCATATATGGACCCCTCATGTGGACATTTAGATTAGCCACATGATCATTTCATTAAACTTACGTGAAGTTACTATTCAAATGAATCATGTGGCTAATATGAAGGTTCACATCTATAGTCCGTATATGGCACCCTCACCATAGAATGACTCCAAACAACGCAAGAAGAAAATCTTTTTTGTGAATGGGGTAGCCGAGTGGAAAAGGGCCTTCATTTGTAGATAAATGGTCTTAGGTTTGAATTCCACGACACTAGTGTGTGAGAGAAAAACCCCCTCCCCTTTCCTAACTTAAGCAAAACAAAAAAAAAAAACCCAAGAAACAAAAAAAAAAACAGCCAACACAAATTACAGTCCATAAGTCATCAATAAATAATAATAACAAACATATAATAAATATTATTTTAAAAGACAAGTAAGAGCATCCCCAAGGGAGTATACAAATGAAATATGCCAAATTGTACTATAAGGTACTAGGCAATGCAAGTGTACAAATCATTATTATATTATTGATTTTTATCTTTTACATTTACAATTATATTTTATAGAAAATAGGTGTGAGAGTGAGGATGATATTTTTATTATAAAAAGTAAGGGCTAGTTTGGCATTGCTGTGCTGTGAAAATAATCGCTGTCAGATTTGCTATGAGAGAAATCAGCTGTGAGATAAAGCAGTTTGGCGTTTGGTAAAATTTTTGTTAAAAGTGTTGTTGGTATTTATTTTACGCATAATCAGAAAATGATTGCCGCATAATCATTAAACCCAGTGCCTCTTCGAAATTGATTCCTGAATAATCAGAAAATGAAAGCACCTCATTAATTGCTTTCCCTTATAGCTTTCTCTCACAGCAATTTTTAACAATAAGTGATTTTCTCACAGTTTACCAAACGGGTTGGGCTTCTCAAAATTTTTTAAAAATCACTTATCACCCCAAATAAGCAATGCCAAACTGACACTAAGTGGGGCCCAATATACATCTTCACTTTGTAGTAGGCAAATATTGCCTTATTGGGGAGAGTAGATATGTTTTACCTACCCATTTGTCTAGACCTAGCAATATTGCACACGACCCGTTAACACGACATAAATTCGCACGAAATTATCAGTATTTGGGTTGAGCTTAATGGGTCGGGTTGAAAACGGGTGAACCCGTTAGCCACCCATTAAGCTAACTGGTCGTGTCGGGTCGAAAACGGGTGAACCCGTTAGCCACCCGTTAAGGAGGTTAATTTTGTAATTTTGCAAATTTTTTTTTTCTTTTCTTCTTCCCCTTTTCCTCTTTAGTTTTCTTCTTTCCTTGTCTTTTTCTTCTTTCATTTTTTTTTACTTTTCTTCTTTCCCCTTTTCCTTTTCTTATTCCTTCCGTTCTTCTCTTCTTCTCTTCTTCTCTTCTTCTCTGCTCTTTTTTGGTCAAGATTCTCTTATGCTCTTCTTCTCTCCACTCAATAGACTCTGCCAGCCCAACCACCTGGATCAAGGAGGAGGTTGTTGGTTTTGGTTCTCTCAGTCAATTTTGAATTTTCTTTCTTCCTCAGTTTATGTAGTTGTTGGGTTTTTAATATATCTTTTGGGGTGAGAAGACTGAAATAAAGAGGGAAGAAAAGTTAGGGCTGGGGTTTGGGGGAAAAAAGACAGAGAAGGTGTGTTGGGTAGAGAAGCTATGATAGTTTTTTTTTTTTTCCTGGTTTATTCTTAATGGGTTAACGGGTCGTGTCGGATATTCGCAAATTGTAACGGGTCGTGTTTGGGTCTAGTGTTTGTCACCCATTAACTTAACGGGTCGTGTCGTGTTAACCCGTTAACTTAACGGGTTGACACGAACACAACCCGAAACCCGTTAATACAACCTGTTTGCCAGGTCTACATTTGTCTCTTCCTTTGGAGCATATAAATGCTAATGTGTAACACAAATGAAGTCTGCTTACTCTTTTACCTCAACAAATTAGCCATTCAACTAGAGTTCCTTTCAGAACTCCAAATTCCCCGCCAAATTCAAACTACCTCTTTGTGCTTAATGAACCTCTCTTTTGCACGCAAGACATTTACCCTCATAACCTCACGCTATTACACTTGTGCCACTGTGCTCCACCAGCCTTTGGACCTCCACTATTTTCTTCAGCTTTTAGCTACCCACCACTCTCTTTCATTCACTCAACAAGCTCATGCTCAAGTTCTCACTCATGGCCTCCAACAAAACCCTTTTCTCGCCACAAACCTCATTTCTGCTTATGCTCTTTGTGGAAACCCAACCAAGTCGAATATGGTCTTCCACTCTGTTGAGCCCAAGAGTGTGTATTTATGGAACTCATTGATTAAAGGCCATGTTCGAAGAAATGTGTAACCGTAATGTATTGCCGGACGATTATACCTTAGCGACCATGGCCAAAGTTTCCGGCGATTTGCCCCTTTGCTGGCGCCCACCACTTGTTCGACTAAATGCCTCAAAGAAGTTGTTTTGTTTTCTGCTGTGTGAGATATTTACCTTAGATTGTTGGGCTCGATCTCACGAGCATGTAGGAGAACACGGTTCATCAATCGGAGCCCCACAACCAAAGTTATGAATTTTCGAAGGGTTTCCAGAATTGAAGCTGAGTCAATCCAGCACTTCTCATTTTGATTCTTTTTAAATGGTCCAATAACAAGCCGACACATGTCAATTTCTAATTGACCTAACTTAAAAAATTCATTAAAATCTCATATGTGTGCTGAAAAATTCACTAAAAATTACCCCGAACTTTTATTCACATGTACTTTTATCTCATGACCTCCAAATCACATGTGCTTTTTGGTTAGATTAATTGGTATTGACTTTTGTTAGATTAATTTTGTAATTGACATGGATTTTGTTCATATCTGATATGAATTTTGGTAAACTAATTGTGTCACTGACTTGGATTTTGTTGCATATTAATTGATATTCCAAATAGACTATAATCAATTAGTTATAGATGTAAAACTCTTATTTATTTTAATTATGCATAACATCAGTATTGTTTAAATTCTAAGGGCATTAGGTTGTTTAAATTATTTTTTGAATTTTTAGCCTTTTTTTTTTAAACACACTACACAAATGTTAAAACTTGAACCTAGGACCTTGTCTGAGTTCCTTGCAAATATTTAACCTTTGAAATATGAGATTTTTTATTTAAACCCCACACTTCTCTAGGTTCCCCCCATGTTCTAAGGGGGGTGTATTCAATTAGGATTCTAGAGCGTTTAAAAAGATTTTGTTTAAGTGCCAGCTTTCATAGAACTTGATGGAACTTTATTATTCGTATAGAACTTGATAGACTTTCAGAAGACTTATGTATAATTTTTTAATAAAAATTTCTTAAGCTTTCATAGAACTTGATAGACTTTTATTCTAGACTTATGTAGACAATATATTTCATTTTAAAGAAAGAAACTTGAATTTTTTCAATCAAATTTGTTTTTGTTACCCAAAGCAAAAACAAAAAGTACTTGTTTGCTATGGAAGAACATATGCACAGTTCAAAATGAAAAGAATAATCCAAGAATGCTATGTTAAATATGCACAACACTTTTTGTATGCACAGTACCTATTTGACCATGAATGCTGTGTCAAATATGCACAGGTAAAAAAGATGAAATAAAATTTTAAACAACATGAAATAAAAAACCAAATTCATAACATCTTTTCCTTCAACAACATGGATATTTCAAAAGAAAGGTTGTCAATTATTTCAATTTTCTATCTAGTCGTATATAGATATTTCGAAAGAAAAACAAGTAGTAACAAGCATAAACCTAATAGCAAGAAAAACACGATGAAGAAAAAATCATGGAAAAACAAAACCCAACGAGGTATTGATCAAAGAAAAAATAGGGAGCATACCTTCACAGATGGAAGAAGGAAGCTGTTCGTCTTTGCAGAGAGAAAAGCTAGGGCAGGAGAAAAACGTCTGATGAAATACTTGGGGGGGGGGGTGAGGTTTGATTTATTTTGGTCTTTGTTATTTATAACTCTCTCTCCTTAAAACCTACGAAAATTTATCACTTAATGAAATCCTTCCAAATATATGACCTTTCAAATACACTTAGATTTGATTCAACTTTTTTATAATCCTAATTGAATACACCCATATTTGAATGGACTTTTTAAAAGTTCATATAAGTCCGAATTGAATACACCTAGACTTGTAAAACCTCTTTTAAAGTTTGTATAAATCCAAATTGAATACACCCGGATTTTTAAAACCTTTTTAAACGCTTTATAATCCTAATTGAATACACCCCCCTAAGTTCACCCAAACTTTTAATTTAAATTTTCACAATTTCTAAGAAAACCTCACTATCTTCCCAAACTACCCTTAAATACAACCCAAACTGAAAAAAATAAGAACTAAAATAGATTTTCTATTTAAACCCCACAATTTTCTTTGTTCTCAGTAAAAAAAACACAAACAAATGAAACCCCAAATCAGAAATTTAATACTTTCTAGAGAAAGAAAACAAATTTACCTCTCTCCAAGAACTGTAACTGGAATTCTAACACTTGGGTATTGTTGAGAGAGAGAGGGAGAGATTGTAAACAGGAAGTTGGAAGGAGGTTTATAAAACTTAATATGAAGAATGGTGGGGTGTGTGGGGTGTATAGATGTACTAGGGTTAATTATTAAGTTGGATGACCTTTTTTGTCTTTTTACACAATAATAAAACTTATGGCTTAATGATTTAAGTAGAGTGTTGCTATTTCCACCCACTTGTCCTATTTTCCCACCCACCTTATCTTCAAAATTTTATAGACAAATTTACTCATTTGTAAAATGACTTTTAAGGACTTAAAGAACAAACCTCAACCCTAAAATAAAAACTCAATTTCATAAGAATTAAAAAAGAAAAAAAAGTAGTTAATTAAACAAAGCGACACCAAATAATGAATGAGAGAGGGAATTTTTTGGAGATTCTATACATAGTTCTTTTTCTTTTTTCTTTTTTTTAACAAAGAGTTCATGAATTCCAAACTGAAATTGAGATGCTTTCAAAGCTTAGACACAGGCATTTAATCTCTTTGATTGGTTTTTGTGAAGAAGACGGTGAGATGGTTCTTGTTTATGATTACATGGCTAATGGGACTCTAAAGGAACACCTGTACAAGAGCAACCAACCTCCCATGGAAGCAAAGCTTGGAAATTTGCGTCGGAGCTGCTAGAGGATTACATTATCTTCATACTGGTGCTAGGTGCACCATCATCCATAGAGATATGAAAACCACAAACCTTCAATTGGACGAGAATTGGGTAGCTAAAGTGTCCGATTTCGGTCTATCAAAATATTATTCAAAATCAAACCCATGTTAGTACAGTGGTGAAGGGTTGCTTTGGGGGGGAAATAAAACATAAAGAAAATATATCTCCCCCATATTAATGAATGAAAGAGGGAATTTTTGGATTCAAGAGACAGATTCACTTGCAGAGAAAAGAAGAAGGACAAGTAAGAGGAAGAAAGACATTAAACTTGGCATTTATTTAAGAATAATTTTTATTTTTTAATTCACGTTTTTTAAGGAAAATATATTTGTATGTTTTAATTAAGAGAAAAACCAAAGCAGAGGATTCGAATCTTTAATAGATTAGCAAAGAGAATTTTTTTAAACTAATAATTAAAGGGTATTTTAGGAATAATGGTGGGTGGAAAGATAGGATTATGTTTTTTCAAATTTACATGGTGGGTGGGAAGATAAGGTAGGTGAGGAAATAGGACAGGGTGAGTGGAAATAGCAACACTCTTTAAGTATTGGGGTGAACAAAGAGAAGTACGAGGTTTAAATAGAAAATCTCTTAAATATTGCACCTTTTCTGAAAAATTCATAGATCCACCATTACATACAAATAATATCAGGGGAGGAAAAAGTCGAATCTAAACCTTGCTTACATGAATAAATGCTATATAAGATTTTAGTTTTCAACTTTGGGCAAATTCCCTCTTTTGCATGCAATTCTCTCTCATGCTCCATTTGGATGAAGAAATTGCAAATTACATAGAATTCCAAAGAATCAAGGAGCACCTTGGCCAAGCTGCAACTTACGGGCAAGTTGGTGCAGCTTACAATCAACATCTAATGGCTCACACAAAGCGATAAAATTAACAAACAACTACAGAGCAAGGCGATAACACAAAGTGATAAAGCTAGCAAACAACTATAGAGCTGTACCATAAACACAAATCACACACCAATATCCATGGCCATAGAGTATTTTGTCAAGACTTCCCAAATCCAGCCATAGTGCCGCAAAGATCACAAAACCCATTCAACACATTCATAAATTTAGTCAGAAAACCCAATTTTGATAGCCATTCAGAAACCATGGTAACCCTAAAATAGAAAAATATAAATTGAAGGAGAGAAAGGCTTGAAGACCAACCTTCAAACTTGATCCAGAGAGATGTGTAACCCAAGAAGAACTCCTTCTCCTTACTTCTCTGGCTTGCAGCTTTTTTTATAAAGCGACAAGGGAATCTGTTGTCCAGGGTTTCATAGGTTTTTGGCGCTTTTTTTTTTTAATTTTTTATGTTCATGAAAAGTTTGGCTGTTTTTTTTGTTGTTGTAAGTTTTGACACACTGGAAAATATGAATTCTTGCACTATGGAAAATTGTGAAATGACGCCTATTTTGGTGGAAATTAAACTCTGGAATTTGATGCCTCAATTTCCATGATTTTTTCCTCGCGTCATTTAATAAATTCCGTACTTAAGTTGCCAAACAAGGGAATTGTCAATTTCTCCTCTTAAATTTCCGACTTTTAGCTAAATTCCAAGTTATTTTCCCTTATCCAAACGGGGAGTGTCAAAGTCCTTGTGCTTCTGTGTTTTGTCTCCCCGTTGGTGGGGTAGACACCTTGATAAGTCCATAAATTTACACATTTATGTACTCTTTATACTTAGTTTTCATAGGAGAATTTGATTTAAAAGGACTTATTACTTTATTTTCTCAATTTTCAGCTTTCTAGAGCAAGTAATTTGTTTTCAACGGAAATACAACTTTTTGGTGGAGTTTCAGTACAAGACCAATTGGAGCAGCCAATGACTATTTGGAGCAACCAATGAGAGCAGTCTTTGAAGTTAAGTCAGCATAAGGTGCAATCCTGTCAAAACTGTGCTGTTGTGGAAGAATGACTATTTGAAGACTTTCCCTGATTTTTCTTCAAGGCGTGCGATATATGGCTGGAAATATAAGACAAAAATCTACAATTTATATATTTTTCCTGAATTTTCTTGGAGGAGGAACAACCCCAAACGTTCCTGCAAAGTAACTGACGTGTTATCCCAGTCCAAGTAGGAAGAGGAGTCAATTACTTACCCATTTTGGATTTATGTTTTAATTAGGTTTTTCTTTATTTTTGAGTTGCTTTAAAAGCCCAGCTAGGGTAGGAATAGACGTGGGGTGTTTTATTTAAGCATAAGAAACAACTCCCTTGTAGGGACATGCAAAGACACTTATTTTGGTCTTTGTTATTTATAACTCCCACGTGGGGTGAGGTTGGATTTATTTTGGTCTTTGTTATTTATAACTCTCTCTCCTTAAAACCTACGAAAATTTATCACTTAATGAAATCCTTCCAAATATATGACCTTTCAAATACACTTAGATTTGATTCAACTTTTTTATAATCCTAATTGAATACACCCATATTTGAATGGACTTTTTAAAAGTTCATATAAGTCCAAATTGAATACACCTAGACTTGTAAAACCTCTTTTAAAGTTTGTATAAATCCAAATTGAATACACCCGGATTTTTAAAACCTTTTTAAACGCTTTATAATCCTAATTGAATACACCCCCCTAAGTTCACCCAAACTTTTAATTTAAATTTTCACAATTTCTAAGAAAACCCCACTATCTTCCCAAACTACCCTTAAATACAACCCAAACTGAAAAAAATAAGAACTAAAATAGATTTTCTATTTAAACCCCACAATTTTCTTTGTTCTCAGTAAAAAAAACACAAACAAATGAAACCCCAAATCAGAAATTTAATACTTTCTAGAGATTCTAGAGAAAGAGAACAAATTTACCTCTCTCCAAGAACTGTAACTGGAATTCTAACACTTGGGTATTGTTGAGAGAGAGAGAGAGAGAGATTGTAAACAGGAAGTTGGAAGAAGGTTTATAAAACTTAATATGAAGAATGGTGGGGTGTGTGGGGTGTATAGATGTACTAGGGTTAATTATTAAGTTGGATGACCTTTTTTGTCTTTTTACACAATAATAAAACTTATGGCTTAATGATTTAAGTAGAGTGTTGCTATTTCCACCCACTTGTCCTATTTTCCCACCCACCTTATCTTCAAAATTTTATAGACAAATTTACTCATTTGTAAAATGACTTTTAAGGACTTAAAGAACAAACCTCAACCCTAAAATAAAAACTCAATTTCATAAGAATAAAAAAAGAAAAAAAAGTAGTTAATTAAACAAAGCGACACCAAATAATGAATGAGAGAGGGAATTTTTGGGAGATTCTATACATAGTTCTTTCTCTTTTTTTTAACAAAGAGTTCATGAATTCCAAACTGAAATTGAGATGCTTTCAAAGCTTAGACACAGGCATTTAGTCTCTTTGATTGGTTTTTGTGAAGAAGAAGGTGAGATGGTTCTTGTTTATGATTACATGGCTAATGGGACTCTAAAGGAACACCTGTACAGGAGCAACCAACCTCCCATGGAAGCAAAGCTTGGAAATTTGCGTCGGAGCTGCTAGAGGATTACATTATCTTCATACTGGTGCTAGGTGCACCATCATCCATAGAGATATGAAAACCACAAACCTTCAATTGGACGAGAATTGGGTAGCTAAAGTGTCCGATTTCGGTCTATCAAAATATTATTCAAAATCAAACCCATGTTAGTACAGTGGTGAAGGGTTGCTTTGGGGGGGAAATAAAACATAAAGAAAATATATCTCCCCCATATTAATGAATGAAAGAGGGAATTTTTGGATTCAAGAGACAGATTCACTTGCAGAGAAAGGAAGAAGGACAAGTAAGAGGAAGAAAGACATTAAACTTGGCATTTATTTAAGAATAATTTTTATTTTTTAATTCACGTTTTTTAAGGAAAATATATTTGTATGTTTTAATTATGAGAAAAACCAAAGCAGAGGATCCGAATCTTTAATAGATTAGCAAAGAGAATTTTTTTAAACTAATAATTAAAGGGTATTTTAGGAATAATGGTGGGTGGAAAGATAGGATTATGTTTTTTCAAATTTACATGGTGGGTGGGAAGATAAGGTAGGTGAGGAAATAGGACAGGGTGGGTGGAAATAGCAACACTCTTTAAGTATTGGGGTGAACAAAGAGAAGTACGAGGTTTAAATAGAAAATCTCTTAAATATTGCACCTTTTCTGAAAAATTCATAGATCCGCCATTACATACAAATAATATCAGGGGAGGAAAAAGTCGAATCTAAACCTTGCTTACATGAATAAATGCTATATAAGATTTTAGTTTTCAACTTTGGGCAAATTCCCTCTTTTGCATGCAATTCTCTCTCATGCTCCATTTGGATGAAGAAATTGCAAATTACATAGAATTCCAAAGAATCAAGGAGCACCTTGGCCAAGCTGCAACTTACGGGCAAGTTGGTGCAGCTTACAATCAACATCTAATGGCTCACACAAAGTGATAAAATTAACAAACAACTACAGGGCAAGGCGATAACACAAAGTGATAAAGCTAGCAAACAACTATAGAGCTGTACCATAAACACAAATCACACACCAATATCCATGGCCATAGAGTATTTTGTCAAGACTTCCCAAAATCCAGCCATAGTGCCGCAAAGATCACAAAACCCATTCAACACATTCATAAATTTAGTCAGAAACACCCAATTTTGATAGCCATTCAGAAACCATGGTAACCCTAAAATAGAAAAATATAAAGTGAAGGAGAGAAAGGCTTGAAGACTAACCTTCAAACTTGATCCAGAGAGATGTGTAACCCAAGAAGAACTCCTTCTCCTTACTTCTCTGGCTTGCAGCTTTTTTTATAAAGCGACAAGGCAATCTGTTGTCCAGGGTTTCATAGGTTTTTGGCGCTTTTTTTTTAATTTTTATTTGTTCATGAAAAGTTTGGCTGTTTTTTTGTTGTTGTAAGTTTTGACACACTGGAAAATATGAATTCTTGCACTATGGAAATTGTGAAATGATGCCTATTTTGGTGGAAATTAAACTCTGGAATTTGATGCCTCAATTTCCATGATTTTTTCCGTGCGTCATTTAATAAATTCCGTACTTAAGTTGCCAAACAAGGGAATTGTCAATTTCTCCTCTTAAATTTCCGACTTTTAGCTAAATTCCAAGTTATTTTCCCTTATCCAAACGGAGAGTCAAAGTCCTTGTGCTTCTGTGTTTTGTCTCCCCGTTGGTGGGGTAGACACCTTGATAAGTCCATAAATTTACACATTTATGTACTCTTTATACTTAGTTTTCATTGGAGAATTTGATTTAAAAGGACTTATTACTTTATTTTCTCAATTTTCAGCTTTCTGGAGCAAGTAATTTGTTTTCAACGGAAATACAACTTTTTGGTGGAGTTTTAGTACAAGACCAATTGGAGCAGCCAATGACTATTTGGAGCAACCAATGAGAGCAGTCTTTGAAGTTAAGTCAGCATAAGGTGCAATCCCGTCAAAACTGTGCTGTTGTGGAAGAATGACTATTTGAAGACTTTCCTGATTTTTCCTCAAGGCGTGCGATATATGGCTGGAAATATAAGACAAAAATCTACAATTTATATATTTTTCCTGAATTTTCTTGGAGGAGGAACAACCCCAAACGTTCCTGCAAAGTAACTGACGTGTTATCCCAGTCCAAGTAGGAAGAGGAGTCAATTACTTACCCATTTTGGATTTATGTTTTAATTAGGTTTTTCTTTATTTTTGAGCTGCTTTAAAAGCCCAGGTAGGGTAGGAATAGACGTGGGGTGTTTTATTTAAGCATAAGAAACAACTCCCTTGTAGGGACATGCAAAGACTTGGAGAAATTGGAGACGCTGGAAGAGTACCGCAATTGGCTAAGTTTTATTGTTTCTTCCTTATGTTTTTGTTTATGTCGAATTTATATGATTATGTGTAGCTAATTTTATTTTGCTAGAGGGCATGATGTAGCCCTAGTATGATAATCTAGTTTTCTTATTTTACCTATCTATTGATTGCCGTTTGATCTTGGATTCTTAATCATTGTGTTTAATAACTTGGTTGATTATCTTGATGCTTGATCACCATCTAGAATTTTAATTGAGTTAATCGGATGCAAATTAGAGTAAATACCATAGTTAATTTGAGGCTTGCTTCTTGTGATTAGGATTTGTAATTGGTCTAGGGTAAATACCATACTCCTAGGGTTTACATGCTTGTTCGAGGTTTTCACAGATCTTAATGAGTTTCTATGTGTTGATATTTGATCTAAATACCATAGGCGAATTGCATGTAGGAATATACGAGTCAACCTAAATACCATAGGTAATTCATGAAAAAGGAAAACTAAGCGGCAACATCGAATGGTTAGTTAATAATTAGGTGAATAAGAGGCTAGATCAAATTACTAGTGGTGAATTCATCTTCCTAGTGCTTTTATCAATTTGAATTTCTCATCTTGTGTTTTGTGACTTTCTATTTATTTTGTCTTTTAATTTCGTTTATCATTCTTTCAAAAACCCCTTTCGTGTTTACGTGAGTATGCTATGTGTTTAATTTCTTGTCTATATAATTAGAGTAGTTAAACTATTTTGTGAAGTAAATTAGGTTAGACTAATTGGTAGTTGAAATAAAATTAAAAATAAAAAGCATGAAGGAAATTCCACTACTATTTACTATAATTCCGAACTTGTGTGCACAAAAGTCTCAAGAGCTAGATGTCGGTGGAATTGGACCTTGGCTGCTCAACCATAAAACTGGTCGTGCCAATTAATCCATTAACTTTACTTTGAATCTGCTCAACTATATAACCAACTGTAAACAGAATCATATTGTTTTTTGTCGTAATCAATCAATGTTGATTTAAAACTCCATAATTATATAATTAATTGGAAAAAATAATTTGAATCTGCATACGCAAACATATGACTAAGGTTCGGTGCCTAATAACCTAATTGTTCATGATAATAAATTGTGACAACACATAAAAGACATAAAAGTCAAAACCTCCCCTCCCACCTCCAAGCAAGTAATTAAATTATATACGCATGGGGTTTGGCTTTGCCGTCAACTTTCATAGCTCCCAACCTCTAACGACCATGTTCCTATCGCCCGTACGATGCACATGGGGCCCTATTGGAGGACAATAATATCGCAGAGGGAAATTGGTCTTCCAATCATAACAACTTTGCATTCTCTTCAATCGCTGTCTAATGTTGCAAAAGCTAGCTAATGTACAGCTGTATGTATGTACTTCTTTAACAAGGTTTACAAAATGTCAAATTGTAAGTTGTATCTACTTCCTTAATAAGGTACAATTAAACGCGTTGAGGGGTGATATATAATTAGAACACTCGTTCTGTTGTTATTTCGAGTTCGACTTTCAATTTTCTCATTGTGTTATCATAGATGTGATCAGGTATGTTAGGACTTAGGAGCACGCCCTACATGTCTAAATGCACAAGTATAGATCTCACTTTACTAATTGGTATGACCCTATAGATGAAAGACAGTAAGGTAATGGAAATAAAGATATTTCATATATGAACTTGTCTTATTGAAAGAAATATTTTGATAAATGAATGTCTATATTCATCTCTATCTACACTATGAAAATGAACCAATAACAACAACAATTAGCAAACTCTCTTCTTCCTCATATCCTTAGATTAAAGAAGAGAAGCGTCTACCAAGATCATTCTTAGCATCAATCTTCATCCTTTGTCTTCTCTATCAACCACTATATCCTTACCTTCATATGCACAAGAAGATGAAAATATTTAATTTCCATATCATATACGGACAGGCTTGTTATGTGTTCAACCTTGTTACTTTGTGGATCATCAGGCATCAAGTTCACAATGAAAAACAGGTGAAGCAAACGAGTGTAAGTCACCAAAAATGATGTCATCTCCTTCGGCATAACTATTCAAGTCTTGGCAGTCAAAATACGTTTGAATGTCATCGGGAAAACTCCGGCGTGGTATGTCTGGCTCTGAAAGTGTCGACGAGCAATCTGTCGACGACGTTGAGGTTCTCTCAAGCATTTCCTTGAACTTAGGGGATTGTAGAAGAAGCCCTAATGCCGATGGCGCTGAGGCACCATTTCCTGGCCGTGGCAAAGCTACTGTTGACTCGCTAGTGCTACTAGAACTCAAGTGGTAATTAGGAATGAACCCTAACCCTAATTTCGAATTAGGGTTTTGCATTGGACCAAGGTCACCATTAGGTTTTGGTTGAGGGTTGTTAGGAACATTTTGATTATTTGGGCATAGTGACTTGATGTAACGGCTAAGGTCGAAGTTTGTGACAGCATTAAGTCCACGGTACTCTATTGCTGCCATGTCATATGCTGTTGCTGCTTCTTCTTGGGTAGCTGCCAAACACAAAATTAAAAACGATATTACAATTCAAAGTGTACGTAATTTGTGTGGGATCCCAAAGAGGAATATTAAATTCAAGAATTTAATTTGCTAGCCGATGTTGGTAGAAGGTTTGGATATTTATTTTTTTGTTTTGAGAAAAGTTTGAATGAAATTTTGAATAGCTGCATAGGCAGTTGAGGTTAGGTGATCTACATCCCAACTAATAGATTTGATTTCATGTTTCCATTGTTTTCTTTATCCCGTTATATCTTGGGCCCATGTAGGGTTGTTTTTTCATTATGAATTTATGTGGTGGACATCTTTCTGTGTCACAATTTTATTTATTTGGTGTTAGTTGTTGGACTACATTCATGACGTGTGCTGCCTTAAATCTTGCCACGTGGCATTTAAAAAGGAATAACTGGGTTTAGGTAAGGCCATGCACTAAAGAAATAAACGGTAAAAAGTGAGAATTACCATATGTTCCAAGGTAGAGATATTTGTTACCGAAAACCCTGCCAATTCGAGCCTCCCATCTTCCATTATGATGGTGTCTGCACATTAAAATGAGTCTATTTATGAAACGCCAAAATTTAAAACTCACTTTACCTCTGTAAAGTAAGTGGTACAAAATTTCCAATACAAGCATAGATTGTGACAGCCATCCCAATCTTTTGGCAACTCAGCATCTTTGCTTACATGCGCCTTTTTATTTTATTTACCCAAGTGGATGTAAAAGAAGCCAAGTGAAAGCAATTTAATTATAAAATTTAAATATTGGTGTAAATATATAAAATCTACTGACATAATTGAATATGAAATTAATGAAAATTACCTTGCTACGCCTCTGTATTTTGAAACTCCACGAGAAAATCCACTACTTTTCCTGTAAATTAATTAAAAATTTATTGATAAATAACAATTTAACATCTCTAATATTTATATCACCAGCAGAGGTAGTATTTTTTTTGTTTATCACCTCCTCAATGATCCAATGTATTCTTCTTTCGACTGGCTCTCCATTTCCTTGAGCTCTTCTGGGTAAGTGTCCAACTGAATTAATTAATAATAATAATTTAGTAAAAATTAAGGTTGATTTCATGCTAATAACATTGATGAATGTAAAACTGGTTTTAATTAATCAAAGATCCACCAAATCCAATTTCAGAGAGGAAAAAAATTATACTGGGAAATTGAGGATTGAATCTTGTCCCCAATACTTTAATGCTGCCAAGTCATAAGCACGTGCAGCAGCTTCTTCATCATCATATGCTCCTAACAAATGCAGTATCCCATATTAAATGATTCACTTCCTTGCCCAACCAAATTTTTATTTTTATTTTAAAAAAAATTAAAAGATAAATGAATTAAAGGGCAGTAAAATGAAGAAGAATTTATATATATAATGGCTTTTCATTTCCATGAAGAGTTGTTTTAAAATGGGACATACCTAGATAAACTGCATTTGAGTTGGGATTAATTCCAACATCATCATCATCAACACCAAGCAGGAAATTGACACAAGAAAAAATGTTAACCCCAATAGCTTAATTGTACCAAAAATGGAAGAAGCAAAAAAGAAAACCAAGAGAAGAGATTAAGAACCTTGTCTTCCTTTCTTGTTTTGGGACTCATTCCAGCAATTCTTATCCCACAAATGAGCTTCATATCGGCCTGTCCATCGGTGCCTTAAACAAATAATCAACATTAATCACTCCAATATGTAAAAAGAGAAATGAGAAAGAACCCAACTCCAAAACAAGAAAAAACCAGAGAGAAACAGGCAAAAACTACAAACTTACTTAGTTTATGGATATATCCATGAATATGTATTATATAATTACCTTGTGACTCCGCGGTAGATAGAGCTCCGCTGAGGCGGAGAGTCACGGCGGACGCTTTTACGCGTCCGCTTGACTTTTGTTGTAGCAGTACTATTGGTGTTGTTGGTGTTGCTGGTGTTGCTGTTGTTAGAGCTTGCAGTGTTCTTTTGGTTTTGCTGTGAGGTTTTCGCCATTAAACTCTCTCAGCCGAAGAGTCCAAAAGAACAAGGAGAGTAAGAGAGAAAAAGGAAAGAGAGAAGAGAGAAGAGAGAGAGAGAGAGAGAGAGAGAGAGAGAGAGAGAGAGAGAGAGAGAGAGAGTGTTAGATGGGTGTGACTAGGGTATAATATAAGTGAGAAGGGTTTTGAAGGAATAATATAATATAATGGAGGGAGAGCAAATTGGGTTCGATTTTCTTTGGCCCAAAAAAAGAAAGAAGAGAAAAAAAAAAAAAAAGGATTTGGTTTTGGTTTTGGTTTTGGAATTAATTTAGGGTTAAAGGGATGAGAAAATAGAAGGTGTTGAGCCGGCTGATGAGAAGAGTCTTTTGTGGCCGTCTCTAAGCGGCTTCTACCCATTTACCTCTTGTCCTCACTTGTTCTTTTGGGTGTGTGAAAATTGATAGCACTTTCTCTCCATTTTGTCCTATTAAATATTTATATAAATCAAGCAATTATATATATATATATATAAATATGTAGACTAGAGGGTTCATGAGTCATGAGCTTAATCACCCTTGATTAACTTATAAACTAACTCCCTTTAATTCTATCTCTTCTTGTTTGGGTGATTATCTTGTTTTTTCCTCCATCATTCTATATCGTCATCACTTATTTATTTATTTAATTTTTACTATTTTTTTAAAATTATTATATATATTTTCCATGCGAAACTTTTGTACTGTTTGGTTATTCATATCCCTGGTACAGTTTTCGGGAAAAAAAATCCCACCACTCTATTTTCATACTTATATACACTGAGATTTTATTTTGGTTTTGTTTTATTTTATCTCTAAGAATTTATTTTGGCAGTGCCTACGATGATCTTGTTAAGAGATGCAATCAGTAGACGCAAAAAATTATGACTACAGAAAGAAACTTCTCAACTGATTATAGTGCACGACATTAAACATTAATGACCTTAGAAGTAAAATTAAATTGAGTAGTACTCTCTTCTATTATATTATGCGTTTACTAATAGTACAAAATGACATAGGTGCTGTTAAACGAACCTTCAAATTAACTGAGTACACTTATTGTCAAACTATTTACTGAATTACTAATTTACTCTAATATAAAATGACCAAAAATGACATTGAATTGTGAAACAAATGTAATTTTAATAAATACACCCTACTAATCATATTCCACTCTAATCAAACGTAAGCAAAAACCCTATGAAAATAGCAAATTAGCAATAGCAATGAATGGTTAGTATAATGCGAAAAGGTGTGGGAGGCATCAAAAGGAAAATATGGTCCATAATTGATAACTAAGACATACAAGTAACTACTTTGTGTTTGTATCTTCTTCATAGTGTCCTATTTTTTCCGTCTCAAAGATATGAAGCAATGAAATCAATAAAGATCAAACAAGTAGGCAAACGAAAAAGGGTTAATCGTTTTATTAGTCCCTGAACTTAAACTCGATTTGCATTTGAGTCCCTCAATTTCTAAAATCGTTCCTGTGGTCCTTCAACTTTAGTTTCGTTAGGACAAATGGTCCTACTATCAATTTTGTTAACTTTTCTGTTAAATGCAGGGGCAAAATGATATATTTATATTAAATTGGTTAAAATATGAATAAAAAGATTAAAATTAAACTCTCTCTCTCTCTCTCTCTCTCTCTCTCTCTCTCTCTCTCTCTCTCTCTCTCTCTCTCTCTCTCTCTCTCTCTCTCTCTCCTCTATCCCGATTTCCACTCCCCCCAAACTTGATTTTTTTTTGTTGGTTTTATTTATTTATTTTCTTTTATTGTTATTTTAAAGATATGATTTTTTTATTCATTTTTTTGTTTTAATATAAAAATATCATTTTGTCCATGCGTTTAACAGAAAAAGTTAACAAAATTGACATCAGGACTATTTGTCCTAACGAAAGTGAAGTTAAAGGACAAAGGGAACAATTTTAGAAATTGAGGGACTAATAAAACGATTAACCCAACGAAAAAAGTATGCTTCAACTAAATATTTATTTGTAATAGATTGTATAATAAAATTATGGTATACAAACGTCGGAAATCAAAACTGCTGATCACCAAATACATGCTATGATTTTCAATTAACCAAAGATTATTGAGAGGAATTGCAATGGGTGAACAGGGATCTGGGAATTCAACTACCAATATTGGAAGATGACGCAATCTTATCGCACTGCTTCACTATGATTTTCAGTCTCAGGACTCTTAATCATACATTACTGATATGAATGCAATGAGATACATAAGTCCGTCTACCTAGTATTCTTGGATAATGATTGAGGGATTCAACTTTCCAGGCACTGCAGGGTTTATCTGTGTGGTCCCCCCTTCGTAAACAACTGCAGCCAACTTTCGAATGGGTTTGGTGTTATGTGATAGAGTGTATTAGGAGTACTAATGGTATTTTTGATAGTTAAATAGGGTGTACGTAGTTAATTTTACATTTTGATTTAAATATTAGAGCATACTTAAATCATAGGGTGTATTCAGTTAATTTTAAGGTTCATTTAACAATACCCAATAACAAAGTATGTGGATTTCACATTACAACCCATCATCCAATACTTGAGAAAACCAGGAATTAGAATGACTAGGGAGTGAAAGTTGATCCTGCACCATTCAGTATATTCCCATATGCCTAACTTCCTCTATTCCAATTAAAATAAAAATGTCACTATTTGCTTAAGCACCAACAAGTTAGCAAGTTAAATACAATATACTAAGTATTTCTTTGGGCCTACTCTGTAATATAATCTCATGATTCACAAATAAAACTATATATATAGGGAGCTTCAATTGAGGGATTCTTCATATAAGCTTATTTGATAGACACCCTTGTAGGACCCAATACACTTTATTTTTTAATGATCCGAACCATCTAATTTTTAGATATTCCCTCAATGATCATCTCTGCGAAAAATCACTTGAATTCGAAACCACTTGACAACTCAATTAGATAATTGTTATTTTAGTCTTTTCTTGAAGCACCATGTTCGTATATTTTGTTGCTTTCAATTAGATGCCTTAATTATTTTCAATTTGTCTTATTTTTTGCAAAGATGATCTATGAATGAAGACTTGAAAAATTAGACAGTTTGGATTGTTGAAAAAACTCAAAATCATTACAATTTGTTAGAAAAAAAAAACCCATCTGTCATCTTCCAACTCTCCTCTATCACTTAGTTATTATTCAACCACAAAACTTGAATGTTGAAATTTTTTAAATGCTATTGACAAGCTAGGGTATATATATATATACTATTTTTTGTATTTTATTATTTGGTTGGGGGTTGGGGTTGGGGTTGGGTTTGCACCTTAAAGCTTAACTGGTGAATTGTTTTTCTTTAATTGAAAAAGAAATAAGAACAAGAAGAACATAGGATTTGCGTTCCTAAAGTAACATGGCATTACATAACAACCACACTTGAGTTGAGTTTGTCACCAAACAACCTAAAAATATTGAAAAAAAGCTAGGGCAAATCAATTTTTGAAAAAATAGTCAAACTCCCTCAATGGGTGATCTCAGTAACTTGCAGGTTAATTAGATGGTCCATATGGTCCTATCCATGCTGTACATCTCCATGTTCATCAATTAATATGCAACACAAAAGTGCTTTTAATTGGTGCACACTTCTTGGTGTGCCTCATTTTGCGATTTATTTTTTCCCTTCAATTGTCGACTGTACTGTGAGTTAAATGAATGTGAGCATTTTTGCTTATGACTTTAACCCAAGATGTGCGATCATCACCCTTCTCAATACTTACGTGTCCATAGGCATAACCATAGTTCCACAAATAAAAAGGAAAGAATTAACTATGATTGTACTCATTAATACGTGTCATATAATGATGATAAGAATATATCTTAGATTAAAATGGTAAGCAAAAATATTTCTGAAAAGGAAATAATCGTTAAACCACCAAATAGCTATAATTCTATCTCTGTATAAATTCAGCCAACAATTATGGTTGTGCTAAAAGCAGAAGAGAGGACTTTGGTTGCCTTAAGCTCTAGCTGCTGCTACGTTTAGGTGTTAGGTAAAATAGTAGAAGAAAAAACAATACATTAATGTATTGGTCAACACTAACCACTACAAATCATACTTGTAATTAATTAAAAGTTGACTTTTAAGATGAATGCCCATGGTTAGGAATGATAGTCACTTATGAGTGTCGGTCTTGAGATTCTAGAAGCATGAAGCAACAAAAATAAAAAATAAAAAATAAAAAAGCCCTACATACAAATAATTCAACAGACACAAAAAAAAAAAATCAATTCTTGATTTTATGTTTTACATATATAGTTAAAGATACATTTAAAGTTTGGAAATCATGTGCGGTGGATCTACTTGCAACCCTCCGAGTACTATGCCAAAAATGACTTTTCGCGTCGGGGAAATACCATCGCTAAAGGTACCCAGCAACCGATGTATTGGGACACGATGCAATAGGTATAGTAATAGGCTTCGGACTTTCCCCGTCGCTAAAGATACGTTACGACTTCGGTATTTTCTTAATCGCCGATGCGTAAGTTGTTATCATGTGCCAAAAAAGCATTGACCTCCGATGCCTTAAACCTTTAATAGCATCAGGGAATATATTAGAACTGATGCTAAATACTAATTATAGCATCAATGATTTTGTTTTTACTGAAGCGTGTTCTAACTTACCACTTCAGAAAATATGCCACTGCTATTGCCAATTATGGTTTACGCATTCATTTTTTGTGCTTATGCTGAAGTGAAAAGCCAACAAATGGTTTTACTTTCTACAAATATTATTGACCCTTCTGATTATAGGCTTCAGTTCTCATGGAGTGCTAATGTTGATTTTAGAAATTACACTTTACTTTATTACTCTTAGAATATCAATCCAAATCATGTATTATTGCCCATTGCACATAAAAGAAATAGAGCAATACAATTGGAATTCAATCATTTACAATGCAAAAAACAAAAGTGGAGACATTGCAATGCATTTGTATTTCATTATAGACGGAAAAGACAAAAATAGTATCCCTTCTACAGTTAAAAATATGAAACACTAGATAGTAGGTACCACCAACAACATGAAGCCTAGTAAACCTTGTACTGTAACCATCAACAAGCAGCCGAAACAACTCCCACCCCCAATATTCTGACTGTATTATTACCTGCAAACAACAAAGGCAACAATTTATAGTTTAAAATATGTGAAATAAGAACAAGACACTTACACGAATCAAGAAGAGAAGAGGAACATTGACACTTAAACAATGCAGCCTGTCAGCTCATTATATGAATTTGGACTCATCTCAACTTGTGGTGCATGTATACTTCCTTGGGTCAAAATCATACACGTATACTCCTCTCACCTTATGTATCAGTGCCACAAAATTGAACTTTTTTTGGGTCAGACAAGGCCTCAAGGCTTGAGCTAATCTAAAGAAAAAGTTAAAGAGGCAGGACCCTTTCCGTGATTTTAAAAAGAACCAACATAAAGCAACAAAAAAAAAAAAGAAGTTCAAGAATTTTCTAGACATTTGATGCAGCAAAGATTCTGGTGGCGATTTTCTGATTCACCAAGACTAAAAGTTATTGTCAGTTACAGTTACCTTACACAACTTGTGCAAAATCCATCCACTTCCAAGCTCACTCTCCATCATCTTCACAACTTCCCCAACCTGCCAGTACAATACAGTAGCTTAGTTAAGCTAATCTTTGAGTTTCCTTGAAAGTCCCCCCCATTTATATAAAGTATCAAATTCAAGAAAACAGAATGTTGATTCTGTCCAAAAAAACAAAAAGAAAACAGAATGTTGAGTTTGAACCTTGTTTCTCTGAGCAAGAGGGTCACAATCTTACAACAAAACAATCCGACCTCCTTCAACAGAAGGCATATGAACAACCCTTTCATTGCACCATCCCTGCAAAACTCAGTCAACAATTTGCCAAAATAAACACCCAAATGGACCTAAGAAACTCATGGAGACACCCAAAATAAACACCCAACCCAAGAATAGGGAGAAAGTCTTGCTGCACAATTTGTTTCTCAGGCTTTGTATGTGCATAAATGTTATGAAACAAACCTGCCCAATCTGTTTCATTGAGTCCTTCTCAGCTGGACTAGTCCCAATACCAGTAGACCACACAACCAACCTATGTGGTACAGAGACTCTCTCTTGGATTTCACATTCGTTGTGATTTCCTTATCAGAAACACTGACAGCACATTTGTCAGCCACATTTGTGAAGGAAAATACCAATAATCCATATTTTCTCCAAGCCTTGACAAGAGAAAATTTCAAATTCCTTCAAGAAGGTCCTAAAAACCATATTATGAATCTTTGAAAGTCACATAGGCAGTACATGCACATTCACCAGATCTGTTTTTCCCCACAACAAGAACAAAAAAAAAAAAAGACCCAAAAAACAGAACAAACAAATTATAAGCATATCATAACAAAATACCAAAAACACTGTATATACAGCTCTTGTAAATATGACTGAGTATAAAGAAGTAAACATCTACCCACCTATACCTCAAGCTATTGTATAACTACTGTCTACAATCTATTTTAGACAAAAATCTTTTGGCAATTGGCTCTTCATTGGGGAACTTCCCCATTTCCAGAAGTTAAGTAGCATTAGGATAATACACGATACAAGATTTCTATCTATCTAATAAAAAGGTTGATAACTAGAGTAAAAGTCAATTATAAATACATGTATTAATTGACATAGCATATCTACCATATTCACAATCATCAAAAAAGCACCATTTAATGACAAGGCAAACTAGAAATCACAAGGCAAACTACTCATTTAATGATAAAATGCAAAGAACAGAGCTAAGCTACTATCATTTAACAACATATTAATTGACATAGCATATCTACCATATTCACAATCATCAGAAAAGCACCATAAGATTGGTAGATATATTGCAGATGGGCTAATCAGATTGCAAACTAGGTTACAGGGGAAAAAGCAATCAAAAAGCTAGAGATAACCTTTTCTTTTACACCATCAACAATAGCCCACATATACTTCTCCTCTTGTTTCAGTTTCTCTTCCTGCAAGGCCTTCTTGTCCTACATCAACACATACTCCTTACAAATTTTGCAACAAGAAGGAGGAATAAGGAAAAACAATGAATTAGAGCTAGCTACCAACTTACTTCCTTACTCAGTTGTTTCTTTTTCTCCTTTTCACTCTGGAACATCACTAAATTTCCCCTGTAAGAACAGAAACTCATGTGGGTTTTGAGGGAGGAAGTGAAAGAATGCCTCCAGCAGAACATATGAAGATAAATTAGATAAACATCAGCATCATAGATTCATGAACTCTAAATATTAACATCAAACAAGTAAATTGTCACATAAAAAACCCAAAAATGCTGAGAAATGTGGAGGCCAATCCTTCAAATAAAACTCAAACACATTCAAAGACACTATGGCAAAGTAAAATAGCAAATAAAGATCCAACCTTCATCAGCTATAGCAGCTGAAACTGCTATAAGTAGAAGCAGAAGCCGCCCAGCCGTAGCTTGACTACCCAGAAAACCCATTCAAGAATCTGAAGAAAACCCAAACCCAAGAGGAAGTTATGATCCCTTACCTGGCACGCAGAGCCATCCCACTTGCTTCCCAAAATTCATGACCTGCATAAATATATTTTAATAGAGCTTTCTAAGAATATATAGAATAAATAGATAAACACATGAATTTTCTGCAAAGAAGAAGAAGAAATTTTTCTGGAAGACTACAATTTTTTTCTTTTTGATGCTTCAAATATACAAGATAGAGTAAGATTAGACAGAAAGACAAAGAGGCAACGATCCAACTGAAGATAGAAAAAGACAGAGTAAGATTAGAGAAATTACCTAATAAATTGAAATCCTAAATGAAATAATCTCACCTGGAGGACAACGATGACGAGAAAGAGGAATCCGTTGGGGAAGAGGATGCTGACGACGAAGGTTAACAAAGGGACTCCAATGGCTCTTCTCAACGACGAGGAGGACTTCCATGGCTCTCTCTTTTTTAGGGTATAGGAATAGATGACCGACAGAGAGCGCCAAAGAAGAATTGGTGAAGAAGAGAGATGCTGAAGGTGAGAGGGATGAGAGAGTGATTGTGACTGGGTATAGCAAGAAGGGTTTAAGGGTGATTGTGGGTATCGCAAGAGAGAAGAAATGGGTTTGAAGGTGAGAAGGATGAGGTGACTATGACTGGGTATCGCAAGAGACGAGAGGGAGTTTAATTTTTGGCCAAAAAATATGAGAGGGAGTCTGAATATCACGAGGGGAGTGCAAATTTTTAGCGAAAAATCACTGTAGTGGTCATTATGTTTTTGGCATCGGTGCTAATGTACTGCTTAAATTTGTTTTTTTGTGACCATTTTACATCAGTAATTGTATCATCGATGCTAAACTATATCAACGGCATCAGTAGGAAAACCAAAACTTTGTGTGATGCTTTTATATACTTTTAGTCATATTATTTATAATCGATGCCTATATATACTAGCATCGGTTTTTCATTTCACCGATGCCTATGTAGTGTTGCGGAAAGTAAAATTTGGCATAGTGGAGTATATATAAGAGTGACAATTAAATTCATTGTTAGACACAAATTTAGTATGTGGCCAAGTAAAGTCGTTTAGTCACATAACAAAAGCATTTGTGATTGACATGAAAGTATTCTTCAAACCCTTTAATACAACTTATCATTTCTAAAGTGACCTTTGAAAGCTAAAGACACATGAATGACTTAAACCTTGTCCAAATATTATAATTTTCATATCGTGCAAATTCTTTACACTTACATTTGCACCCCTCCTTAGTACTTTTATGTTTTCATTTTGCTTTTATTTATTCAAGTTTCAACTATTAAAGTATAAAAGTAAAGAATCAGCTAACTTCGGTCTAGTGATGCTTTTTTTTTTTTTTTGGGTGAACAGTGATGCTTTTTTCTTTCCATCATTGGAACAAGTCCTAAATTCAAATTCTATTTTCCCTCATTAATTAAAATAAAGTATGAAAGTAAGGAGAGGAGTGGAAATATATAAAACTAGAGTGTGAAGAACACCATCCTTTTTTTTTTCTTTTTGTTTAATACTATAATTATGGATCATTAACCTCATTTGTGTCAAGTTAGTTATCATGATTTGTATTTAAATTTTTTATACGCTACTATGGGATATATTTCCTTAAAAAAAAAAATTTAATCCGGAATAAGTTATTCATAAACAATATTGTATTCATAATTACTCTAATAAGCTTATGTATGCATTTTTTTTTTTGTGAAACGAGCTTATGTATATACATTGAGTTTTATAAGATATCAAATGCATATGAAAAAAAACATAATAAATTTATTTTTCCAATTAACTGACATAATCTTTTTTTCCTAATCAAATACACAATATGAACATACTTTAAAAAATAATTTCGGGCATTAATTTACTGCCCCATAAATGTCTTCTTCTTCTTTTCTTTTTTTTCTTAAAGGGAAAATAAAGTATGCATGTAAAAATGGCCCAAACTCGATGGGCTAG
Source organism: Prunus salicina (assembly GCA_020226455.1). Lineage (NCBI taxonomy): Eukaryota > Viridiplantae > Streptophyta > Magnoliopsida > Rosales > Rosaceae > Prunus > Prunus salicina. Next base: position 11,271,066 of record CM035344.1, on the reverse strand, counting down.
CATGAATTCGATCTTAATTTTTGGGCTAGCATAGCACATTGTGCAAAGGGTAAGACATGGGTCATGATTTGTAAGCCCATAGACAACCTGACCCGATTCGATATTCTCTGGTAGATTCAGAAATTTTTCAGGGGAGGTACAATATTTAAAAGGCTAAAAGCTCAAAGAAAAAAAAATTTAGACTACATATCCTTAGAATTTAAACAATAATAATTCCCTTAGATTCATTGTGGGCAAAACCTCATGAAGAATAGTTTAGGATTATCTACTGTAGACGTCTCTAAACTTGGCCCTCAATTGTAATTGGGTCCGTGATCTTTTTTATATATATTTTTTATAGGCAATTACATCCTTTAACTGGACAATCATTTGCAATTAGGTCCTACTGTCAAACTCTGTCAAATTATCCGTCAAAATGAGGGGTAAAAGCGTCCTTTCAAGTCTCCTTCGAGTCTGAATATTGTCCTTCACTTCATAACTTAACTGGACCCCTATTCATATGAGGAATCCCCAATTGAAGAATTGAAGAACTGAAAGGGGCTGCGAAGGATGGAAAAATGTTGGAGAGTTCGACAGATTCAAATTGCAGCAGCCGTTACTACGAGTGTGGGTCGAAAATCAAATGTCAGACTTCATGGACATATCTGAATCTTGAAGATTTGAGGCATTTTGCAATAATCGGGTAAGTTTTTGTATTTGTAGAAGATTGGTTGAAGTAAAAAAGGATGTTGTTGGGTCTGAAATTGGTATTTCGTTTTGTTTCAATCGCAGAACAGTAAAAAGGGGTTGCATTTTTTCGCATGGGTGGAGACTGAAACATGCACATGAGGAAAGGAAATCTTGTCTGGGTTACTTAGAAGACTAAGAGGAATGGAGGACGAATTGACAGCAACGGCGGAGAATTTCGTCTTGATGGAAGAAGAGAAGAATAAATTAGAGCAAAAACTGAGATAAGAGGAAGAAGAAATCAAGATTTTGAAAAAAAAACAGATTCTAGGAATGGGTAAACAAGTTGTTGTACTAGAAGGGGAAATTTTGAGTTATCAGTAAAGACAAAGGTGGTTCTGGGTTGTTCTATTGTGTTTTATGTTTGTGATATTGTTCATCAATATAGATGATTTGGTAGTGTAGAAATGGGTAGGAAATGGGCATAATGTTTTATATACTCTTCAAGAGCTTTTGATGGCATGGGTATAGTGTAGAAATGGGCAGGAATTGGTAGTATGGGCAGGGTATGGGAAGGAATTGCTAGCATATAAATCTAGGCAGAAACCTGGGCATAAGGTTATTTTGTGCCTCTTTGGCAGTGTATAAAACCTTTTGCTATATAAGGTCATTTTGTGCTGAATTGTCAGTGTATAAAACCTTTCACTATATAAGCTGATTTTGTGCTGAATTGGTAGTGTATACCAAATGAACATGGGCAATTCAACATTTACCAAATAACATTCACCAAAATACAATCCAAAATATACCTAAACATTACATAATCCAACTGCAAAAGAGCCTTCAAAATAATATTACCAAATAGCATACTTGACAATCTATAATTGTCCACCCAAAATACACATCCACATAGTACTTAAGAGTCCAAAATAGGTCTTAAAAGTCCACAAAATAGGTCTTCACAGTCTATACTTGTCCTCCTCTTTTGACACTGTGTTTGAATCTTCCTCTACGGGGTGTGGTTTCTTGAGTAAGTGAAGAGGATGGTGGTTGCAAGGGTACTTGTTGTGAGTATGTCATTGGTAAATTGGCTCTTCCTTGACTGATACCACTTATCACCTAAGATTAAAACACAAAGAACATATATTACTATATAGGCAAACATAAAAAACCTGAGTTAGGCAAGAATAATAGGCAACTAATTGGTTGTGAAGATGACACCCTTACAGCTTGATTCCATACACCTGTTCCTCTTCCTCTACCCTTATTAAATTGAATTTGGGCTGGGGCAACATTAGTTTGGGTTGGGGCAATATCATTTTGGCCTGCATTTCCATAGTCAGCTGCTTCAGTTTGATTTTGGCATGCATTTCCATTTTGGACTGTCTCAGCCTGCACAACATACAAGCACAACTATAAAAAACCACAACAATAAAAAACCACACCCCAAATAACTAAAATGCATAACAAAACCCAAAAAATTTAAGAACCTGTCTTCCACATCCTCTTCAATTGTGGCATTCTTTTCCACATGCTCCACTTCTAATCTTAATGAAGAGTCTTCTAAGTTTTGCTAGTGAAGCAATGTAACCTGGAGGCAAAGGGTTTGGTGGGTTTGGGGTTGGTACTTGAACCTCACCAGGCTTCTTTGTCCTCACTCCCTTGGGTCTTCCTAGTTGTTGCCTAAGAAATGGAGGTCTAATTGGAGGCAAGCCACCCTTAACCCACCAATCCATAAAAAGGATGGGGTGAACTATTGGTTCATATGACCTCATGTATGTCTCTGGCTTATAACACTCATCTACATATTGAATAGGGTTTTCATCTTTGTGGAATATATCTGAAATAGCATGTGCATAGGGTATGCCACATAAATCCCATCTCCTACAACTACAAGACATTGCTTTTAGATCTACAACAAACTCCCTACCATAAATGTGACTGACTTGATACATTTTCTCCCCAGCCAAGCTAGGTATGCATTGAGAGGCTCCCATCTTGTTCTTCTCAATTATTTTGAATATCCTTGGGCTAACAAGGTGTTTCAATTTTCCACAAGTAGCCCTTCGATTAGCCGTCCTAAGCATTACATACATTCTAATACTTTCCAAACATGTCAAAATGGAATTATCTCTTACATCAATTATAGCTGCATTAAAGCTCTCACAAAGGTTGTTCAAAAGAAGATCACACTTATATCTTGGATGAAAGTGAGATATTCTCCAATTTTTGGGTGATCTCTGCACCAACCATTTCCAAGCTTCCAAGTCTTCTTCCTTCATCTTCTTTATTTCTGCTTCCCAATAAGGAATAGTAGTGACTCTGGCAGCTGCCCACAACATGTGTTTAAGAGTGAGACCAAGATGTGTTGCTATGAAGTTATTGTACAAGTGTCTGAAACACATCCTATGCTCTGCAGTTGGTAGTACATGTGCAATGGTAGGTATGAGGCCCTTTTGCTTATCACTTATGAAAACCCAAGATAAATCATTTGTAATACCTAAATCTTCAATCAACAAAGACAGAAACCAAATTCACGAGTCCTTGTTTTCAATCTCAACCACAACATATGCAATTGGGAAAATACCCTTATTTTCATCAACTCCAACAACAGTTAATATTTGCCCAGGATTAGGACTTTTCAAATGGCAACCATCAACCCCAATAACATGCTTGCACCTTTCTAAAAACCCTTTTTTACAAGCAGCCAGACACACATAAATCCTTTGAAATATTGCTTTACCCCCAACTAGATCACACTTAATTTTCACTGTACTATCCTTGTTGGTATTCTTCAACTGCTCTGCATAGTCCTACAACCGTGCATATTGCTGTATGTAGTTTCCTTCAATTTGTGCTTTAGCCAATCTCTTTACTCTATACACTTGAGTTTTGGACACCACTACAAGAAAACATGCCTTTTGTGAAGAGGGGTAGTCGTCACTGAAACATGGAATTTCGTCACAGTTGAGTATATGTGACGTAATTTTAGCGTCACAGCTTTCGTCACCTATACCCCGTCACTGATTCTCCCACGTGACGCTTTCTCTCTTCGTCACATATACCTGATATGTGTGACACATACCGCATCACTGTATGTCAGATTATGTGGCTATCCGTTAGTCACTTCCTACAGCTATTAGTGATGCATGATTTGGGTCACGGTTTGGCTGCATCTATGAGGAGTTATTCCTCTCCTAAACTTGGTATAAAATGCTCTTCCTATACAATATGTGACCCTTTAGGCATCACATATTTATGTAGTGTGTGATGACGTGCGCATCACATATTTGTTTAATGTGTGACGATGCACACGTCACATAATTTTGTAGTATGTAACGATGTATACATAAGATGTCTTTTTAATTGTGACGATATTGGCATCACATATTTCTTCAGATTGTGATGAGGTCTGTGTCACACATGTTCCATACCAAGGTACCTAATTATGAATAATATGTGCAAATCCAATCACAATTCTCAATTCTCATCTTTTTCAATGTATAGTATAAAAATAGATAATCGCATTTCCATTAATAAAAGTGGGTAATTACATTGTATGTTCCAAAATAAAGATCCCAAACTAAGTCTACACTTTGTACAACCAAAAGTAAGTCTGGAGCAAGTGTGTTCCAAAATAAAGATCCCAAACTAATTCTAGACTTTGTATAACCAAAAGTAAGTGTAGAGCAACTGTGTTTCAAAATAAAGATCTGAAACTAATTCTAGACTTTGTACAACCAAAAGTAAGTCTAGAGAGCAAGTGTATGTTCCATATGGATATAATCCCTAAATCAGTTCTCATCAAGATTCTGGTTTGCTAGTTCATCGTAATAGTCATCATTAGAATGGACACCATTACTACCTCTAGAGCTGGTGCTAGTATGGCCATGAGATGCAGTCAAAACAGACCTCAATTGGGCTCTCAAACCTTCATTCTCCTTTTGTAAAGTGACGAGTTGTTGTTGCTTCCAAATATCCTGTCAACAACAGAACCATAAACTCCAATTTTTCTGGTATTATGATCAAGTAGGTAGTTGTGCGTGTAAATTAAGTTTACCTTGACATTCATCAATTGATTTTGACATGAGCTTTTAGAAAACTGTTGTTGCTCCTGCACCACCAGAGAAACTAACGCAATTTCAGCTACTGTGTATTAAACTTTAAACTCAGAATTAAACACCCTAAACTCAATAAAAATCTACCAAATTACATGCATCCTGAAGCTGATTAAATAAACTTCGAAACCATATAAAATTTGACAGAAATGGTGCAAGCAACACAAAAATTTGGATGAACCTGCCTTGCCTGCAAGAGGATCATTTGGGTTTTTATCCGGATGAATCTGCCTTGCCTGCAAGCAACACAAAATTTTTAATTAAATTAAAATTTGCACATTTGTTAATGCAGTAAGTGTTCATATGCAAAATGATTCATAAAAGAGAATATGGATGGATCTACTATGATTATTGTAGAATCAATTGAGGAACAAGCAACTGAAATAAGCATCAAAATTCTAATCATCCCTAATCAAATTTAGGGCTAACAATAAAAATAAAAATAAAAATGAATTAAGAGATCACAAAAATCAGAAACTTTAGATCCTCTTAAAAAGAAAGACTAATTAGAAAATCTTAGGACAAGGATTATTCGTCACATTTAGTAAAAAAATTGGGCGCCAATATTTCCCGCTATTTAATATGTGACGACATCGGAATTATAACGTGACGAACATGGAGCGAAAATTTGTCTACGTCCCTTCAAGAAGTTTAGGTGATGACTTGCAAAATTCTCTCACTTATGTAGGCCAAATGTGACTAAATTTTCAGCGCCACGTAAAATTTGGTCACAGAAGGCCTATTTTCTTGTAGTGCACCCTCACATGATAGGACTCCAAAACTTCTCTTTGAAATGCTTTCAAATTCCAATATGTGTTTCTCTTAATCTTGCTAGAAAATCTATCACAAATCCATTTGGGATTATAAAACTTCAACTTGTCCACCCTCCTAAATGTATGATCTAAGCTCAACTTCTTAATTGCAAATGTTTGCACATCCTGGTTTATCTGTGAAGCATAAACCACAAATGGACATTTTAATCCTCATTTGCAAATTACCTTTACTCTCGTCTTGTCTTTTTTTTTTTTTTCAAAGTACACTCACCTTCCTTGAATAATGGAATATTCCTTCAGTACCTTTTTAAGAACCTGTCTGTTTTCAAATTGCATCCAAAGCTGAAACTTGGGATTCTTTAAGTCCACCTTCCTCCTATATTGCTTAAACTGAGGCAGTTTTTTTTTCCTTCTCACCTGACTTGTCCTTTCATTATCCTCTTCCATATCATCCCCATCACCCTCACTTTGAGTATCATAATCTGAGGTATGCTCACCATCTGATGACACCTCTCCAGGAGCCTTAAAAGTAGGCCCCTTATTGTTACCCTTCATAGTGGGCTCCGCCTCTTCACGAATAGGCACTTCAACTGTCTTAAACCCAAATTCTTCTTCACTGAACTCGTAATCACTATCAAAAAATTCTCCATCATCTTCTTCATTGTCTACAACCTTAGCTTCATCTTTATCTTGCACATCAACATTATCTTGCACCTCAGTTTCATCTTCCACCTGAACATTGTGTTACACCTCTGGATAATTGTTCGCACCATCCAAACCTTGGCACCCAAAAGATGCTTGACTCCAAACTGTATTAGAATTGCCTACTTCAGTATAGTACAACACAACAATCCTATTACACGGCATTTGGGCCAACATGTCAACCAGTTTAGCATAAGAGCTTATAAGTTCAAGCCCACCTATACCATGGGTTCCACCCTTCCTATTCCATATTTACAGATTTGGTTTGGGGTTGACAATGTCTACATTGTAACCAAGCCCTTTCCCTACCTTTCTTAAGTCCACCAATGACATAAAATCATCTATAACATTTATCCATGTAACAAACTTTTCCATTTTTATACTCCCCATTTTCCACCCCATGGTGAAGTTCTAAAGTACAGTTTTCATATTTACTTGCACAGTAATCAAGGGTCAAAACAATGCTAAAACACACACACACACACACACACATGTTTTGGAATCATAAAATCAAACAAAACCATGTTTTAATTCAATGCTCTGCACCAAAACCAAAATATACAGTACATAGTTCGGTGAGTTTTTTTAATTGCTATGGCTTAACTTCAGTCGATTTGGTGTGAGGCATAGAAGACAAAAAGGGATAAAAAAAACCCTAAGTATTGCAATCAATGACAGTATAAAGCAAAGCGTGTAAGGAATCTTGAAAAGCTATAAACCACACAGATGAATATAAAACCAACTGATACGTATTCAAACAAATAGGGGTGGGCATAAAAACCGATAAACCGACCAAACCAAACCAAACCGAACCGAAAAATAAGGTTTTTTTGACCAAACCGAAAAAGTCAACGCTGGACTGAACTAAACCGTTGACTTCAGTTCAGGCTTCGGGTCTAAATTTTTTTGAACCGATGGACCTGACCCGAACCGACCATTATTTAATTATATATACATTTGACACATGGCGTTGTCTCATTGGCTTAAATAAGAACTTTGGGTGGGTCTGCTTGTACTATATCAGAAAACCTCTAAATTGTTATATAACTAAGGGAAAATTGTAGAGAGAATTGGAAATTAGAGAAAGACAATAGAAATTGTTCAATCAACTTGTATCTCTCATCTTGATAAGCCCTCTTATTTATAGGCTTACAATGGTAAGAAGACATTAACAACTCATAAGTTACAAGCCCATAACTATGGTATTTAGTGCATAGGTTACATAGAATTAGAAAGGGTGAATGCTAAAAGGTATGGTGGTCATCCACCAACTCATGCATTTACAACATAAATTATTTATTTATTATTTTTTCAATAACCCTCTCAGACTCGCACTCCGTGTCTCTCTCTCTCACTCACTCACGAAACCCTACTTCTTCTTCCATATAAAATCAACGCACAAACCCCAAATCCAAGCTCTCTCTCTCTCTCTCTCTCTCTCTCTCTCTCTCTCTCTCTCTCTCTCTCTCCCGATTTGAGACTAACCCTCACCTAATCGGCCGCCGTCTCTATGGCGCGCGCTCTCTGTCTCTCTCTCGACTAAACCCCCCATCCATTCCTCCACGCAGGTCAGCTTCTCTTCTCTTATATGTTCAATTTTTTCCCGTCGCGTCTTGGTCCGCGAGCTCTCAGTTTGTTCTCTCTTCTTATATCGATTTTTCTATGTTTCTCAGTCTCAGTTTCTGATCGCCGACGACATCTATTCCTCTCCTGCGATTTCTTCTGTGGGTTTCTCTCTCATATCAGTCAAAGAGGTGAGAGCATCATCTTCCTTTGAATTTAGGGTTTATTCTAAATTAAATTTATGGTTTTTTTTCTGTTAAATTAGGCTTGTCCATTTGGTGGTTGAGGTTGATGTGATGATATATTTTTTCTGTTAAGGTTTTAGCCTTTAGGGTTGTCGAATTAGGGCTGCTACCAATTAGGTTATGCTGTGTTGTGATGATTATTTGAAATTGACAAAGAAATTATGAACTGTAAGTATCATGCATTATACAAATTAGGGCTGCTAGCTTCTGTTAAATTATTCTAAGTAGAGCTGCTACCAATTAATTCCACGACAGCTCCACGATTACAGATTTTTTTTTTTTCGGTTACAGATTACAGAAATTTTCAGCTATATAAAACACATATATGTATGGATGCACAAACACATGATATACCTAGCTACAACCTTGATTAGCAGAATAAAACAAAAGACAGACCTTGATCAATTGCATGAACTCACGGCAATGGTTGTTGATAAACTCCTTTCTGTCAATTACATTTCAGTATTTCATTGCTTACTTTCTCCACATTTTGAAGCCTCTGCAACGAGGTGTTCTGGGTCTGCGAATCCATGGGGTTTATGTTTATGTTTCTTTTTGTTAAATAGGTTGTGCTGCATGCTAGGTCTGTTTTGATTGGTTAGTTTATGTTTTTATTAAAGAATAGATGGAAGAGTGATGATTTATTTGCAATCTGACATTGTTCATGCATGATACTTCAATTTTTTTGAATGAATTATGGTTAGTTACATATTAAAGATTAAGGCATGCAGTTCAAATTTTGGTTTTAATTTTAGGACTTTTTTTAGAGCAATTGGTATTTAAGGGTATTTGGTTTGAAGGCATTGAAAGGAATGAAGCTTGTTTGTAACCTAACCGTTTTTGAAAGTTTGGAAAATTTTGCTTAAATGGAGGTAAATATTCGCTGCTGCTGCTAATCTATTTAAATCTGTTTTTGTAATATGTTTTTGTAGTTTTTGTAATCTGTTTAAATTTGTGTTTGTAATATGCTCAAATCTGTTTTTGTATTTGTAATATGTTTAAATCTGTTTTTGTAATATGTTTTTAAAATCTGTTTTTGTAATTTGTTTTTGTAATATGTTTTTGTAGTCTGTTCTTAGTGTGATTAAGATATGTTGGAAGGTATTTTTCTTGTATCTTATGTTAATTATGATTGGTTGATGGTGATACTTTGTGTTAATTCTTTTAAGTGTTGTGTAGGTTACTTTGTTAAGGCTTTTGGAAGAATTGATGCAGCAGGTTTTTTGCAAGGATATTATCTTCATGTGTATTTTTGTGATGGGTTGTAATATTTAATTTGGTTTGTGTATTATTTTTTGTAATGGTTTGTAAGAGATTATATTTCTTTTCCTTGGTTGGTTGGTTGAATGTGTGTATGTGAGATTTATTTAGTTTAGAAACTTAGATTGGAATGATGGATTTTTATAGGTTGAATTTACATAATTTCAGGTTTTGAATGTGAGATTTATTTACTTTAGAAACTTAGATTGGAATTATGGATTTTTATAGGTTGAATTTACATAATTTCAGGTTTTGAAAGTGAAGTAAAAAGTGTTTTGGGCTTGTTCATAAGAATTGAATAGGTTTTGGCAATTTGACAACAACAAAAAGGTTTTGGGGCTGAAAGTGAATCGGATTTGGGCTTTGTTTTGCTAAAAAAATTTGATTTGGGCTTTTTTTGGCTGAAAATAAATACGATTTGGGCTTTTTAAAATGGTAAAAATGGGCTTAGGCCCAAACTGAACAGAACTGGAACTGACCCGCAAACCGAGCCCATTTTCGGTTCGGCCCATTTTAGGGTTTCTCTCTAGACTCGACACGAATCGAGAACCGACCTCTTCTTCGGTTTGGCCCATCGGGTCGGCCAAAATTTGACCCGACCCGAACCGTGTCCAGGCCTACAAACAAACATAATCACTTACTGTATTTAGGAGCAACAGCACCCCAACGGAAGTCAAACTCTTCCATCACTATTAGCTAAAATGACAAAAAACCCAACTATCTCCAAAATGAAACCGTAACCCTTAATTGTATCCCTAATGAACCCCAAATTTCGAAGCTTACACACAAAATTTCTCACTCACTTAGTCACTCCTGCAGCAAATTGAATTCCAATTGCTGCATTTTCCGACAAGGGGAGGTGTATATGCATCTCCTAGCGCCTTTGTGGGTCAGCTAGTACCGATATTTAAGTTATTAAATAATATTTTTATAAAAGTTTACTAATATTAATTATGCTACTTAATTAAAAGATTTATAAAAAAATTGTTATGCCAAAAATTCACTAAAAGAACAATTAAGTCAAACTCATTACATTGCTCAATTGGAACTACCAAGATCTGCAAAGGTTACCAAATCAAACTCTCTTAAACCTGAGACAAACATTTCCATTTCCACATGATTGTTTTAAATAATACAACATTAAAACCTAAAGTCTTCCAATAACAAACATATCTTATATAGAGCACCCAACACATCACAATTGAACCAACTTCTACTCCGAGCTAATCTGAAACATAAGGGAAAAGGATGAGCTACAAATCTCAGTAAGCAACTATATATGGCTACGAGTGTGAGGATTACAACAATACAATATTTGAAAGTGAAATTGAAAAGAGTACACAAAATGAAACTGAACAATTCAAGGGCTGAAATACGATTCATAGTCAAAATCAGAGAAACAATAACAATGAGATAGCTTATGAAAATCCTGATTAGGGTTTCCAATGAGGTCTTACTCCCATGGTAGTCGCATGGGCCTTATTACCAACTGGCCAGAGGTCCTGACTCTTTCAAAAGAAGGCACAAACAATGTAATTCAGATGGTTTGATTAACCACAAGTTCATATGCTATTCAATGTTCATTAATCTAGATTAAATCCAAGCCATTTTAAAGGCAAAAAAAAAAAAAAAAAAAAGATCCAACCATTGAAATTTAAATCCAACAGTCAAAATAATATTTTAAATAAATCTAGATCAGATCCAACCCCAAAGTGGAACGATATAAATGAGCCTCCCACACAACATTCTTCTGGAGCTGGTGCAAGTATGGTGAATTTGGATAACGACATAAACGATATCGCAATGCCTAGTCCAAGGCCTGAGGGGTGAGACAAACAAAAGCCTACCAAAAAAAAAAAAAGAAAGGGGAAAATGGCTAACCCTTCTCAACGAACAAGGGATAAGTACTTAGAATCATTAGTTGAGTAAGGCATTGCTTTCGAGGAGGATATAAGACGAAAGCTCAACATATTGGAGAAGTTGGTCCAAGATCAAGCTGATGCTTATGCATATCAGAAGCAACAAGATAAGGAACCCCAAGAACAAAAAATAATGTTCATGGACGTGTCTAAATTTACTCCAAAAATGAAGAAGTATTTTGGGGGGGGGAAGTAAACAAGATAAAATTATGCAAGAACATGCACAAAGTCAATAGTTTGTCATTAATCTTGAAGACAACTTAAGGGACTATTATCCAAGCCCCCACGATGGTGGTTATTAGTTTATTCCTACTGGGTTTCATGTATGGTGAATTTGAAATATTGTGTGTTTTCTTTTAGAATTATGTTATGTGTTTCTTTGGGAATAAAATTATATTTGTGGAATTTCAATATTTTTAGGCCAAATTGTTTTAAAAAAATTAAATTATGAAGTTATTTAAAAAGATTAAATGAAGAAAAGTTATCCATAACAAAAAAAATTAGACTTAAACTATTTTTAAACAATTTAATAAAGTGGCAGACTTAAAATTTAAGTTCAGAGGGTTGGGAGAAAAAACGGTTTGAGTCTAGGCAAAACCCAAGTAGTTATTGTTTCGAGGGGGGAAATTTGGGTTTAGCCCCAAAAGGGTTGGAGAATGCCTAAGGTAGGGCATGGGCTTAACCTATTTAATATAGGTTTGACAGGGCCTGGTCTTGCCTGTTCAACCCTTAGGGTCAAAAAAGCCTATGACTAGGTAGGGCTTGGGGTAACCCATCTTAGGGACGAGTTCACCCAATCTAGCCCATTTTACAGACCTACAAAGTTCTGTCACATCCGAGACAAATCTATCAATATAGTAGCTCATAAATCCTAACTCCTATAGTATTCTCCTCCACTTTGCATTGTTCTTTTTAGGGATCATAATTTGGATCACGTCCCATGGGCTGAATGGTAGCCCGAGGCCCGATGGGCCAAAGCCTGATCTTTCGTTGTTTAGTCCTGGTTAGCCTACCCTCTCGAAGATTGGGTAAGGCTTGGGCCAAGGTTTGAAACCTTAGGCCAACCCATTTAAGCCCATTTAGCACCGTCCCGCCAAGCCCGTCTAGGCACGGCTCTATAGGTAGGCTCGAGCCTTCACCTTTGAAATCTCAGCGAGGCTTGTAAAACAAAGAAAGCCCGAGAAGCCCATGCCCACCAAAAAATTTCGAGCCGTGCGAATGACGAACCCTAGTTCCTCTTCACCATAATACCTAACTCATTGTCCTTATCCATCACAATTTCATTCTCCTTACTCATCTTTCGTTCACCTTATCTTCATACCCATATGGCAATGCCTCTTCAACGATAGCACAATCCACAGGTGGCTTTAGAGCCACACAACGGTAATCCAATTAGCTTAAACTCATCACAAGCTATTGGAATTTGTCTTTGTAGCATTCCTTTTATTGATAAGGCTGCATGGGTACAACCCATCGGCCTGAAATTTCTTGGCCCTTAGGTAGGACATGGGCTTAGCCTACTTAGATAGAAGGTTGTTAGCATTCTCCTAATTGATAAAGCCATAAGGGTCCGACCCATTGGCCCCTTATTAGCCTGAAAGTTCTGGGCCTTTAGATAGGGCATCGCTTAGCCTATTTAATATAAGTTTGGCCCAACTTAACCCATTCAAATCTTAGGGCCAAAAAAGCCCCTGACTGGGTAAAACTTGATCTAACTCATCTTAGTAATGGGTTGGCCTGATCTAGCCCATTTCATAGGCCTATAAAGTTCTGTCACATATGGGACAAACTTATTAATATATGCTCATAAATCCTAGCTCATATAGGATTCCCCTCCACTTTGCATGGTTCTTCTTAGGGATTATCATTTGGCTTGCGGCCTATGGGCCAAAATGATAGCTCGTGACCCGATTCACCAAAGCCCGACCTTGCCCAATGTTTAAGCCCGGTCGGTCCAACCTGCTCTAAGATTAAGTATGACTTGGGCCAAGGGTTTGAACCTTAGGATGGCCCATTTCACCCCAACTAGGATCAGTCTGCCAAGCCCGTCTAGGCCCGACTCAATAGGTGGGCTTGGGCCTTGACCTTTGAAACCTCAGCTAGGCTCAAAAAATATAGAAAGCTCAAGAAGTCCATGCCCACCCAAAAATTTCAGGTCGGGCAATTGACGAACCCTAGTTCCTCTGCACCATAATACCTAACTCATTGTCCTTATCCATCACAATTTCATTGTTCTTAGCCCTCTTCTTTCACCTTATCTTCAAACTCATATGGAAATGCCTCTTCAATGGTAGCACAACCCACATGTGGCTTTAAAGCCACAAAATGGCAACCCAGTTAGCTCAAATGCAACACAAGCCTTTGGAATTGGTCTTGCTCAAGAACTAACTATCTCTTAAATCCACAAAACACAACAAATTCGACTACATCAAACCCAACAAGGCACTTTGCTCCTATGTCTTCTAACGGTGGCCTATTCTTATTAGAGTCTTCCAACCCCAAATTGGCCGAATTGAAAGCATGTAATAGCAAAAATTACCTTCGATAAAGTGAGTCTTTGATAACGTGTGAAGCCATCTTATCCATACGGTTTCCAAAAGTTGTTCCTGATGAGTTCATGGTCAGGAAGCAGCACCATGGTTTCTCATAGGTATCCATAAGGTAGGTTCCATAGTTGTTCCTCAGTAACACCAATAAAGCTAGGGTTGTAATTTTGCGTTGGGACAAGGTTAAACGCGTACACAATTGAACAAGCAATGCTATAGTAAATGGATTTGATCCCAACCCCAAGCATCCTTGTGATTTATGGTATCCAATGAGTAAAGTCATAGAAAATCATATTAATTTTATTTTCACGGTAGAGGACGCTAGCGTTTAGGAAAGCTTGTATTTGGTCATGGGTGCCATCCTTGGTGATATAGAGCAAATCGATCAAAGGTGTCGGGGACTTAGAGGCAAACTCAACGCCCTCATGAAGGCCTTCAATGCGAGGAACAATGTCTAGACAAAATGTGATGAGGTCTGGGGGGAGATGTTGTAGATGGATTTGAGTTTTCTTGGGCTTCAAGAAAGAGATTATATGCTTATAAAAAGGCCCAAGCCTAATGGACTAGCCCAAACTCAGCCCTAATTTTTGGGATATAGAATGGTCCAGCTCAGTATTATGGTCAGGCTTAGCGAACCCGTTGTGTTAATGGTAGGGCTTGGGCCATGATTTGTAAGCCCTTGGCTAGTCACCCGATAAGTTAATAAATAATATTTATATAAAATTAAACTAATATTAATAATATTTGTATTTAATTAAAAATTTGAAAGAAAAAATGACCATTTATTATTAACATTTTGTATTTAATATCCTTATAAAAGTAAACTAGTATTAATGATAATTGTATTTAATTAAGTATAATTGTATTTAATTAATTATACATTGTCTATTTGACATGACCATATAGGCCTGACCCATTGGTCCTCATGAGCACAACCTAGGCTCTAAAAACAATCCCACCAAGGAAAAATTGCCATGGCAAGAAGTGGGCCCCATGAAACTAGTCAAGCCCAAAGACAATACGTGCTTGAGCTGCTCCCTGGACAAGCTGACGTCAGTGTGACATCAATAACCAATTTAAATACCAAAAAATTCAGAATTTGTTTTTCTATAAATACCTAGCCATGTTCTTCACTTCCCACACCAAAACTCCATTACAAATTCCTCTCATCATATCTCATGTGAACTCTTGGAATTGATCTTGCTCAAGGAGCTCTCAAATGCACAAAACACAACAAACCCGACTACATCAAACCCAACAAGGCACTTCACTCACATGTCTTCTAACGGTGGGCTGTTCTTTTTAAAGTCTTCCAACCCCAAAACTAGCCGAATTAAAAGCATGTAATAGCAAAAATCACCTTCGATTTCTCTACATGTTCTTATGCAAATTAGATCTCCTTGTTTGATGGCATTAGTGAGCCTCTGATAAAGTGTGAAGCCACCTAATCTTTAAGATTTCCAAAAGTTGTTCCTAATGAGTTCATGGTCAGGAAGCAACACCACGGTTTCTAATGGGTATCTAGGGGTAGGTCCCGTAGTTGTTCCTCGGTAATACCAGTAAGGCTAGGGTTGTAATTTCGTGTCGGGACACGGTTAAATGCGTACATACTTGAACAAGCAGTGTTATAGTGAATGGATTTGATCCCAACCCCAAGCTTCCTTGTGATTTATGGTATCCAATGAGCAAAGTCATAGAAAATCATATCAATTTTATTTTCACGGTCAAGAACGCTAGTGTTTAAGAAAGCTTGTATTTGGTCATGGGTGCCATCCTTGGTAATACACAACAAATCGATCCAAGGTGTTGGGACCTTAGAGGCAAACTCAACACCTTCATAGGACAAATGGGACGAGGTCTGAGTGAGATTGAGAAGTTGTAGATAGATTTGAGTTTTCTTGGGTGTCAAGAAAGAGATTATATGCTTTTAAAAAGGCCCAAGCCCGATGGGCTAGCCCAAACTCGGCCCTAATTTTTGGGATATAGAATGGTGCAGCTCAGTACTGTGGTCGAGCTTAGCTTACTTGTTGTATAAATGATAGGGTCTAGGCCATGATTTGTAAGCCCTTGGGTAGTCATCCAATATTTAAGTTAATAAATAATATTTATATAAAACTAAACTAATATTAATCATGTTAAATTTGTATTTAATTAAAAAATTTGAAAAAAAAAAAACCTTTTAATATTAACATTTTGTATTTAATATCCTTATAAAAGTAAACTAGTATTAATGATAATTGCATTTAATTAATTATATATGGTCTATTTGACATGGCCATATAGGCCCGGCCCATTGGTCCTCATATGAGCCCAAATTCTTGTCTCTTTGGTAGGGCTTGGGCTTAACTTATTAAAGATAAGGTTGGCCTAGCCTGGCCCCCACAACCCTTAGTGCCAAAGAAGCTTGTGACTAGACCCAACCAAGCCCATTTTATAGGCCTAAAAGAAAGAAAACCATAACTACAAAACAAAGCCTCGAGGAAATGTCTGAAGTCACCGTCTCCAAACTTCGGTCGGGGCTTCTAGTTGAATGACCTTCATTAGCCAAACTATCTTCAAGAAAATTTGTTTAAGGTGTGGAGTAGCCAAGTAACACTTTAGAGCTAACTTCCAAAATTAAGTGAGTGAAGTGTGGATCTTGAAGTAAATCATTCCCGAAGAGCAGTTCCGCCCATCCCCTTTTGTCATGGCCCAAAGGGGCCTAGACTCCAAAAACAACCCCCACCGAGGAAAATTGCCATAGCAAGAAGTAGGCCCCATGAAACTAGTCAAGTCCAAATGCAAGACTTGCCTGACCTACTGCCTGGGCAAGTTGACGTTAGTGTGATGTTAGCGGCTAATTTAAATACCAAAGAATTGAAAAAAAAAGTCCAAAAAATTTAGAAACTTTTTTCTATAAATACTTGGTCATGTTCTTCACTTCCCACACCAAAACTCCCCTTGCCCTTTTGCCATGACAAATGGGCCGAAGTGCTCTAAGACATGAGGTTCAGCCAATAAAACACTAGAAGAATCAACATTTCCTCATTCTACCAATGAGAGGGGAGCCTTCTAAATCTCTAATAACAAAAACAACCTTGAGATACTCTAATTAGCTCATACTTTTTTCTTTTATATTTTCTTCCAGCCCAAAACATTTTTCTTATTGCCAACCTCTAACCTTTTTTTTGTTTTGTTTTTTGCTTCTTTTGTGCAATTACATTTACAACTGTAGGGTTGCATTGTTACTCCTTTTGTCCCCTTTTGTCTTACCCTTTTTTGAGGATTTGGTTCATTCCTTAGGGTGGGTATTTGGGTTTGAATTTTGAGCTTTGCCTGAAATCAAGGTCTAAAATATCGATGGTATAAAAAATATTGGTAGTCCAATAACACGGAAATTTGGATGAAAATACCGGGATATTATCGATATCGATAAAGATTGAATAAAAACCACGGAAATTGTAAGAAAAACCTGGAAATTTTTATTGAAACTTTGGAGAATGTTTATTCAATCAATTATCTATTAGTTTATCACAAGAAATTGGAAGGAAATGTATTGCATGATGGGTTAACTGATTTAAGTTGATTATATAGCGAGTTGACAAACACTGGTGAGTGTAAAAAGTATGTAGTAATTAATGAAAAAGATTAAACACACCATAATAAATTATATATTATGATTTACTACAATATTTTACACTTTATACATTGCATTGTAAGATACATGAGTGACTTAGTACCACACAGAGTTCTTATGAGGTTCAAATTTTTCACTATCTTCATCATCTCTATGTGTAGAGTAAGTGTATTGTGAAGAGTAGTCGTCAAATGATAAACCCCCAAAATAGTTTTGCATGTAATTTTTCAAACAAAACAATATAAATATACATATTTTAGCATATTATCACAAAAACATAAGTAACATGGTAGTTAAGGCGTTGGAGGAGTGAAATGACAAGGGTTTGAATCCCCTTTGTGTGTGTGTGTGTGTGTGTGTGTGTGTGTTTCTTCATTTTTTTCATTACATCAATATTTTCGATATTATTGCGATATTTTGATAAAATATTGCTAAAGTGTGAGCAAAATTATCGACATCAATATTTTCCGATATTATCGATATTTATACGATATGTGTATGGATACGTTTCGAAATATATGTGACCCAAAAAACGATAATATCCTCGATATTTCGTCGATATTATCGATATTTTATACTACGCCTGAAACTCATCTAAATCTTAATATCTAAAATGATGATTTTGCACCACCAAAGAAAGAACAATGAATTGTAGCCCTAAACTATACAGAACCTTGCACTGATAACTCTAAACAACCAAACCTTAAACAAAAATTGGGTGCCACTTGGCTACCCATTGGGCTTTTGTTGAGCTAACGAGTTCTTGCTGTTTCTACCTTGGAGCAAAGCCAACAGGCCCACCAGCATTGTTTTGGGGTTGTGAGATCACATTGGTCCATCTTTTCTTGGGCAAATCTTGTCTTGGATCTCTCTCTCTCTCTCCTGGCTAGTGGCTTATTTTTCGCATTTTGCCCAGAGAAAGTTGAAGTCAAAGTCAATGTCATAGAGATGCAACTTGAGAAAAATTCTTCAAGCTCTGCACAAATTTCAACTAATTTGACACACCCCCTTCAGAAAACATAGATTTATCAGCTGGTTATATTTTATTCTTCTGAAGTTTTGCAGGAAAAGTAGAGCTATGGAAATGGAAGCAGAAGAAGAACAGGAAAAAGAAAGTCTTCACCTTGAGGCTGAGAACCAAAAGCACCAAAACTCAGTAAAGGGTGTCCGGGATTTGCTATGGACACCCATGAATTGGTTCAAAATGCTCAGCAGTGAGTTGCATTGGAGCTTTGTGGTGGGTGTTGTCATTGTGTACGGAATCAGTCAGGGTCTGAGTATGGGACTGAGTAGAATCGGCATACAGTATTACTTGAAAGATGATCAGAAAGTGCAGCCCTCTGAAGCACAAGTCTACTTTGGGATTATTCAAATTCCATGGATGGTTAAGCCTTTTTGGGGTCTTCTTACTGATACTCTTCCTATTCTTGGGTACCGCCGAAAGCCGTACTTTGTTTTTGCTGGTAAATGATACCAACTCATTTTTGTATATGAATGTGTTGCTTGCAAAATTGAGTTTCTATAATTTCAGCCGCTGCTTTTAGTTTTGGATTCAATTGAAGGGCATACTTGTGCTGTTATTTTGAGATCAGTGCATGGTTGTAGCTTACTTGATAGGTAAGCAATGAAAATTTGTTAGCGTTCAATTTAGTAACTATCCAAAGAATGGGGAAAACAGTAATCTTGAAGTGGCCGTCGTTAGAGTTTCAGTTTACTTTAGGAGGAAGCTGAGTGTTAGCAAATGGGGTAACAAAATTGGCAAAATGTCTTAATGTTCGACTTGCTACAATTTCCATAACTATAGCTTTGCACAGCATGGGCAATTGCTAGTTTGTGAGAGTGTGCACACATGGTATTCTTTTTAAAGTGCTATAGTAACACCTCTATCTCATATTTTGCCTTTAGTTTTAGGCTTTAGATGATTTTTCTTCTTAAGTGACTCTCATTCTAAAAGATGACCTGATTGTCACTCAGATGGTGATTTCTTGTGTAGGCATATGTTATAACTGCTACAACGTTACTGTATGCGTTTATTTTGAATCACCTGGATCAGTACTCAAGCATACAGATTTTAAAAGTAAAAAGTGATTCATCCTGTTCATAACTTAATGATGACATGCATAACTGTGATTATCCATGCATGAAAATAGCCTATATGCAAGTCTGCTTTTACCTTGCCAACTGTTTTTTCTTTTAAAATATCATACTACTATGAATATATACCTACTTAGTTCAGGAGTGTTCCACTTGTTGAACCTTAAAAGAACATTTAAATTTAAACTTGTATATGAAGGTATGCTCGTTGAACAATTTTAATCTTGGGTTAAGTTTTGAAATCCCATGCCCCTTGACAGTACTGACTTCCGTTTTCTATTCTTTCTTTGGTTCAAAGACTTCCATTTTCTGTACATATTTGTTAGCTTGACTGCAAGAGTTGCTTTGCAACTGGACAATTTTTATTTTCCTTATTTAATCTGTATAAGATAAAATGCACTTTATATGTTTTGGAATTATGACCTGAATTTAAAGAAAAACAAAAATAGCTGGAACCAGAAGGCTGTTCCCTTATTTTTCTTTCCCATTTTTCTTTTCCAGGTGTAATTGGGGTGATCTCCATGCTTGTGCTATCACTAGACAAGAAATTAGATCTCACAATTTCCCTGTTGTCTCTGATGGTGGGGAGTGCTGGAGTAGCAATAGCTGATGTAACAATTGATGCCTGTGTTACACAAAACAGTATAAGTCATCCATCCCTTGCTGGTGACATGCAGAGCTTGTGTGGACTGGCCTCTTCAATTGGGGCATTGGTGGGATTTTCACTTAGTGGGTTTCTTGTTCACCTACTGGGCCCTAAGGTTTGATTTTTCTCAAGTTGCTTGTGCTTGTAACAATATAAACTTTTGGCATTGTTTGAAAATCTGTGAAGAGATCAGCTCATTGGTCAAACTTTTAGGGTAATCTTTTGTTATATTTTTCAGGCATGTCAGAGATGCCTGTCCAATTTTTAACATAGTAGGCTTGCAAAGGATTTTGGATTCACCAACGTTCAAATGATATAATTCTAATTGGGTCCTTAATCAACAGATTAGATCCAACGATCATCCCCGACCTTGTAAAAATCCAATTCAAACGCGTAATATTTCATCTATGAGATGTATTTCATATGAAAGGATGCATCATACTGTATATTAGACAGAACTTTGATTTGAACTCATATTTTAGTGATTTGTCAAGTTCGAACCAGATCATGTTGGGATGGTTTCCTTATGCCTAGGATTTCATTATGTCAAATATGATATAAATTAACCTCTTATTCAGTTAAATTGCTTCTCTGACCAGTGCAAGTTTGGCACTTTTACAACAGGGTGTCTTTGGATTGCTCAGTATCCCTCCAGGGCTGGTCATTTTGGTTGGGGTAATGCATAGAGAACCTCATGTTCGCGCCTTCACTTATACACAGGTGAGATTACCTTACTTTGTTGTTTACTTTTTAAACTCCTGCTTTCTAATGCTCATACCAAGCTCTTAAGTTAGGTCAGTGTAAAGTTTCTGGATGCTTGCAAGACTATGTGGACAACTCTAAAATGTGGTAATGTCTGGAGGCCCTGTTTATACATGTACTTGTCACTTGCTTTGGCCTTGAATGTTCGTGAAGGAATGTTTTACTGGTACACCGATGCAAAGGGGGGTCCATCTTTCTCACAGGTAACCTGAATTATTTCTATAATTTCAGTGCATTTGGTTACCACTTGTGGCTTTTTTAATAACATTTGAAGGTTGTTTGCTCTGATGTGCCTAAAATGCAAACTCATTATTTACATGCTGCAGGAGGTTGTTGGGTCCATATTCTCTATTGGTGCTATTGGCTCTCTTTTGGGGGTCCTTCTTTACCAGAACTTCTTCAAAAGTTACCCCTTCAGGGATGTGCTTTTCTGGACGCAATTGCTCTACGGTGTATCAGGATTGCTAGACTTGGTATTGGTGTTGCGCATAAATTTGAAATTTGGTTTACCAGATTATTTTTTTGTTGTCATTGACGAAGGCGTTACTCATTTGATTGGGCGTATTAAATGGATGCCTCTTCTTGTACTTAGTTCCAAACTCTGTCCTGCTGGTATAGAAGGCACTTTCTTTGCTTTGCTTATGTCTATTGATCATGTTGGAATGCTGTCATCTACTTGGGCTGGAGGCCTCTTACTCCACGTCTTGAAGATTACACGGACACAGTTTGAAAATCTTTGGATGGCAATTTTGATCCGGAGTTTGTTGAGAATTGTTCCGATTGCATTACTTTTCTTAATAGCCAGAACTGATCCCAACTTATCCATTCTTCCACCTGAGATGTTGAGGACCAAAAAAGGTCATGATACACAAGAGTATGAGACTCTTGAAATGGCCTCCCTTGTGAACGTCACTTGATCTGAACTAGAGATGCGTTGATCTGGTAAAATACGATGTGAAGGACGAACTACATCTGATGGCTGTTGGGAGATCTGGAGAAACAGTCCTTTGAAATGCTGGAACCACGTCCCGGAAAGAAGGCATTTTTGAAAGTTCTTTAATTATTAAGAGTACTATGATTACAACAATATTTTTCCATGATAAATTCTTACTGCTCCACTGTTATGAGATGCACACGGGACGAGCTTGGTTGTTTAAGATCCTTGAAAGTTCTGTATGCATCATCAAGCTGAAAATCTTGTATGCATATGCAGACATCTCCATAGTTCTCTGCTCTAAGATTCAGAACTCCAGTTACATCACCTTCCAATACCAGTCTTCAGTAGCACTTTAATCAGTTTAAAGTGGGAATGCAGGGATTGAAAACAAAACCTTATTTTTTCCTTATTGCCTTCACGCCGTCGAAGAACAGTGCCCTCAGGCTCGAGAAACTGAGTCTTGTTCTGACTAAAAAAAAAAAAGAAAAAAAAAAGAAACTCCTCTTTGTTCTTGTAAGTGTTGTGATATATTTACGGAACATGTGGATGGCCCTTAGGAAATGTAGTTTCTATCCTGTCTGAAAGAAGTGAAACAATTTGTTCACTGGTTTCGCTGTTTCTTTTCGTGAATGCTTTGTCCAAAAAATAATTAATAAAGCTCTACTTGACTCAATTCATCTCAATTAAACCTTATTTCAACTATATGGAGATCAATACTTGAAGTGCATGAAATAATACAGAGTTCTTTCACACAAAGTTCTCAAAAGCTTTGGCAAGGACTCATTTTTCATTTATATGAAGCAACAAGGAGGGCACATATATGTGAACCTTGTGTGGTCACAATAGCTATACCTTCACACTCCTGCGTATCTTCTTACGTCCAAACAGATACACAGAAAAATAATATGCAGTTCAAACTCTTCCTGCCTCAGCTGTAGGGAGTCACTTTATTACAGAGGCACTCAGAAACTGCAAAGCGCATGCATTCATATATTCTATACCTTGTCCCAATTGTGATCATAACTATTTATACATCAAATGAACTAAGAAGAACTATTTGGTTGAAGGTTTTGTTGCCAACGGGTTGCTTGGCTTTACTTCGAAAAATATATAGGCGAAAACATACCTAAATCCTTTTTAAATTCCAGGTCATATAAAACTGCATGATTCGTCTGCAAATCCCAGCTTAGAGTCTTTAGTATTGTATATGACCCTTTGGTTTTTCTGCTGATAGTTCCCAATAATACCGATCTCATCTTCGTACAAAAGGCTTGCAAGAGCCAAGCAGATCTGTGATGCATCAGTTTTTACCAGATAAAAGACTCCAGTTACATCAACATTCAGCTCAGCATTTCCCTCAAAGTGAAACTTTAAGGTAGGAATGCTCACTTCTTGATATGCACTGAGGTTGAAGCAAGTGTCCAAGATTGAAAAACCTGGTGCTGGAGGGTACCCCGAAAACTGTTTCAGAAACTCTGTCTTGACAGCCTTGTAAACTGAAGGAGCAAGCCTTGAAATAACTGTCCCAGAATCAATCAGAATCCCACCACTTGCAAAACTTTGAGCTTGTAAAGCCACTCCCCCAATACTTATACCAGTAAGGTTGAGAAAATAAAAGGATGACAGCTCTGGATTTGGAACCATTCTAGTGTAAGAAATCGGAGTGGAATTCTTGTAAATTGAAGCATCACCTCCCATAATTAAAGAACCAGAAGCTGTGGCTTCTGTTGTAGGTAAACAGTAGGAAAACACTCCACCAAAAAGGCAGAAGTTTGAGAAACCAGTGAAACACTCTCACTCCTTCCCAAGCCCATTAGACCTGAAGCTCCTCCAAACAGACCCTTGTTGTTCCTGCCACAGCCAAACACGAAGTTGTTCACAGGTGTAGCTCCAAGACTGAGATGGTCACTACCTAGCTCACCGTGCGTATACGAGCCATCACCATAGTTAACGACATAGTTACAGCTCGTTGGATTGCTCCCACATGCCCCAGAATTCCCAGTATCAAACTGGAGTGCTTGGCAAGTTGATGAATTGCATAAAACAGATTTGTATGAAGGGGATGCAGATGAGTTGAAAAGAGGTTCTTGTTGATTGTAACATAATTTGCAAGGTTGGCATTGAACCCAAGTCAAATCACTGCCTGTGTCTACAATCACTGTCATATTTCTACCTCCCAATTCCACAGTCACAATGTAGTTTAATGTTTGTAGCCTTATACCAGAAGTTAATGGAATTTGAGCTTCTGATGCATCTTTTATTCTGCCAGAGACTCTGTTTTTGAATTGGGATTGCAGTGACCGAACATGAAGATCATCGAAAATTAAACGTTTCTGTTGCTTTTTGTTCCAGTCTACAATCTTTCCTGAGCAGTAATCTCTGTGTTTGATTTCCAATATGGTTGCACCTTTTTCTTTTCCTATAATTTAAAAAATGATAACTCAGTTCAGAATTTCCCAAAATTGTTCATGCTATATTAGTACCTCAAAACAAAAAAAAACAAAATTACAGTGGAAGTATATCTTAAGAAAAAGTTGTAAAGCTGTAGATGAGCAGGCCTAGAGATAGAGAGAGAATTAAGTTCATTATTCTGAGGTGCATTGCCCCACAACCCAGCATAATCTACCAAGAGAACCTCAAAACTTGCTGATTATTATAGTAATAAGACTTTTAAAAAGCACATAATGCAAAACATATATTCCAACGCAGAACAAATAGTAAAGCCAAGATAAGCTTTATCAAAGGAAATGAATAGTTAAATGCTCTTCCTAGAGAGAGAGAGAGAGAGAGAGAGAGCAGTACTAGTTCATTAACTTTAATTAGAACTAAAGCACTTCTAGATCTCCTAATTAACAACATTGTTGCAATATATTACAATCCCAAAGTAGAGAATAAAATAAAGCTAAGAAAAGATACGGTCAGCAGCATTGTACATGACTAGCTCAATTATGAGTTCTTTTTACTGTTTGCTACAAAACTTACTTGATTTCTGAGAGAGGCAAACAGTACTTCTGGTTCCACCATGCTGCCTCCAACGAAACTCTTGCAGTTTGAGGACCTTCTTCTCTTTGAAAGACTGAACCCCATTTGCAGAACAGAGGCAGAGGAAAAGCAGATGAAGCAGAACTTGGAAAACAGGTTTTGCATCCACCATTGTTGATGGTGGTGGAGAAGAAAGATATGAATGAATGTGTTTGTGTTTGAGAGAGAGAGAGAGAGAGAGAGAGAGAGAGAGAGAGAGTGGAGAGGATTCTTGGGGATTGGAGTTTGGCTTGAGAACAAAAGATGAAGGGCTGGCTTCAAGAATTAGGACCCCACTGTTGCATGAGAATTATTGGGGTTTCACGTGCGCATCATAGCAGGGCAAGAAAAAAAGAGCAAGAGAGAAATGGGGTGATGAATTGAAGGAAGCGCTTGTCATTAACAATCATTTTAATTGGTTCACGTTCACCCAGCTTC
Source organism: Prunus salicina (assembly GCA_020226455.1). Lineage (NCBI taxonomy): Eukaryota > Viridiplantae > Streptophyta > Magnoliopsida > Rosales > Rosaceae > Prunus > Prunus salicina. The sequence goes on along the minus strand of CM035344.1, from coordinate 11,245,760 downwards.
CACAGATAGGGACTCAACCTTCACGGAATCAACTGTCACAAACTTTCACACCAGAATATATAATTGTATGGGATGTATTTTTGTGTTGTAATTATGCTCGGCAACTTGTATACTACTCAAACCCACTTGTAAATTTATAAATGTAATGTTGTCTTGTGATTTATTCATATTCTCTCCTCTCTTTTTTTCCCGTCAACCAAACAAAATTTAAGAAACTAGAAAATAAGGGGAGGTACACATTACCATAACAAATGTCCAAACATGTGTTACTAAGAAAAAAAAAACACATTGTTCTATCATGATAAATAGTGTTTTGCAAATGTATACTCATTGATCATTAAAAAACATGCCATTATTATCGTGACACGTCATTATGGACCTAATTATTGAGTTAATACGGAGCTAACCACTTATTTGAACTAACTCTATAATATTTAATCTAAAAAAAAAAAAACTAACGCTATAATATTGTATTCCATAATCCGAATCATTTATATTTTTAAGGTCCTCAATAAAAAATCAACCATGCAAAAGTTCACAATATATTGTAGAGTACTCTACTAAACAAATGGGTTTATGCCACTATTGTCAATAGGGCAGGGCAACGAAAAACTGGTGAACCCGTCATGCCTTTTTTTTTTTTTGGTTGAAAAAATAGTGCTAATTAACTAGACCAGACCGGTTGAATGAGTTTGATAAGTGGTTTAAAATTTTAATGACGCCAGTTTAAAGTGGGAATGGGTCTCCCATTGGGAATGAAAAGCAATGTGGTGCCCACGTAAAATCATTTGTCTAATTCATGATACAGGGGGAGTTGAATTCCTGAGGGGATGAGGGGGAGGTGGGATTGGGCAAGGATGAATTAGAATGAAATTTTTTGTACCCAAATTGCCCTCATATATTTTGTGAAAACATCAAAATACGCATTATTCTTTGGGGGAAAAAAACCCCCCAAGTTGCTGCCATTTTTTTTAACTTATTTATATTTAGGTATACATATTTATTATTATTTTTTAAATTACAAATCGATATTGGGGCAGGGAAAATAAATAATTAGGCTTATATTGGAAGTAAATAATTCAACTTATAAAAATGCTTATTTTTACAAATATTAAATTCGATTTATCATCAATATAACAACGTTGGTCTATTATTAGATAACACGACTTTTGTCATTTGAAAATTGTGTAAGTAGTTAAACAAAATAGAATTAATTTTGTTTTGTACAAGCATATTTGGGTAATCAAATTGGTTTTATTCCGATTCTTGACAATAGTAAACATTTTAATGGGAATCAATTTGATTTTCATTTCTATTCCTGACAATTAGTAAACAATTTAATTGGAATGTATGACTCCGATTATTGGTTAACCTGATTCATGCTTACTCCGATTTCTAGTTATTTCAATTCATACTTATTTCGATGGTCAATTGTTGCTTGGTACATTGAGGGGGCAAAGGCCCAAATGAAGAAGAAACTATAGTAAAACATTGTCATTTAAACCTTTTGACGGACCACCCCCACATTTCCCTACTAATTAGGGTGTGGGCATGGTCAGGTTCTCACCCCAAACCAGAATCGAAATCACTATTCATTCGGTCCAGTTCGATTCCATTTAACAAAAAAATAAGAGTGGTGATTTCCCCACTCCAATTTTATCCACTTACACTTCATTTTATAACTAAAAAAGGAGTGTAGGTGATAAAATTGGAGTGGGGAAATCATTACCCAAAAATAATTATAAAACCTGTTAGGCCTGGTTTGCCCATAATCTAGTTCGGTTTCTAGTTTTTTCAGTTTTGGATAATTTTTTTTTGATTTTTTTTTTTTACAAAAGCCAACTAAAATGTTATTTTTTGGGCATAAAAATTCACAAATAGCCCAATTTCATGCAAAAAGAGGTGATTAGGCCTAGAAAAGAGAGATGATTTGGAGTTGAGCTTGCACTACTACAAAAAGGGTAAAAGACGACAAGAAAAAGACGACGGTCGGAGTAAGAGCCGTCGTGGTTTTTAAAAAGACGACGGTTATAAAAAAACCGCCATGTAATACCACCTTAGACACCTAAAAAATCGAGATTCAAATGGCTGTTCAAAAACAACGACGTACCTAATTCAACAACCGACGTCTATTTGAAACAAGATTTCCGAAGTGTAAAATCAAAGCCAAAAAACAACGGCAGAAGATATGAATATACCGACGTAGAAAGTAAAGACGACGATTTCAAACAAAGCCGCCGTATTTACTCAGACAATAACACGACCATGTTTTCGTATAAGACGCCGTATAATTATAAATAAATTCACGGCGTTAAAATAAAAAGTATCGCCGTATTAAATTAATTTACAACGACGTTAAATATAAATATATCGACGTCATTATCGTATAGTTCTACGACGTTATCTTTAAATCTGACGACGTTGTATTTTTAATCGACGTATTATAAACTTTAACATCGTATTATTCACTTTATACGTCGTACCTTTAATTTAAACCGTCGTCTTAATAAGAAATTTTTTCTTTGATTTTCTTATCCTACGTAGATCTACTTATAATTTTTTTCTTTAACAATTTATGTCCCAAATTGAATTAATTTAAAATTTCCTCGGGAAAGAAAAATCTATTTATAATTTCCTCGGGTTAGTAATAATGGGTCGTGTTAGTTTACAAATTCTAGAACATTAATTTCCCATTTTAATTATCCTCGGGAAAGAAAAATCTATTTATAACGCATTGTAATTGAAAACTAAAACTGAAAGTATTCGAAAAAAAACTCTATTTATAATTTAAAAATAAAATCCACGTCAGTTGTATTACACTTAACGACGTTTAACAGAATAATCTACGTCGGTAATTATAAATATACCGCCATCTCACTTATACTAAAAGACGACTAGAAAAGACGACGGTAGAACAGAAACCCGTCGTCAGAATAATCTACGTCTGCAGTCCTTGTATTGTTCAAAGCATTGACAATGTCTTCATCATATCTCCCAGCAACTACTGATTCGATTGCTCATGCTTTAGAGGCCATCTGAAGCCATTTCTATTCTTTATCGCATTCTTGAAACCCATCTTCTTCTTCTGAAGCTCTACGGATAAAGGAACAGGCTATCACAAATCTGGCGGATCTTCTTAGCCAAGAAAATCAAGCAGAGGATCAGGCGCATCTGATCTTCAGATTTCCCTGAGAAGCAAACTTTCCTTCGACAGCGAGTGGAGGCCAGGCTTGCATCTCTTTTGATGGAAAGCAAGGAGTATTCAGAAGCACTAAGTGTCCTATCAGGCTTGTACACGGAAGTGAGAAGGCTAGTTGACAAGCTTCTTCTTGTGGACATAGATTTGATGCGAGTAAGCTCCATTTCTCTTTGAGAAAGACATCTAAATTATTGTCTTTGAGATGTGAGAGAGAGTGTCTGTGAGAGAGGAAGAACTTGGAACCCTAAATATAAACTGAAACTGAATGAAAGCGAAAAATTTATAGAATAAATTTTAAAACCAACGGCGGTCCTTACAAAAAATCGCCGTTTAATTATAAAATCAACGTCGGTATAACAGACGTATTTTGATAAAATCCACGTCGGTATATTACTAAAAACGACATTTTAAATGGTCTACCACGTCGACATTTTAAAAGTATTTATACGTCGTTGTTTGTTATTTATACGTCGTCGTTATATATAACCGCCGTCTTATTTTTTTGAAACGGTTCGTATACATAGGCAACTTTTCGTCTACCTTACTTAGTTACACATGCACTGTTTCGAAACATTTCGCCCAGAGAAAACTTTTCGTCTTTTTTCCTTGTCAGAGCACTGTCAGAGTAGTTCATCGTCTTCCTCTTGTCTTCTTCGTCGTCTCTGAACTTAAACAACAAACTCCGAGAGAAAGCTTTCATTGCACGCAAAAGGTAAGCTTTCATTTCTCACTATTTTGGTTGAGGTTTTTACTTTTTTTCTGGGCAAAATCATTTCTCACTATTTCTCGCAAAAGGTAAACTTCTTTCCAAGTTTGATAAAATTTACAGACAATGAGGGAAAGTTTCCAACTTTGAAAGCAACTACCTCAACTAAGTAAGACGACGGTAGCTTCTTATGTAGACCACGACGTTCTTCAGTCGTCCTTGCGTCGTCTGAAAATTGATCAAAGTTGCTTTTAAAATGACAGTCTTTTTTTTGTTAGCTTGTTTAATTGCAAGTTTGATTTCTCTGAACCATGGTTTTTGTTTTTCCTAATTTGATAAAATATAAAGAAAAAGAAAGTAGGGTTTGGTATCTAAGATAGACGACGGTATAGACGACGCAAATATTTATATTGACGTCGTGTGAATAGACATACCACTACGTTATGTAAATATTTGCGTCGTTTATATTTAATTATCACGACGTCATGTAAATATCGCCGTAATAATATCTTATTACGTCTTCTTTTATATTATTTCGTCGTTGTTCAAGTACTTGGTTTTAAACATTTATTACGTCTGAGATTATTTCATTGCGTCGTTTAAAATCATATCATACGTCGTCTTTTATTAATAACCGTCGTTTGTGTTCTTATTTTTTTCCTGAAATATTTTCACATGCAGGTTTGTTTTGTCTGTAAAAATGGTTTCTCAAGACCAAAGTAAGCAATCTGGCTCCAAGAGAAATGGAGGTGAGGAGCTTGGAATGGTAACTCCTCAAGAGAAGTCTTCGAAGAAGATGAAGTTTGTTTCATGTGCTGAGACAGAACCAACCAGCACGACAACAATTTCTGATGATTCAAAGTCAGGTCGAGGTATGAGCACAATGCCTCGTGTTGTGAAGAGAAAACTTCAGAAAATCAAGCCAATTGTTGAGTACAATAAAAGGGGGAAAGGAATTGGCCAAGCACATATTGAGATGCAGTCCTACATTGGTGTGTTGGCACGCTCCAGAGTACCACTTGTGGACAAGAAATGGGCTGAAATCCCCAAGGATATAAAGGAGCAGATTTGGGAAGCCGTTGACATGGCTTTTGTGGTAGGTCAAGGGGGCAAGAACTCTGTGTTATCTTCTGCTGCCAAGAAATGGAAGGATTTCAAGTCTACACTAACGAGGCATTATATCCTTCCATACATCAATGACAGGGAGAGATTAAGCCAACCCCCTGAAACATATAAATTCATAGAGAAAGCACAATGGGATGCCTTTGTAGCTTCAAGGTTATCCAAAGAATTTCAGTCTGTGCATTCTCAACATGCAAGATTAGGGAGAAACTTGAGTACAATCATCGATTGTCTCGAAAAGGATATGCTGGTTTGGAGGATGAATTGGAGGAAACCATGCCTGGGGTAGAAATTGATCGATCTACCTTATGGAAGAGAGCTAGAACGGACAAACATGGTAACATCCCTGATCCAAAGGTGGCAGAGAAAGCAAAATTAATTGTAAGCCTACTCACTCTGTTTTAAATTTTTATTAAACTGTGCATAATTCTTATTACGTCTTATGTTATATTACACGTCGTGTGAATGATATTACCACGTCGAAATGTTTTAAAAAACCGTCGTTAAAGGTCTAAATATGGAATCACCACTGTTTTCTGTAATTATAGCATAAGACGTCGGTGATTAATTTCACGTCGTTTAATTATAATACTACGTCAAAATGTTTTAAAACAACGTCGTTAAATGTATGAAATTGAATTACTCTGTTATCTGTCATTATAGCATAAGACGTCGATGTTTATTCATTGCGTCGTTTTAAACAAATAACCACGTTGGTAGAAATACCGCCGTGATAAATTATAATAACGTCGATTTCTGTGTTATTGCGTCGTTTGAAATTGTATAATACGTCGTTTGGTTATAAATAACCGTCGTGTGTTTTGTTGTCTTTGTTTTAGGATGATTTGCAAAAAAAAGTCTCGGAAGGCAAAGTCAGTGTATCTGGCAGCAATGATGTTCTGACCATGGCGTTCGGTCCCGAGCATCCAAGTAGAGTGAGATGTGTAGGTGCTGGGATTTCCCCAAAGCAATATTTCAATTTACCCAAACCACACATAATGAGCTTTGACGACCGTTTAAAGGACAATTTAAGAGTTCTCCTTCAAGAAGAGACTAAAAAGATGGAAGCTAAGGCAAGGGAAGAGGCTTTAAGGATGGAGGCTAGAACCAAACAATTGGTAGAGGCTGAGAGGGAGCATTTACTGAGTCAGCTTTCCCAATTCATTCCCAATTTTGATCCAACTTGCTTAAACCGAAAATTAGCCCCTGTTAAAACCAAAGTCCCAAAAATCCAATGTCTGACAAAGCAAGCTGCTCTGGGGGTGATGTGAGATCCCTACAGTTTGAGGATGATACTGCCAAAAATGGGGAACATCATGAAGAAAAGGTAACATATCTGTACTTTGAATTCTCTGTTTTTTTAAAAATTATAAGACGTCGTTATTATGACTAAACCGTCGTTTGAAATACATACCACGACGATTGTAAAATAAACCGTCGTTTGTATTTCAATACCACGTCATATTTATTTTACTTGTGTTACACGCCTTTAAACGTCGTTATTTTTAAAACTTTGTTCTCTTTAGACGACGTTTTTAATAATTACCGACGTAATATATAACTCCCACGACGTTTACTATTTACCGTCGTTTAATAATTTTAAGACGTCGTAATTCTTACATACCGTCTTGTTTTATGTCTTACCACGACGTTTTAATTTAATTTTTTTTACTTTCTCTACTTTCTTTATTACTTAAAACAGAAAAATGAAGGAAATCAAGATAAACAGAAGAATGAAGAAAAACAAGATGAACAGAAGGGTGAAGAAAAAAAAGAAGCAGAGAAGACAGAAGAAAAAAAATCTGAAGAGAAGGAAGAAGAAAAAAAAAATGAAAATGAAAAAGACAAAAAAGAAGATGAAGAAAAGCATGACGTGAGGTATGTTCTCATAACTTTTCCTTTTTATTTGTTTTTCAAAATTTCAGACGTCGAAATTTGTCTTTAAACCGTCGTTTGTTTTCAATTTAGACGTCGGAATTTTGTTCCTACGACGTAATAAGTTGTTCAACACGACGTTGTTTTTGTTACCGTCGTTTAAATTCTTTTCAGACGACGTTTTATTATTTAAACAGTCGTGTTTATTGAATTACCACGTCATTTTTTTATTTCTTTAAACAGGTGATTGAAGGTGTTGATTATTCAAATATTGAGGTGCCATCTTTTTAAAATCCCTCTGTAGTTATGTGGAAACCAAACCTAAGGAGCAGACAATTAACTTTACAATTGACAAGGAGGTGTTTGGTGAAGATCGCAATACCTTCTTACTGCCTGAAGATATTACACAACTTGCAGGCATGGAAGAAATAGGGGCTACTGTGGTTGCTGTATATATGAGGTTTGTCATTATTAAATATTTATTTCTAACATAAGACGTCGGTAGTTTATTTATTGCGTCGTTTTAACTCACTAACCACGTCGTTAGTATGTACCAGCCCGTCGTTTGAGGCATGGAAGAAATAACGTCGTTTTCTGTATCAGCCCGTCATTTTAAATTATATAATACGTCGTTAGTTTATACATAACCGTCGTGTGTTTTTTGTGCTGACTTTTTTATATATCTTTGTTTATATGTTTAGGGTCTTATATGAAAAATTGAAAAAAGCAAATATGTGCAGCATGGTTGGCTTTATCGACCCTGCTGCAGTTAGTGCCAACGCTGGTACAATAACTTCCAGATCACGAATCGTAGCAGGTCGACTTCAGAAGACTGACGGTGAATAGATTTTCATGATGCCTTACAATCCAGGGTTAGTCTCCTTAACAGGATTTTGTTTTTATGATTTTCAATAATTTTTTGCCGTTTGAAATATCTAACCACGTCGGTGTTTTATTTTTTCGAGTCGTTTGAAATTAGTAACCACGTCGGTTTTTATTTTCGTCGTTATAAATTTATAATGTCGTCAATTTCTACTTATTTCGTCGTGTGAAATAATATAATACGTCGTTTTTATAAATAATAGTCGTGCGAAATTTTATAATACGTCGTTTTTATAAATAACTGTCGTTTGCATACTAATTTTGTGCAGCCGTCATTGGGTCTTGCTGATTATGAGAGCAAAGAGGGAAACCGTCTACTTTCTGGATCCTCTGCCTGGACCTCGTGTGGTTGATGAGGAGGCCAAAAACATCGTGAACAGTGCTATAAAAATTTATAATTCCCACATTGGCAGGCAAGGCCGTAAAGCACCAATTTGGAAAACTCTGTCAGGCACATCAAAGCAACCCAGTAGTGTCGAATGCGGATATTACGTGATGCGCTTCATGAGGGACATCATCATGGATCCTTCCTTGGCGTTTGAGAAGACGGTAAGAAGAAATTACCTTCATATATTTTATGTCATTTTTGGTATTATCAACGACGGTAGATTTAAAATTAGCGTCGTTGAATATATATACTACGTCGGTTATGAAAAATAGCGTCGTCTGTGATTGAATTTTTTTATTTATAAACCCTAATATTCATTGTTATGGATTGCACTTTGCCAAGAGAAAAGAGGAAGCGCCATACCCCCAAGAAGCCATTGATGAAGTCCGTAATGAATGGGCAGAGTTTGTTAGCCTTCATTTGGAATTATAGAAAACTTGATTTTTTTGTATAATATACAAATTTTGTCTGTAATATATAATGTACAAATTTTATATATAATATACATCCTTTTTTCTCCCTGAAAATATGTCGGGGATTAATAAATTAAAAAAAACAAACAAACAAACAAATTTCGTAACCGACGTGTAATAATATTCCAACGACCTAATTAAGTAAAAAACCGTCGTTTGTTGTTGTTTCGATTTAAACAAAGACGACGTAAAAGGATGATTAGACGACGTTTATGTTTAGTGTAATACTTTTTAACGACGGTGATTGAGTCGTGGAATACTTAATTTACGTCGTATATTAAAATATCCGCCATGGTTTCAAATTTAAACGACGTCATTTTTACAAGTGAGTCGTTTATTATTATTTACAACGTCTTGTATTTAATAACACCGACGTGGTTTTATGTTGTTATAATAATATTTTATTTTTTTTATTTTCAAATATTCAAAATAAATTTAAAATAAATCCGAAAAATGCAACGTCAACTCCTATGAAGTCATTGATATATTGTCTTCCCCCTAAACCTTGAAAAAATTCATTTTGAATAATAAAATTTTCAAATGTCCAACCAAAACCAAATTGTTTTGATGTGTCATAAAATCACTTATAGTTTTATGGTTTAGGGTTTAGAGTCTAGGGTTTAGAGTTTAGGGTTGTTATTTATTAGGGTTTATTTTTAAAGTATAATTTTTGGGGTTTAGGGTTTATGTTTGTTATATATTAGGAGGTAAAACCATGAACCCTTTTATAAAATTAATTTTTTAAAATATATAATTTAGTTTTAAGGGTTTAGGGTATTACTTTTTAACGACGGTTATTGAGTTGTGGAATACTTAATTACGTCGTATATTAAAATATCCGCCATGGTTTCAATTTAAACGACGTCATTTTTACAAGTGAGTCGTTTATTATTATTTACAACGTCTTGTATTTAATAACACCGACGTGGTTTTATGTTGTTATAATAATATTTTATTATTTTTATTTTCAAATATTCAAAATAAATTTAAAATAAATCCGAAAAATGCAACGTCAACTCCTATGAAGTCATTGATATATTTTCTTCCCCCTAAACCTTGAAAAAATTCATTTTGAATAATAAAATTTTAAAATGTCCAACCAAAACCAAATTGTTTTGATGTGTCATAAAATCACTTATAGTTTTATGGTTTAGGGTTTAGAGTCTAGGGTTTAGAGTTTAGGGTTGTTATTTATTAGGGTTTATTTTTAAAGTATAATTTTTGGGGTTTAGGGTTTATGTTTGTTATATATTAGGAGGTAAAACCATGAACCCTTTTATAAAATTAATTTTTTAAAATATATAATTTAGTTTTAAGGGTTTAGGGTATTACTTTTTAACGACGGTTATTGAGTCGTGAAATACTTAATTTACGTCGTATATTAAAATATCCGCCATGGTTTCAAATTTAAATGATGTCATTTTTACAAGTGAGTCGTTTATTATTATTTACAATTTCTTGTATTTAATAACACCGACGTGGTTTTATGTTATAATAATATTTTATTATTTTTATTTCCAAATATTCAAAATAAATTTAAAATAAATCCGAAAAATGAAGCGTTAAAATAGACGGCGTAACGTTCACGTTTTTCATCGTGGAATACTATATTTACGTCGGTTCTTGTAGAATTTTCGCCATGGTTTTTATGTCGACGTTTTAAAAAGCGCGGTTCCTAAAAATTTTCGCGCGACCTAAAATTTTTAGATTTGGCTTTTATTCTTATACTTCCAGCCCTGAACCCCAAAATTTTCAGATTTCGTACAACATAACATTTCGCTCTCTCTCTTCTGCTCTAATTCAAAGTTGGGCTCTCCAAGCTCCGTCGAATCCATAATCTGTGAACTCGTCCAACTGTAAGTACAAACCCTATCTTCCCCTTGTAAATTCATTGAATGATATTAGGTTGTTTTGTTAAAGGGTTTTAGGTATATGGTTTGCGATCTGTAAATTCATTGATGGATTTTCTGTTTAATGTTTTCTTGAACACTATCTGTTATGTTGAATTGGCAATGGATTTAATTTTGTCGGATCTTTTAATCACTCTATGTTATGTTGAATTGGGAATGGATTTATTGTTTTCATGCTTTGTATATGTTGGTTTCATGCTTGGTTTCATATAGGGTTTTGTATATGTTGGTTTCATGCTTTGTATTTGTTGTGTTCTTAATAGGGTTTTGGGTTCTTGAAAATAAACTGAGTTACGACGCTTTTGACGACGGTTTTTTCATAAACCGTCGTTTGTATTACCTAAACACGACGGTGTTTTTTAACTACCGTCGTTTGTATTACGTATACATAACGGTTTTTTAACTACCGTCGTGTGTATTACTTACATTAGACGACGTTTGTTGAAAATCCGTCGTCTATATATGCTAAATACGTCTGTTTTTGTTTAAAAACCGTCGTCTGTTACTTGCCATTAGATCTTTGTATTAAATCTGCTATAGTGATGGTCATTGCCTGTATTTTCACTTTATTATAGATAATAGGTTATAGTGTCGGAGATGGATAAGTCATGGATGCACTCAGATAGAAGATCGAAGGCATATGAGTTTGGGGTGGAAGCATTTTTGAACTTTTCTGTAGAAAATCTTCTAACTACAACACATATCCGTTGTCCATGTGTTAAATGTGTTAATTTGAAGATGTTTGGGGTTGGAATTATAAGGGATCACTTATACTTTAATGGAGTTGACCAAAGCTATAAGAATTGGACATTTCACGGAGAACCTTAGGAAGCAACTACTAATGCTAGTAGAAATGTTGAAGAAGATGATGGCCATAGTAGGTACAGTTTCGTGTCTGAAGAAATTGATATGGATGATAATGATTTTGGTGATTTTGGATCCGATCCTTATGAGTTTGCCAATGTGATTGGGGATGGAGATCAACCAGTGTACCCTGGTTGTAGAAAGTACACGAAGTTATCGGCATTAGTGAAGTTGTATAATTTGAAGGCAAAACATGGGATGAGTGATGTCTGTTTTACAGAATTATTGATACTTCAAGGCGATTTGCTTCCAGAAGGAAATACAATACCCACCTCTATGTATGAGGCTAAAAAGACTTTGTGTGCATTGGGGCTGAGTTATGAGAAAATGCACGCATGCCCCAATGATTGCATCTTGTATAGGAAGGAGTATGAGGATTCAACTAATTGTCCTAGTTGTGGTATCTCAAGGTGGAAGGAAGGCAAAGATTCAATCTTGAAAGAGGGTGTGCCGCGAAGGTGGTGTGGTATTTTCCTCCAATTCCAAGGTTTAAAAGGATGTTTCAATCACATGAGACAGCTAAGAGTTTGACTTGGCATGCTGCTAGAAAATCAATTGACGGTCAGATGTCTCATCCGGCGGATTCCCCGTCTTGGAAACTTCTTGATGATAAATGGCCTGAGTTTGGTAATGACCCGAGAAACTTGAGATTGGCTCTTTCATCTGATGGATTCAATCCCCACAGTTCTCTAAGTAGCAGATATAGTTGTTGGCCAGTTATCTTAGTTACATATAATCTCCCTCCATGGATGTGCATGAAACGAAAGTTCATGATGTTGACCTTATTGATTTCCGGTCCTAAACAACCCGGAAATGATATAGACGTCTACTTGGAGCCTTTGATTGATGATTTAAAATCTTTGTGGGATGGGATTAGAGGAGTGTATAATGCATAATGGAGAATACTTTACACTCAGAGCTGCATTAATGTGGACAATTAATGATTTCCCTACTTATGGAAACTTATCTGGTTGTGTTGTTAAAGGATATAAAGCTTGTCCAATATGCGGCGATGATACACCTAGTCACAGGTTGAAAAATGGCCACAAAATTTGTTACATTGGGCATAGAAAATGGTTACCAATCAATCATCCATATAGGAGGCAACGTGCAGCTTTTAATGGGAAACCTGAATATGGCACACCTCCCGAGCCATTAACCGGGAAGAAGTGCTGCATATGGTTGAAGATGGTGACAGCGTTTGTTGGAAGAAGAAATCAATATTCTTTGATCTCGAGTATTGGAAATACCTTCCTGTGAGGCATGCGTTAGATGTTATGCACATTGAGAAGAATGTTTGCGATAGTATCATTGGTACATTGCTGGAGATCCCTGGAAAAAATAAAGATGGGATTGCTGCTCGATTAGATTTATTGAACATGGTGGTCAAAACTGATTTGCAACCCGAGTATGGAGAAAGACGTACTCGTTTGCCTCCTGGGCCTTGGAATTTGTCGAGAGCAGAGAAGAGAGAGGTTTGCAATTCTTTCTATGGTATGAAGGTCCCTGAAAGTTATTCTTCAAATATAAAAAATCTTGTATCTTTACAAGATTCAAGACTTCTGGGCCTTAAATCACATGATTGTCATACCTTAATGCAACAATTGCTCCCTGTGGCAATTCGTTCTGTTTTGAAGAAGCCTGCAAGGTATGCAATAACTCGTTTGTGCTTCTTCTTCAATGCTATATGTGCAAAGACTGTTGATGTTTCCAAGCTAGATAAGTTGGAAGAAGATGTAGTAGTTACTCTGTGTTTGCTTGAGAAGTACTTTCCCCCTTCATTCTTTGATATCATGGTTCATCTAGTAGTACATCTTGTCAGAGAAGTTCGTCTATGTGGGCCAGTATATTTTAGGTGGATGTATCCGTTTGAAAGATATATCAAAGTGCTAAAGAGGTATGTTCAGAATCGTACTCGTCCCGAAGGTTGCATTGCTGAGCGGTATATAGCTGAAGAAGCTGTAGAGTTTTGTACCGAGCATTTATCTGATGTTAGTACAGTTGGAGTGCCTTCAAGCCAAAAGATGGGAGTTTCAAAGCCATTATCAGGTTGCACAGTGAGCGTAGTTGATCAGGACCTGTTGAATCAAGCACATCTATATGTATTGGAGAATACGGAGGAAGTCCTACCTTATATCGAGTACGTATGAGTTTTATTCCTTAAGTTTCCATTTTAAATTATTTCTTATGTTTATCTTATATATTTGGGACCGTAATGCTTGAATTTTTCGTGTCATGTAGGCAACATATGATCTACATTAAGACCACTTATCCAAAATTTAGAAAGAGAACAAAGTGGCTGCAGGATAAGCACAATAGCACTTTCATTCAATGGCTAGGCTTCAAGGTATATGTTATTGAATAACATATTTCTCTTTTAATTTTCTTCTTATTTCTATGTTTGATTGAATTAAGATATGATTAATTTGCAGGTTCAAAGTGAACTTGAGGAAGATAATCATGGCGTATCAGAAAATTTAAGGTGGCTAGCAGCTGGTCCAAACATAGCAGTGCCATTATATAGGAGCTATCTTATTAAAGGTATTAAATTCAACATCAAGGCACAAGATGATGTGCGGACAACTCAAAATAGTGGAGTTTATTTACTTGCACATACCATGCAAGTTGCTAGTGCCAAGGATAAAAACCCAATTCTCTCAAATATGGGTTTCTATGGTGTCATTCAAGAAATTTGGGACCTTGACTACCAAAAGTTTACAATCCCAGTCTTTAGGTGTGATTGGATAGATAGTGCTTCTGGTCTTGTAGTCGACGAACTTGGATTTACCCTTGTAGATTTGAGTAAAATTGGACATAGGAATGACCAATTTGTTTTGGCTTCTCAAGTCAAACAAGTATTTTTTGTTGACGACCCCATGCATCGTGGTTGGTCGGTAGTGTTATCAATGCCTAATAGAGAATATAATGATGCTATTGGTGATGATGTCTTAGGTGATGTGATAATTGAGTGTGAGCCATTTACTAGAGGGATGCCAAATGTTGACACATTTGATGAACTGGTGGGTGAGTTAGGTGGTCAAAATATTAGAGATGGGTGTGAAGATATATGGATTGAATGATGCTTATGTAATTGGCAGTGTATGACATTAATTTTGTAATATATTGTAATGTGATTTCTTCACTTTCATTATACAGGTTTTGGCCACAAAACAATCAGTGCAAAAAATACAGGTTCCAGATTACAAACACGACGGTCTTGATAAAAAAGTAAAAAACCGACGTCTGTTCAAATAAAAAACGACGTAATTGTGAACAAGTTATTCAGCATATTTACCGACGTCTTAAAGCAACGTAACAATGAAGAACCACGACGCTATTGTGAAAAAGATATTCAGGATATCACGTAGGGGAATCATTAAGAACCGCCATGTAATTAAAAATATCACGACTCCAATCCCATAATACCGACGTCTAAAAGACGATAAAAATCATTAATTTAAAAACACGACGTCATCATTAATTTACCACGTCGCAAGTTCTTTCAAAACGAAGAGGAATAGATGTAATTCCCGACGGTAATTCATTTTAAACGCCGTCTAATAAATATTAGACGACGTTATTTTGTAACAAGGCTCTCATCATAATCAACGCCGTCTATATGAAATGTAATACGGCTCTCATTTATTTATATCTGACGTTGTTTCTTCGTTCCACGTCGTCTATATAAACTCATGCGTCGTGAGTAATGACAATGTCATCTATTTCCACGTCATCATTCATAGAAAAATCGAAGTGGAAAATATATTTCACGTCGGGTTTTTTAAATGTAGTGACGTAGATAACGTCGTCTTTATGTTTTTAAAGACGTCATATTTCTTCTTGTCGTGAAATTCTTTTTTAACGGCGCTATGTTTTAGATCTCGTCGTTGTATGTCTATTTTGCGGCCATGTTCTGTAATATATGTCATATGTTGTATTTTTAACGACGATTGTTTGTTAGAGTTCGTTGTCTATTCTTATCCTCGACTATTTATTAGCTCTTTAGAACGTCGGTTTTTTGTTTTTTTTTTACGTTGATGTTCTTAACAACGACGATTTATTACCGTCGTTGTTTGAATAGAAAAATATGACGTATAAATTCTGTAATACGGCTCTCATATATTTGAAACCGACGTTGTTTCATATGTCAACGTCATCTGTAGAAATACATACGTCGTAAAAAATGACACTGACAACTATTTCCACGTCATCTTTCATAGAAAAATCGAAGTAGAAAACTTATTTTACGACGGTTTTTTGTAACTAAGTGACGTAGTATATGTCAATAACGTCGTCGTCTCATGTATTAAAGACGTCATACTTTTTATTGTCGTTAAAATTTTATTTAACGGCGTCGGGTTTTAGTTTTCGTCGTTGTATGACTATCTTGCGTCGTTGTTCTGTTAATATTTGTCATATTTTTCCTTTTTAACGACGTTTTTTTGTTTGATTTAGTCGTCTATTATTATCCTCGACTGATTTTTTAGATCTTTTGCAGTACAAAGACGTCGGTTTTTATTTTTTTGATGACGTTGTTTGTTTTAACAACGACGGTGATTTCGCGTCGTGGTTTCTTAGGGAAAAGATGATGGTGGATTCCATGACCATTGAGAAATCGAATACACGACGGTGAATTCCCGTCGTCTTTTGCCTTTTTTGTAGTAGTGTTGGGGAGAGATTAGTTATGGGCTTAGAAATCTAGTATTGGGCTTAAAAATTTGATTAAAAATAATAAAAAAATGCACAGTCTGTCCAGTTCGGGAGAGTCCAGTTTTTTCTCTACAAGAATCGGAATTAGAATCAGACCAAAACGGTCTAATTTTTGGTCAACTCGGTTCAGTTTTTGGTCAATTTGGTTTTTTGAGAACCAAATTATGGTGAAACAGTGTCCTGATACGAGCCCCAATGACATGTGCAATTAGAAGAACCCTCTGAACATGATCAAGTATGGGCTGTAGATGATGGTGATCATGGGATTAATCTGAAGAACCCGCTTGACATGATCAAATATGGGCTACATATAATGGCGATCATCAAATGACTCAACAATATGCAGCCCAAGAATCTGATAAATCATTGGTTCGACTGATGATGAATATCATATTTCTCAATACCTATATTCATAATTCCAAATAATGTTTTCTCAATATTTTTTTGTCAAAAGTAATCCATGATTGCCGCAATAAGAAAAGAAGTAGATATGTTAGCATCAAAAGAAGTTGGAAAATTGAAAAAATTGCTTTAATCTGAATTCCCAATGTAGATTCTGCACTAATATAAGAATGGAGTACTCCTCATAAGTGTATTTTAGAAAAACATTTTAGTTGCATGTACCAAAAATTATGATAATAGTAATTTGACATGATATGGAAAGACATATGGATATAAATATAAATCATTATATATAAATTGTTAATGAAAGTGGAAAACTTATAAAATAGTACAAAGAAAAAGAACTGAAGATTGAGTATTGAAATAAAATTAATACAAGCTTGATATTCTTTATAGAAATTATCTTACAATAGAAAAAGGTCATGGAATCGGAGAAAGTTCACAACACCATGAGAAAGCCTACTAATGGCCTCAAAACTCTCTCGTTCAAAATGGACTTGATTATTTTCTAATGATTCTCAAGAATTCAATCATATTTTACTCATAGTGAATTCAAAAGAGAATTTCAGTAAAATATGGAAATATAATCAATAGTCGTATCCAATACTTAAGATATTTTTCACATCACATTAATAACATTGACAAAATTAGTCAGATACGATTTTATATTGTAAAACTAGGTCTCATTCATCAATGTTTTCTTTGTGCCAAAAAGAAGCACGACATGATGTCCAAGAGAGAAATGAGAGAAAATGGTTATAGGGCCAAATTAGGTTTAGAGAAGCTGGGGATTTGGAAAAAAACGAAGGAAAAAGTGGAAGCAGAAGCAACCAATTCATGATCATGCGGACAAGATCTCTCTAGTTCTCATACCAGAGCCTCTGGGATTTCATAGTTGGTGGAGCTGTTGCGGGAATTATTCTCTTTAGAGATGTAGGCAACTTGCGATGGTATCGAGTTTCGAGAGAAGTCCATCGAAAGCTGAGGGGGGAAGTCTTTTTCCTTGCTGCCATGATGTTATTTTCAATTGCCTGGTCAATTACAGCTTCTTCTATTTTAAGAATCTAATCCCATATAGTGTCCAACGAAGAAGGATTTGCCTTATAGCTCGAGGATGGTCTGAACAAGGAAGAACATGCACTGAGGATTTGAGCCTCTAGGTAAGCTTCTTGTGCCATTGATTTACATTATGTACATGCAATGGCTTTGGTTTGAGGTCGTGAATCTTTATCTAAACTTATTCCAAAATATTTCTAGAAAAGTTGAAGGGATAAATGAAGAGTTTGACATAAGTGTGGAAATTTTAGGGGTGTTTGAACCTTACAACCCTACTGAACCAGAATCCAATCCATGAAGATGCTAGTTTGGAATAGCTGAGGCAGTGCCTGGCATGGTTTCTTATTGCAAGCTCTTTTTTATATTTAGTCTTTCAATTTAGATGTTTTTTGTATTTTGGATTCCATAGCCTCTAAGATTAGGGCAAATTTCCTAGTTAATAGGCTTGGTTTTAATAGTTCCTTTTGTGTCCTATCCAATGGTCAATGTGGCGGGCTTATTTTGATGTAGAATCCTTCTATCTATAATATTTTTGCTAACAAAAGTTGGTTTGCCACTTTTGTTTATGCTTACCCTAAAAAAGAAAAACAAAAACTTTTGTGGGCTTCAATTATCAATCTTAAACTTGGAATCTCTGAGGCTTGGATGCTTATGGAAGATTTCAACAACATTTGTTCCTTACAAGAAAAAATTGGAGGGACACAGTCTACCTCCAATGCCATGATTGAGTTTGATACCTTTATTAATGACTCTGAAGTTTTCTCTTTAGATGTTCAAGGTATCCCTTTGTTCAAGCTTTCCAACAGAGGTTTACCTCTACTCATCCCCGTCCCCAAAGTTTACTGAAGGATTTTGTAAAAATTATTGATCCTTGTACTACTCCTAATGAGAATGTTTGTTTATTAGCTCATGTTTCTAAAGCTACTATGTGCAGCATTGGTGCTCTTAGGGCCCATGAGCCTGATGGTATTCACGCCTTGTTTTTCCATCAGTACTGGGATAAAACTAAGCATATGTTGATAAATCTAGTTAATGATTTTTTCTCTCATAATTTTCCATTTTGTGTTTTCAATCACACCAACATAGCCCCCATCCCTAAGGTTGACAACCCTGAGACTGTTGCTCAGTCTCTAGAAACTCATCACAAAGATTATTAAATTAGATTTAGAAAAAGCTTATAATGTTCTTGACTAGTCTTATATCAGAGCATGCTTGTTACAATTTGGCTTTTACTCACATTGGTGTAACAGAATCATGAATTGCATAAATAGTTCCTCTTTTTCTAATCTTCTTAAAGGCACTGCTCATGGAAATTTTACTGCTTTGAGAGGAATTAGACAGGGGGATCCTCTATCCCCTTATATTTTCATTTTATGCATAGAACCTTTTATCAGGCAATTCAACTTACTTGCTACTTCTACTAAATCGAATGTGGGTTTACTTTCTTCACCTGGGGGTTTTCGCATTTCAACTCTTGTCTTTGCTGATGATTGTCTAATTTTTGCAAGAGCCACTTCTGTGGCAGCTAGAAATATCACAAAACTACTTGATTTCTTTTCTAAGGTGTATCATCAACAAGTCAACTTGCATAAATCTACTGTGTTTTTCTCAAATAATGTGACTAGAAGTGTCAAAACTCATCTAAGCAATCTCTTACAAATTCAACACAAAACCACTATAGGACGCCATCTTGGCATTAACAATATTGTTTTTTGTTTTTTTAGTCTCCTTGGGATGAGAGAAAGAGAGGGTGAGAGAGAGAGAGGGAAACAGAAAGAGGGAGAGGTGAGTAAGAGACATGTACCAAGGTTTGTCAACATTGAATCAAAGGAGTTCATAATTAAGGTAGACGATCTATCGTATGGAGGGTCAATTCTAATCACAGAGAAGGTTAATGAACGTCTTTTCCATGTTTCCATGGAACTTAGCTATGTAGAGTGGTTAATTAAAGAACTGCAGATACTCCTGGAAAACAAGGTACATAGTTTTTTCAGGAGGTATAGAGGGGATTCTTACCAAGTATGGGTAGAAAAGGGTCATAACTGGAAAGGATACTATCTGAGACTGACCAAGTGCGTACACGGAATCGTGAAGTCTGTGGTGATCCCCCAGGGTAAAAACGATAATGGGTGGATTCAGATCAAAGAGAATTTAGAAGGAATTCTAACAGGGAAAAACATAACGAGTAGACACGAGTTTACAGAAGAAGATGGAAACACAAGTGTTAGTGTCAAAGGTAGAGTTTTAGGTAAGACTTACAAAGAAGCGGTACAGATGAGGGGGTTGTACAAGAGCAGGAAAAAGGGAATGGCAGTTCAGATGACATGGCAAACTGGAGTTGGGTGGTAGTGTGTGAAAGGCAAGTACTGCACCAGGCCTGGGATGATATCTGGAAGGCCGGCCGGATAAAAAAGTTAATTTATTCCCTTATCAAATTAATAGGGCCTTCTTCTCATACGACAACAAATCAGAGGCGATGAACGTTAGTAGTAGTGGAAAACTGGCAGTGGAGGGACAAATGGATGTTTTGCTATACAGCTGGGAACATGGTTTGAAAAATAATATCCCCAAAATCGTTAGCTACGATGGCTGGATCGGAATTACCGGACTTCCTATGCACTGGTGGAGCAAGGAATTCTTCCAGCGCATCGGCATGGAATGTGGGGGACTGCTACAGGAGGACCAACGGACTGAAAACTACAAGTACCTGTTCGAAGCAAGAATTAAAACCAGAAAAAACCTAATTGGGTTTTTACTAGAAATCTTGGCCTTTACAGAAGGAACATAAACTTATCACATGAAAATCAGACCAATTTCTCTGACAATCCGGCCCACCAAACCACAACAAGCCCAACCTATGATCTCTGCTAACGGGACTATTTAGGTTGTAGCTGGGGTGAAGTTATGACAAGTCAGAGACACTGGAGCGTCGTTGATAATTCCTAGGCGGACTGGGCTTGAAGCAACATTAATGAGTTTGATTGGCTCAAGAAGGAAAATCGGAGCTTGTTCAGTGGATTTGTGCAGAACCTGAAGTTTCAAGGTGATGGGACTTCTATTCCAGCGGCAGAGAATTTAATTATCCCTCCTTTTATGTCGGCATTATCAGATAAGGTCAGAAAAGAAAATGAGATGTCGTTGGGCCCAAATAATGTCGAGCCCATTTCGAAACATTCAGCCCAAGTTAACCCCTTTAGTGGTTTTTTCTCTGAGCCCATGCCTTTTCTGAATATTAGGTCTTTTAGTGAGCCGGGCCTTATTTGTGGGTTAGAAAAACACAAGAGTTCTAAACCCCAGTCAAAGAGTGGGTGTACAACAACTAAGTTGAAGCCAAAAACCAAATTTCTATCTAGATTCGGCAGAGCAAATGGTGAAGGAAGTAGGGGCTTTAGAAAATGTCTATCTCACATCAACGATCGACTTTCAAGTGCAGGCACTTTGCTGCAGGTCTGTTCCCTCCCCCCATTGTTGATCGCTGGCAGAGATGATGATGATTCCATTTCGTCGATCTGCCTAGAATATGTGGATTCAATGGCCAAATTACCATCGTCGGAATCTAAATTCGTTGACGAAATATCTTCGAAGAGGAGATGAAAAATACATATGCTTTTGCTAATGAAGAGGGGATTTTTCATGGGATCTTTGCTATTCCAGATGAACCTTGTGGTGTCAATGGGTATGTGGAAGGCTATTTTCCTACCAATATCTAGTTAGATAAGCAGATGGGGCTAGAAGTTGATGATGATGATGCAACAATTGTTCCAGACACCAGTCCAGAAGTACTATATTATTCCAGAAAGAGAAGAAAATGTCGAGATTATGGACGCAAAGAAGGTTTACCTAAATCGTTGCTACACAAAATGGATATATCATTGATGCCCCTAAAGAAGAACTTGGCTCACAGAAGACATGGTAAACCTTGTATTTCCAACGGTGACACGGGACCGAAGGACACTGGAAAAAGTAAAGAGAAGAAGATGGATTATATCTCTCATTAATGAAGATAATTAGCTGGAATATTCGAGGTCTGGGAGGTAGAAGGAAAAGATTACTGGTAAAAGAGCAACTACGGAGACTCACACCAGACATAGTAATTTTGTTGGAAACTAAAAGGGAGATGTGGACAGACAACTTGTGGCAGGTGTTTGGGGGTCAAGATTCAAGGATGGGTCTTCCTTCCTTCTTTGGGAAGGTCTAGAGGCATAGCAGTTTTGTGGAATTCCTAATTCATTTCGGTAATTGATTCTATGGTTGGCGAATTTCTGTATCTATTAGAATTATTGAGAATATAGGGATGAATTAGTGGCTGTCCGGGATTTATGGCCCATGCAAAGGGAAAGAAATAGTTTTTGGGAAGAATTGGCGGATCGGTACGGGTATTGTGGAAATAAGTGGTGTCTTGGAGGTGACTTTAATGTGGTCTGCTTTACAGCTGAAAAGTCGAACGAAGGAAGAGTGACTAAAAGTATGCAAGATTTTAATGATTTTATCCAAGAAACAAATTTATGGGATCCCAATCTCCTCAACGCTTCCTTCACTTGGTCTAATCTTAGAGAAAATGTAGTTTGTAGAAGACTGGACAGATTTCTAGTGTCGAGCAGTTGGGAAGATTATTTCCCTCATTATCGCCACAAAGCTTTGCAGCGAATCACATCTGATCATTGCCCGATAGAGCTGAACAAAGTGGGGTCCTTCACCCTTCCTGTTCGAAAACATGTGGCTGAATCACTCCGGACTTTAAGAGGAATATCAAGCTGTGGTGGGGCGAGGACCAGATATCAGGATGGGAGGGATACAAATTCATGACGAGGCTAAAGATGCTAAAATCGAAATTGAAAGTTTGGAGCAAGGAGGAATTCGGGGAAGTAGAGCGAGATTTACGAGAGGCCGAAGCTAGATTGCTGATTTTGGACCAACGTGAAGGCACTGAAGGTTTGGACCACCTTTTGAGGTCTGAGAGAGAAAATCTTCTTCTAAAGATTAGAGATTTGGCCCAAAAGGAGGAAGTCAAATGGCGCCAAAGAGGAAATGTAAAATGGGCAAGAGAAGGTGATGGAAATACCAAGTTCTTTCACAGAGTGGCAAATGGAGCTAGGAAAAGAAATTACATAGAAAAATTAGAAGTGGAAGATGTGGGCGTTATTGAAGCAGACGCAAAGATTGAAAGGGAGGTGATCAACTTCTTTAAAAGGTTATATAGCAGCAATAAAAATGTAGGCTGGGGTGTTGATGGCCTATATTGGTGTCCCATTAGCCAAGTGGAGGCTGATTGGCTCAAACAACCTTTTGAATTGGAGGAAGTTCAGAAAGCAGTTTTTGATTGTGGCAAGGATAAATCCCTAGGATCAGATGGTTTCTCTATGAGTTTTTTCCAATCTTGTTGGGAGGTTGTCAAGGAAGATCTCATGAAGGTAATGCAAGATTTTTTTCATAGTGGAATTGTAAATGGGGTTACAAATGAAACTTTCATTTGTCTCATTCCTACAAAAGAAAATTTCGTGAAGGTTATTGATTACAAACCGATTAGTCTTGTTTTGAGCCTTTATAAAGTGATATCCACGGTTTTGGATTCAAGATTGAAAAAGGTTCTTGGAAATACCATCTCCTAATCTCAGGGAGCCTTTGTCAAAAAGAGACAGATTCTAGATGTTGTGTTAGTCGCAAATGAAGTTGCAGAGGAAGTAAGAAAACAAAAAAGAAAAGGGTTGGTTTTCAAAATAGACTTCGAGAAAGCATACGACCATGTGAAGTGGAATTTTGTAGATGATGTGCTGGAAAGGAAAGGCTTTGGTGTCAAATGGAGAAGCTAGATTAAAGGTTGCTTGGAATCTGTCAACTTTTCCATTTTGATAAATGGAAAACCAAGAGGAAAGTTCAGGCTTCAAGGGGATTAAGACAAGGGGACCCGTTATCACCATTCCTATTTACCTTGGTTAGCGATGTATTAAGCAGAATAATAGAAAGGGCTCAAGATGTTAACCTAGTACATGGAATTGTTTCAGGTCATGATCAAGTGGAACTTTCTCACCTCCAATTTGCAGATGATACCATTTTCCTTTTGAATGGCAAGGAAGAGTATTGGTTAAATCTGTTGCAGCTGCTAAAGTTGTTCTGTGATGTTTTTGGAATAAAGATTAATAAGGCTAAAAGTTGCATTCTTTGGATCAATTTTAGTTTTGAAGCACTGAATAACATGGCGGGTAGTTGGGGATGTGAGGCAGGTTGCTGACTTATGGTATACTTAGGTCTTCCTCTTGGGGGAAACCCAAGAGCTCTTAATTTCTGGAATCCAGTAATGGATCAGGCAGAGAAAAGACTTCAAAAATGGATGAGGGCTTGCTTATTGAAAGGTGGAAGGTTAACGCTTATCCAAGCGATTTTGAGCAGCATTCCTTCTTACTATGTCACTGTTTAAGATGCTAGGAGTGGCCGCCAAAGTAGAACAACTTATGCGTAATTTTTTATGGGAAGGACTAGAAGAAGGGAAGAAAAGTCACTTGGTCAGGTGGGAAAAGGTGTCTAAATCGAAAGAGGAAGGTGGTCTTAGAATTGGCTCCTTAAGAGAAAGAAATGAAGCCCTCAGAGCTAAATGGTTATGGAGATTTCCACTCGAAACCAACTCGCTATGGCATAGGATCATTAAGAGCAAGTACGGAATTGAGTCAAATGGGTGGGACACTAAACAAATTGTTAATGTGTCTTGTAGGAATCCTTGGCGAGAAATTTCGAAAAGGTATAATTCTTTTTTTCATTGCTGCAGATTTTCTGTGGGAAATTGGGAGAAAATTAGATTTTAAGAGGATCTTTGGCTGAAAGAAGGGATACTAAAAAATCTGTTTCCTAGACTCTTTTCCTTGTCCAAGAGAAAAAATCAAAATATATCCCGTTTTGTTAACACTCATGAGATGCCTCTTAATTGGGATTTTGATTTCAGAAGGAATTTGTCCAAGGCTGAAACAGCAAGAAGTGGTAATACTTTTGGATATATTGGGGAAGGTGAGATTAAATAGTTCTAGATCGGATCGAAGATCATGGGAGATTGAGGAGCAGGGTTCTTTTTCCTGCAAGTCTTTCAGGTCTTTTATTCTCTCTACCACTAGGGATGTCTTCCCACATTCCATCTCAATCTGGAAGGCAAAGACACCTCCTAAAATTCAATTTTTCGTGTGGCTGGCAGCAAATGGCAAGATTAATACTTGCGATAGCATTCAAATGAGGCAACCGAAGATGTGCTTATCCCTTTCTTGGTGTGTTCTTTGCAAAGAGAATGCAGAAAACATTGATCACTTGTTCATTCATTGTTCGTATTCCCTAAAATTATGGTGGAGGCTATTGGGTGCTCTCGGAGCGGAGTGGGTGATTCCTAAAGGGTGTTTTGAGCTCCTTAGTATCAATTTGAGGGTTTCGGGGAAGGGGAAGAGAGCTGGAATATCTGGATGGAGCGAGATCGAAGAATTTTTCAGGATCATAGAGGAGTAAGGGTTGAGGAATTATGGGATATAATTAAATTTTGGGCATCTCTTTAGGCTTCGGTTTCGGACAGTTCAAGGACTATCACTACTCTACCATCATGAGAGACATGATGACAGTCTTAAGATGACTTTATTGAAGTTTTGTGTTTATTGTGTTTTTTAATTACAGAATTATTTTCAATCTTAGTAGGTTAGACACTCTCTATTTTAGGTCTTGTTTGTTTGATCAAGGATTTTTCCTCTTGATTATCAATACAATGTTTCTATTAAAAAAAAAAACAATATTGTTTTTTGGAAGGATCCCCTCAATGCTAAACTTATGATTGAAAGAATTCAAGGTAAATTTCTAGTTGGAAACCTCAAACCCTTTCAAGGGCTGGTAGACTCACACTTATCAAGGCAAGTATTTATGGTATTCCAAATCATACACTTTCTTGTTTCAAGTGTCCTAAATAAGTTACTAAGGTAATGAACACAAGCTATATGAGATTTTTTTCGGGGAAGCAACACTAAGGTTCCTCCTATTTCTTGGAAGGATGTTTGCCTTCCCAAAGAAATAGCAGGGCTTGGTGTACGATCTCCTTCCCATTTCAATCTTGCAACTTTAGCTAAACTGAGTTGGACTTGTTTAACTAATAGCTTTAACTGGTGGACTCAAACTGTAACAAGAAAGTATATGAAAAGGGATCATTTCTTGGCCCTTAAGAAAAAAATTCTCATTCCTCAGCTTGGCAAGCAATTCTGGATGTAAGATTTGTCCTCCATAAAGGGATCAAGTGGATTATGGGAAATGGTCAGTCTATTCCTTTCTGGACAACCTAGTGGGTTTTTCCTTTCTTATTAATTGATCTGATTCCTTTAACTCAAAGAGGCAACACTAATACTAATATTTTTGTCTATGATTTTTATTCAGAATCAAGCATAGGACAAAGAGAAACTATCATAAGTTCTTGATGAAGATGTTTTAGATAAAATTTTCTTTATCCCCTTACCCTTATCCCCCTAGATCAATTGATATGAGGTCCTAATCCCAGTAGTAAGTTTTCTATCAAAAGTACTTACAATGTTCAATTGCATGAAGAAATTTCTCACCTTCAGGCTACTCTTTTGAAGAAAATTTGGAAGCTTATTTTACCGCATAAGGTGAAGCTTTTCTCTTGGTTACTGACTCGGAAAAGACTGCAAGTCAGAAGTCACTTACATAGATTTATCCTAACTGTGGACCCTGAATGCCCTCTTTGTAAAAATCATAGTGAAACCATTAACCACCTATTCTTTACTTGTCCTTTTACCAAGTCAGTTTGGAATTGTACCAACTTGCCACTGATTTTGAAACCCAGAATTTTGATTACCTTTATTGGTTAAACTCTCTTAATAACTCCAGCAATCCAGATGGCCCAGATAACCTATCTGAAGCTCTCTTAATTTGTTGGAAAATTAGGGAGCTAGAAACCACCTCATCTTCCAAAATATTCCCCCCCCATCCTTTCAGAGCTCTTACTGTAGTTAGTTAGGTGGGTATGGACAATTGGAGACACAACTTCCATCCTCCTTCTAAGTCTTATGTTCATGTGGATATCGAATGGAATCTTCCTCCTCTTGGTTGAGTTAAATTCAATTTTTATGGGTATGTGCACAACCATAGTGCTACAACTGGGTTCATTATTCGAAACAGTGATGGTTATGCTTTACTTGCTAGGGCAAAGAAAATTGGCGAGGTTACTATCACTGTGGCTGAATGCTTAGTGTTGCGGGATGGTCTTGCTTATGTGCTGCATAATGGCTGGGGCAAAGTGTTGGTCGAAGGTGATTCTAAGATTGTCATTGACTGCATTAATCAGCTGCCTCTATCCCTTGGAGTATCAAGTTGCTAACTCAGGATATTTTAATGCTATGTTCCCTATGTGAAGAGGTCTCTTTCAAGCATGTTTTTTGTGAGGCTAACTTCACAGTTGATGCCCTGGCTAATATTGGTCATGGGCTCTCTCCTTCTAAGCTTTGGGAGCATGGTTTCCCTTTGAATTGTTCCATTCCTTTTTTACTTTGATTTGTTTGGGCCTGCATGCTCTTGAGGTTTATGTTTGTAATTGAATATTTTCCTTATAAATTTTTTATATATATAAAAAAAAAAAAAAAAAAAAAAGCATGGCCTTTGGGTTGATAAGAATGGTTAGATTAAGGCCCAATATATAGTTAGCAAATGACCCAATGACCAGAAGACGATGATATTGGTCCACCACCATAATATCGTGAGAGTTAGCTCATTAAAGAAACATGTTAAATTGTCATATGATAGAGTAATCTCAAAGTTATAAGGATTTGGGCCACTAATGATTGGATTGGCCAAGAGACCTATAAAAGTACGAAACTCGACAAGATGATCAGTAAATAAAGTCCTAAAGGCTTGTTGGTTTGCACAGTAAACTTATTGGGAATGGAACTCCTACATCTAATCCCAGGAGATGTGAATGGAAGATGTTCATTCCCATGTTTGGTTATGCTTTTCTCTCATGCCTTTCTTCGTTCATGGTTCAATATTTTGGTGTCCTAAGCGTAGAGGAACCACACCAATCCATCCCAAACTTGGTGGTTAAACTCTACTGCGGTGACGATACTGTAGGGGAGGTCGTGCATAAAAATAGCTCGATGCTAGGACAATAAAAAAACTTAACACCTCTCATTTTTATTACTTTTTCAAAAAGAAAAAAAGAAAAGAAAAGGTTGTCTTATTCAAAACCTCAATCCAATTATGAAATCCCTTCTCTCCCACTTCACACCTCAGAACGCATTGTTCTTATATTTATATAGAGAGAGGCGCTTTCACATCTTCTTA
The DNA here is from genome assembly GCA_020226455.1 of Prunus salicina. Taxonomy (NCBI): domain Eukaryota; kingdom Viridiplantae; phylum Streptophyta; class Magnoliopsida; order Rosales; family Rosaceae; genus Prunus; species Prunus salicina. Next base: position 11,217,868 of record CM035344.1, on the reverse strand, counting down.
ACTGGAAACGGATGGGGAGAAGAAAGGTTCCTTCTTCTTTTTTGGGTACTGGGAAATGAGGACCAGAAAATGCCCCTTTTTCTAGTAATACTCTTGGGAAGATTGGAGTGCAAGATAAATCATTATCTCTCATGATATTGCCTCAAATTAAGAACTTAAATTCATGTTAACTTTGGTTACCTTGGTGATCAATGAATTTAACCCAATAAATAGAGGTTCTTAATAATAGAAATGAGTCTCACACTGAAGTTACAATTTTTATTGCACATTGCATATTTTCTTAATTTTACTACTTATCTACAAGTAGAAGTAAATCTATCGTTTGACGAACTTCCATAATGGCAAGTCTAGGTGTTCTCCACCAAAGTTTACTCTAAAGAAGAGCCTCTAAATACACCTATTGGATTTCTAGTTGAGTGTCTGTCGAGAAGCTTTTATCTTGAAAGTATTCCCATTGGTCACATTTAGGCCTTGTTTGGGATTCCTTTTTTTGGCCAAAAACCTGCTTCACTTTAAAATTAAACAGTTTAAGGTGTTTGGTAAAAATAAAATATCCTGATTATTTTAAAACAGTGGCCTTTTGACAGCAGCTTTTAAAAGCAGGCTCTGGGTTGCTTTTCAAAGCTGCTTTCAAAAGAAGCAGAGATGAACTTTTAATGAATTTTTTTAATTCCCAAAATACCATCATTCATTTTAAAAAATGACACCACCTCCACTTCCACATCCAACTTCACCACTTGCACCACCACATTCACTACCTCCACAACCACTGCCACCACCACCACCACATCCTTCTCCTCCTCATCCTCTGCCACCACCACCACAACCACCACCTCCTCCACCACCTTCACCATCACCTCCTCCACCTCCACCTCCACCACCACCACCACAACCAATACTGCACTACCACCACCATCACTACCACCACCACCACCTCCTCCACAATCGCCATCCCCACCTCCACTACCACAACCACCAACTTCACCTTCATCACCACCACTACCTCCACTCCATCACTACCACTACCACCACATGATTAGTACATAACACTTTTAACATCATGTCTATTTTAGTCATTATTCATAGTTACAACAATTTTATATTAAAATTTACCAAACGGTTTTGACACTGCTTTTTGTACTAACAACACTTTAAAAATATTGTTTACCAAACATGGAGCTACTTTACTTTACAACTAATTATTTTCAAAGCATAGCAGAAACAACTTTTTTTTTAAAGTGACAGTAATCACAAACTGGCCCTTAGTCTTGAAGAAGAGCTTGCAATCATAGCAGTTCCCCATGTCACATTTTCTGAGTTCGAGCTCTGTTTTGCTTGGTTCTTTACTAATGAGCTAAAAAATAATTGAGCTCGATATGACATCGAGCTCCCTTCTCCCCCAATATCACTTATGCAAAACTTAAATACATAAAAAACTATGGCAATAAATTGACCTATTTTCACAATAAGTTCTTCCAATTTGGTACAATTTAATGATAAAATAATGCAAAAAGAATAAGAATTAACAAAAAAATATGTATATAATTATATATAGATTTTATTTTTAAATACAACTGTTTGTGCCTAATAAATCACGACTATAAGCTGACCGAAGGAACTTCCTCTCGGCCGTGGCACCTGCTCATGGACTAAAAATGGCCGCGTTTCGTTGGGCATTTTGCCTTCCTAAAAAACAAAAGGATGTGAAGGCAAAGTCCTCTCGGCCTCGCGACCGCTGTACTCTAAGCCGAGGCCGAAGGCCGTAGGAAACGCGGCCGAAGATACTATGGTCAAATCGCCACATGGCCTCAGGGTCCCACGCCCCATTTAATGAAGTAGTGCCTTTGACAATCACAGCAAACCCACTGATCACAAGAAGCATTTAATGCACGAGGGAAGTGACTGGAGTCAGGATTTGGTAACAGGAATCAGAGTGGTTAGGCGCAAACATTCTCACAAAGTATTCTTACAGCTTGAGGTCAAGTCACCAACCACTATACCAGAGCAATAAATGCGTTCCCACGGCCAAGGGCGTAGAACCCACGATCAGGGTGGTGGCCGAGATTTGCCAAGATTTATGGGGGTCACACCATCATGCTTCACGATCCCAAATGCCGATTTGACTACCCACTTGCCCCGATCAGACTCCACCATGCAGATCTTTTCAGCCATCATGCAGATCTTTTTAGCCTCGATTAGCTCTCCAGGACTCGCCCTATAAATACTAAGCTCAAGACCACGTTCAAAGGATCCAACACCAAACCAAAAGCCTCCCACGGAGCAAATTATCTTTTCCTTTAATACACTTTCAATACCTTTAATTGCTTTCCTAGGAGTAGTGGTAGATTGTAAGGAAAATCCATTCATCAATATATCATACGACCCTTGATTCTTCAAGGCACTGGAGCACCATCCCTGATTATCGTCTCATTCACCTCATATATCATACGACCGTCGCTCTCTTAGCAACGCTCCGGAGCACCGCCCAAAACCCACCACCAACACCACCACTAAACGGCCTTGTAGCTCAGGCCGTGAACCTGACGGCCGAGATAAGTTCCTCTCTCGGCCACAATCGTTTGATTAGAAGTCCGACTCAAAACTGGTGCATCACTTGAACATCTTCTACCCGAACCTCATCACCATCTCGACGCACGGTAGACCATGCTGGCACGCCCGAGCACAACTGCACTGCATCCAAAAGAAGGACGTCACGTGTTCACACACATCCCCTCGGCCCGGAGCACCAGGCCGTGAGATTTGCACGCGCAACAACAATTGATAGTCTAAATTATAAAGGGAGGGGTTTCTCACATACATACTACTAATGTGCTATATGTAACGTAATTTAAATATCATCTTTATTGACACGTTCACACAATTAGATAGAGCATCTTCAACCCGACATGTTAAATTGCTATGTGAACAAGAAATGACAAAAATTACATGAGAAAAATGTTCAAACCGAGTAGTCAAGTCCTACACGAATTTGGAGGCATGCATGGCTTGATGTTCACATTGGCATCCCATAAAACTTAATGTCAAATGCTATTTGATTTTTTTTTTATTTAAATTTTTTTTTTTTTTTTGCATTAGATCACACCTTAATTTAGTATTATTCATCATATGTAGGTCATTTTCTTTCAAAAATACTAGCCCCTTGTCAATTGGTTTTATTTTTTTATTTTTTATTCTATGTTTAGAATTAAGAAAAGATAACATGAGTAGTTATGTTCCATAAAAGTAAGACATATTATCTGATTTTGTTTTCATTTTTTTAATATGAAAAAATGTAAATTTACTATATTATCCTCATTTAATTAATAATTTTAATTCTTAATATTAGGATTAACCAAGGGCATTTTCTAGTATTTTGAATATTTCCCAATTTTGTCTTTTGCTTTATATATACTAGCCCATTGGCACATGCTCACGCATGTGCCAATTGGGTTTATTTTAGTTTATTTTATTTTATTTTTATTTTTAATATAAATTAAGAAAAGATAACATGGGTAGTTATATTCCATAAAAGTAGGATCTATTACCTGATTTTGTTTTTAATTTTAATTTTTTTAATATTAAAAAATGTGAATTTATCATATTATCCTCATTTAATTAATAATTTCAATTCTTAAGTTTTACATTAACCAAGGTTAGTTTCTAGCATTTTAAATGTTTCATCATTCTCTGTCTTTTGCTTTATATATATAGAAGATATAGATAATATAATAAATAATATATTATTTGACATTTCAAGTGGATTTGAAAATTTCTACAAAGTATCAGATTGTGACTTGAGCCATCGAATTCAAATTTAACATTTCGACTAGGTGTTAAAATATGCGAAGTGAATTTAAACAAAATTTGGACGAGAGTCCTAAAGTAACAATTAAGTTTTAGTTTTATAAAATAAATTTGGGAGTTTCACTAAAACACCCAAAATGGGTGTTGAAATTATAAAAAAAACCCAAACACTATTTAAACATATAAACACACCCAAAACTCATCATTACACATACTCAAAATCCATTTATAAACACACCCAAAAAGTTGACTTTGGGGTTGATTTTGGGTGTGTTTCTATATTTAAATAGTACTTAGATTTTTTTTTTTATAAATACATGTCTAGAATTGGGTTTATTTATAAATTTGTAAATAAATTTTTGGGCACTTCTTGCAAAACATGAAACATGAGTTTTTAACGTCTAATTATTTCCTTAAAAAAATAAAATATCTTCTTGTCGTTTACAGTAAGTCTATATCCCATTTATTATATTATCTATTTGCCGAAAAAGAAAAACAAACAAAAAAAGAAAAAAGAAAAAGGAAAGTTTGACAAACAAGTGTTGAAGCTTATCCACAAGGACACGTCAGCAGACTCCCCCTCGACTCAAATTCTTACGTGTCAAAACATTGGACTCACTCATCACCACCGGCCAATCACCAGGCACAACCGCGCGCCTAGTTGAGAAGCTTCGCGATGCGGGCCCCACAATTTTATCCAAACCCGCGCACCGGCGCGCACGTGACCTCGTTCCCAGACCAAAAACCGCCAAATCAGCTGACGCCATCAGCCGCCGTCGGCCGCCTACCAGTGTACAGTCACCGCCTGACATTAAGGGCATTTACGTAACTTCCGGTCCAATTTAGTTCTGTTCGTGCACGTTGCGATTCTTGAAGTCACGTGGAATGCACGTGACGGCCTTCCACAGGCTTCTTTCTTCTCTGTGTTAAAAGGAAAGGAAAGACAGCCGAACGGGTTTGTTTCGTTGACGCAAAGTTTTGGAAACATTTCAGGCTGCGAAAATCGCTGAGTTCACTCGGTGACTTTTTTCTGGTTCGTCTTGTTTGACTCGCTCTGCAAATTTGTCGATTGGGTTGGAAGCTAGAGCCGATGGTTCAGATAATGAGTCCGCGAAAGGTTGCGGTGAAGTTGGATGCCGATGAGTCGTTCGACACCCAACTCGGTCCAATTCACAAGCGGCTCAAACTCGATTCGGTTCCACAGGTTCAAGTTCATCTCTTTTCAGTTTTTGATTTCATGTTATGTGGTTTTTCAATTGATACTCTGTTTATGGTTTATGATAGTTTGATTTCGTCAATATTTTGTGATATCCATTAGCATGAATTGAATTATCTGCATTTCCTGTACATTCTTAGCAACCAAACAGATTGGGCTTTCGTTTTCAGAAAGAAGAGATATTTTTCATGTTTTGTAGCTAATTCTGCTCATAATGTTTGGGTGGTCTTAGCAGTTGGGTTTGGGGCCTGGCAAGTTTGAAGTTCCTCCTTCGCTGTACCATCCCTTGGATGAACCGAGCCCGCTCGGTTTGCATCTAAAAAAAAGTCCATCTTTTTTGGATTTGATCCAAATGAAGCTATCTGAAGAAAACTCTGTTAAATTGGCTACTCTAGGCAAGAGAGGTCACAAGGGAACTACCGCTTCCGGTGCTTCAGATAAGCTCAAGGCTATGAATTTCCCGGCTTCCCTTCTAAGGATTGGGACTTGGGAGGTATAACCCACAATTTTCTATGGACTCTTGTTTTCCAAATTGGACAGTTTTTTTCTGTATTCAATTTTATTTGATGCTATATGCTTTGATGTTGATTTGAAGTTTTATTGATTTTGGGGTTGCAGTATAAGTCAAGATATGAAGGAGATCTAGTGGCAAAGTGTTATTTTGCAAAGCATAAACTTGTGTGGGAAGTCCTTGATGGTAGTCTAAAGAACAAGATGGAAATTCAGTGGTCAGATGTTGTTGCTCTCAAGGCAAACTACCCAGATGATGGACCAGGGACTTTGGATGTTGTGGTAATATATTGTTTACATATTTTTGTGTAATTCTTTTTTCTATAAAGGAATTACAGTATTTCAAAATAATTATATGCTATGCTTTTTTTGGGGTCTAATGCTATGGTTTCTTACGATAGATTAATATTATTTTCTGGTGCAGCTGGCTAGACCGCCTCTTTTCTTTAGAGAGACCAATCCACAACCTAGAAAACATACCTTGTGGCAGGCAACATCAGATTTTACTGCCGGGCAGGCCACTTTAAACAGGTTAAATATCTAACCTTGTAGTAATTCATAGAGTTACTGAAATTTATAAATGGCTTTGAGCATGAATCTTTGTCACAATGTTTCCAGTTTATAAAAATACATCAGTGGTGTGTGGTAGTTACTATAGTTATGAGAACTGTTAAAAGAATTTGAGAAGCTTATAAGCAAGGTAAGATCTTTGGTTGGCCAACTAGAATGATGAGGTCAAAATTTATTTAAAGTACAGAACAATTATATCACACAAATAATCTCCTCAGTCATATCTTGCCATAGTGCAACATGCTAGATATCATTTTCCCCTTTACGATATATTTTAGAACAGCACGATCTCAGCAATTCCACTGGTTTACCTGTCTGTCTCCCCCACTTGTAAAATTTGGAAACACATGCGTATGTGCTTAATAACTGGCACAAGCTAAAGTTGGGGATTGTATTTTACTTGCTCAAGTAGTAAGAGGTTTCTCGTTAGCAATCAAATGTTAGAAAATATATTATATTACCTTTATAGAAGATATCGAAACATATATCTGTTGAATTTTCTGGGGCTTTAAATGATTGGAATATAAGGAACATACAAAGATGCACATCATATGCCACAAAAAAAAAAAAAAAACAGAGTAGTTCTAGAAATTATGGTTCAAGCAATCCTTATAAATGCTTTTGTAAGACTTGAAGTTTTACAAGGTTGATTGTAACTTATTATGCATAATGTTTCTAATTGGTATTGTCTGTGTTCCAAATCTTTAATGTGATTTTGTCCTTTGTGTTGTTTTAGGCGCCATTTTCTGCAGTGCCCACAAGGCTTGCTTTTTGGCAAGCATTTTGAAAAGCTTATTCAGTGTGATCCTCGTCTCAACTTCTTAAGCCAACAGCCAGAAATTGTGTTAGAATCTCCATTTTTCGATGCTAGAGTTACAGTATCAGGCGACCCTGATGAATATGGACGTCGGTTTGGTCCAAAAAATGAGGAGGGGCCTGCTATATTTGGTTTGCAGGATTCAGCATCACCTTCTGGAACTCACTCGCCACCATGTAAAGATGAACAAGATTTTCTTGGTAGAGGTCCTGAAAATTATTCCCAGGAAATTTCTTCTCCTAGCTCAGGTAAATCTGCAAACGATAAAACGAGTTACTGTGGTAGATATGGTCATAAATAGTTAACCATGCATCATCTTTCTTTATTGTCAAAGCTCATTGATATAACAATTGAAGCCTTCATCTTGTATTATTAGGAAGTTGCTAAATTTCTTTGCTAAAAAAATTTGCACACCTCCGAAATTTCAGAATCCCCTTGTTGAACGGACTGTTCATCCACAATTAATCCCATGTCCCAATCTTCCATGACTTGTATTTTCATCTTTTTTTGGGCTCAAGATTTCATTCCTATGTAATTTGGTTCTGTTTTCTTGCTTTGTCAAAATATTGAGTCAGAAGCAGTCAATAATCATTGTGCAAATAACTTGAACAGTTATAGAATCACTTGCTGATTCCTTACACTAGAAATTATTTTGTGGGTCCAATTTGAAACAATTAGTCAGAAACTGAAAATTATTTGTGAATGAAGTCCATTTATCAGTGTCCCTTTGGTTTGATAAGCCTCATCTACAGTAGGCCTCTGGTGCTAAGGTTAAGATGGATTAGGACTTAAAACTAGCACTTGAGATCATAAAATGAAAAGCATTATTTAACTGACTCGAATCTAAATCATACTGAACATAATACTTGCTAGCATTCTCCTATCATGCCGACTACGTCTAGTCAGCATTTGGTGGGGTGTGAATAGAACTCCCCTTCACACTTATTTTTTAGAGGAATCATGTGAGTAACCGTCATATCAAAAAGAGCTGTCTTTCATGACGTGATTTTTTTTTCTTTTTCTTTTTTCTTTTTTATTTTTTTGGCGAAGTTTGATGTTTGTGATATAAAGTCTGGCACAAATGTGAGACCATAGCTAGTGGGACAATTTGCTACGACCTCTTAATCTGTCGGATTGGTGTCAGATGAATGTTGTCAATGTTTGCTCAACTTAAGCACGTGGCCTTCTTGTATCTGGTTTATCAGTTCCACTATGTCACATAAACCTGTTTATCCTTATTCTATGAATATTTACTCCATATTTTATGGTGCGGAAGTATTACAATTGAGTTTGGTATGGGCACTGCATCACATTTGTTGTGAGTCTAAATTGTCTTCTATTTGTAGTGATGGACACCCCTGCAATTGATAAAATTGGGAGCTTTGGAGCTGAAACCTCAAAGACGCCCAGCAATTTTAATCAAATGAAAGTTCCTGGACTTCCCATGTCGATGTCAATGAGCGATTTCGTAAGCCACATTGGACAATGCATTTCTGGAAAGATATCTGGCAAGGAGCAACCTAGCAGAGATGTTTTGGAGGAGATTACTCAATACTTGTTCAATGACTCGCAATTCACCTTACCCTCAGATGAGCAATACGTCATGTCAAGGGTCAATTCCCTTTATTGCCTTTTGCAGAAGGATCCTTCTACAACACTAAACTTGCAAGCCAAAACTGATGACTGCTTTGATGTAAATGGTAATGGGAAAACAGCTGAAACTAACTCCGCATCTGCATCAGCTTATGAGAGTAAGGTTTCAGATGGTTTTCTTGCACCTAAGGACGAGTCCAATGAAGGTAAGTCCAGTGCTGTTCCAAATGATGATGACAATAAGCAGGAACTGACAATGCCAAGAAGGGACTCATTTGGGGAGCTTCTTCTAAATATTCCTAGGATAGCATCCCTTCCTCAGTTTCTTTTTAACTGGTCATAAGTTTATGATATTTAATCAAGAAAGAGAGTAGTCATCTACGGCCCTCATGTAGTCCTGTACAAAAACATAGAAATCCATGTCGGTTCTCACATCTGTGAATACAACAGTTGCAGGTTGTTCCGAAAACGTGTACAGCTTAGGGATTCAGAAATGTATATTGATGAAGAATCCTAATACGTTGATAACGTAGATCTGGTTCCTGCAAACTGCCTTAGTCCCTCTGTGTTTTGTTCAACCTTTGTGTATAATGATCAAGTGTTCTTTTATAGCCATGTGAGTTTTGTGAAGACTTTTAGTCTTGTCGTCTGTGAATATTTGGGAAAATAAATCAACAACTTGGGCGATACCAGTTGTGTACGCTGTTGTGCTCATAGGTTGATTTGATATTATTAACCAGCTTGCCATGCTGCTCCTTAAGACTACAAACCAAAATACTTCAAACCGTTTATAGAATGAAATGTTGTTTGATTCTTTGACAGTAAAGACTAAACTATCCAAGACAAATATAGGTTCAATATTTACTTTGGTATACGACTTTTGCAAGACTCACAATTTTATAATAGGCATGTGCAAGCATTGGCACTGCATATTATATATGTGCATCTCTTATTACTTCTACTCTCTCCAACCAAATGTACAAAAAGAATTAAAGAAACCAAATAAAGAAACAATTATGGTGCGTTGGGGCCTTCATCATCCACGGGGTCATCTTCTCCCAGCATGTTCATTAGCATGGTGACCTGGTCTTGCAGCATTGCATTTTCTCTCTCCACATCCGACCGTTTGCTTCGCTCTTGCAGGAGCTGAAGTTGCAAGTGTTCTAGGCACCTTGCATCCTCTTCCAATTGCTCATTTAGCCCATCAATTTCCCTATCCTGAAGAGTTAACCAAAATAGAAGCTCAATTTATTGCAACCATTCTTTTTTTTTTTTTCTCTAATAGAGGAGAAAAAGGTGAGGTGTTTAGAAATTACACCTTTCTGTTCATTTCCTGCACAGCGATCCTCCGCATACTCTCAACCACGTCAACATTGACTAGCTTTCGCTTTTTTCCAATCAGCCACCCCTTAGGATAGGTTGTGGCATCAAAATCTGGCGGAGGAAGTATGGATTCGGCCGACGGTCGCTTCCCATTGATATTTGTTATAGGTTCTAAGGGTTCAAAAAGAGCCTTTCGACGTTCAGAAAGCTCAAGTGCTGGAGCTAAGTCCTGCATCTCCTCCTCAGTGACGGGCTCTTCCTGTTTGTCGGGAGTATTATTAGCAGTATCTTCTGTTATCTTGTCTACATTCCTCCCGCTAGCTGTGGGAAACAAGTTCACTTTCTAGTGCTATTGAATTTAGAGATAGAAGCAGCAGATTTGTACAATAAGGAGGCACCAAAAGTTCAAACCACAATGGATATGTAGGATGAGAAGGCACTGACTGATATGTGGAGTCATTTCACTCCACAAAATTGAGGAAGTATAGAATACATGCATACCATGCATAATTGCAGCCATGTCCTACAGTTCAGTAAAATGATGATGGAAGAAATGCAGTTAAAGAGACAGATGAAATTTGACACTTGGCATTTTCTTAATAAAAGAAAAACCCTCAAAGCTAATTTGGCCTCGTTTGGTGGCTCGACCTAAACTGGATATTTCAATTAAATTGGGATTGTCTACCGTTGTGCTGTCAACTTACAAATGCTGGGACTGGACTTCCTTCCATCCTTCTTAAAATAAATAAGGTGCTTGGCCAAAAGGCGATTAATTAACGACTAAATCAAAGATGAACCTAGATGATAATACAATATCTCTGTTGCCAAGATTTCAAATTGGAAACTGAAATGGATGATTTGTTCGACAGGGGGAGGATATAATGTAGCAGATAAATAAAAAATCCAATAGAACCTTACAAGTAAAAAAGGTTGCGTAAAACAGGGAACAGGAACAGGAGAAAGGGTTTTTCCTCTTCCCCAGCCACAGGAGGAAATCACACTTCCAGTGCAATCATGCATCCCAACCAACAAGACACTTGAAAAAGAAAAACAAGAAAAGAAGACAACAAAAAAGGTTCATATTATAATACTGAGCAAAGGTTGGTAAAGCGTCACATCATGAACAAGTGTAAACAGAAGAACTTCTACAGATTTTCATTTTCGTTTCCAAAGAATTGGGAACTTGAAACCTAGTGCCAAATTATGAGCAGTACCCAAAAACAAAAATTAGCACAACAATGCAATCAGATTGTTTTTTTTTTCTTTTTTTTTCGGTCAAGTATAATAATTCGAAGATGCCAGCCGAAAAAAAAAAGAATGAAAACGAAGAAATGCAATGCCATAGGATCAGGAATAATAAGGTTTAGATTAGAAATTTGCAATTAAATTTGGATGAGACATAGAGCCCATACCACATGTAGCATTCAAACTTGTCCATACGCCAAGACCAGAGAAAAGTATGGTCGCATTTTTCTATGAAATAAATAGTATGGTCACCTTTGGGTAAATTAAAAATTAGATATGCTGTGCTGTGTATTCAAAGTCAAGAAAAAAAAAAGACTCTTTGGAAAAAATAAAAACAAAACTAAAGGCCAAGAGTACAGCGTGAAAACAACAGAAGATTATGGGCCAAAAATGAAAAGAAAAATATAATTAAATACATATAATTATGAGAGAGAGAGCAATTTAAGCAAACCAACCCCAGCAAAGTAACGTATGAGCAAAGTCAGCACCTCCTAACAACAGTTTTATTTTACGTCTCTCTCTCTCTCTCTCTCTCTCTCTCTCTCGTGTTAATTTTTTAATCCCTTTAATTATAATAGAAGTTTTAGTGACAGCTCAAAATTGTTTAGAAATGATAATATGATCCAATGAGAGGGAGATGGAATTATGCTGGAATTTAGCTTCAAAATGTTAAATAAAATTTTGGGAAACCATGCAATAAGCCTCAAGAACATCCATAGGAATTATGATAGCTATTAAGTTGTACATAATTGGGTAGGTGGGTATGTCTTAAATCATGCAAACATCACCAAAAACAAATCTCAAATTATTCAAATGAATTGGTGAACTCTCAATTGGGGAAATTTAGAGAAAGAGAGAGAGTGAAAGAGAAACAGAGGAGCTATATATTATACTTACTACCTGATCTCTTTCTGGGTTTCCAATCAATCCTTGTGGAAGAGAGAGGAGCAAATCCTTCCAAAGCTCCATCAGCCTTCTTCCCATCTGTAATCTGGCCTTCCATGGAACAGAAATTAACAAGAAGAAGAAGAAAGAGAAAGAGCTTCAATTAAACCCCCACCTTAACTTGGTTTCTGATTCCTTAAACAAGAGAGAGAGAGAGAGAGATTTTTTCTAGTTGTTGGGTTGCGTTTATTTCAGCATTTTTCTTGTTCTTTTGATTTATGTTCCCTCACCTAGAAGAGAAGACCGAGGAGATAAAATGTTGGGTCGATCAACACAACGAGGGGACCATGTGGGTTTTTTGACGGTTGAGATTTGGCATTTGGTGGAAGATTTGAGGCTAACAGTTGTCCCTTTACTGCAATTGGGTCCCTCTCATTTTCTTGCATGGTTATAATGTTTTTTTAGTACTTTTTATTATATAATATTTTAACAAATTATATGAGAGGGGTGTCAATTTGGTTTACCTGTTTTTTATTCCCATGTTTGTTTTTCAAGTCCTCCCACAAATCTCAGCCAAAACCTATCAGAATTTAAAACGAGAAAATGTTTTGTTTCTCTTTGTTTCTCTAGAGAGAGAGAGAGAGAGAGAGAGAGACAGCATATCCATATCCTTATGTGCGTGAGCATTTTTCTTCAACTATGCTCCTCACTTTGATGATTGGGCCCTCTATATTCAAAGGGTTGGATCTATGGACTTTGGGCTGGTTTTGGGTTTGATTTTGTGGTTTGTGACACAGCAGGACATCAGTTCCCTTGAAATAGATACATATGGGATAAACTATGGGGCTTCCTGGGTAATGAAGGACTTTTTTGGAACAGACTATGCTTAGGAATTGTTTTGGATTAGTGTGGCTTGGTCTAAGTTAAATAAGATTTGTCCTATGTTTAGTATATGCTTGGACTAGGATTATATATATATATATATATTTTGCCGACCAATAAGAAGATGACACGTGGAAAATGAATATTTCTTAGGTAAACTAATAATACTAATTAAATTCTATTTAATTAGGGAAATTATCTTTAATTTAAGATAGGAATATCTTCCTAAATCAAGGAACCAATTTCCACCAAATCTCTTGGAGCAATTCCTATAATCTTTTTGGGGAAAGAATCATCCTAACCAAATAAGGATTATTCTCCCAAAACCCTAGCACATAAAGAGACATAGCTACACAAGACATTCAAGGTAATTCTAAATTCCTCTCTAATTCCAAAAACCCTAGAAAATCACACACACACACACACACGCACACACACTATCTCTCTCTCTCTCTCTCTCTCTCTCTCTCTCTCTCTCTCTCTCTCTCTCTCTCTCACCCTTTTTCCTCACATGGCTAAGTGCCACCACATATGGCTCCAGCCACTCGGCTCTCCTCATGAGAGAAAACTCTATCCATTTTAGCTAGTGTCGTATCTTTATCGAGATCCAATTGAACCAACTTAAGCATCTGATGGCCTTCGGGCAACACCCCATGAGTGTGGTCTATTTACTCATATTTATTTCACAGGGATCGAGGAAGAAAGCGAAGGAAGATCGAAGGTCAAGGAATCAATATGCGAATATTCCCCATTTGCTCAAACATTTTGGTGTTTTCATTGAAAGCACGAGGTATACTCAAAACATGCTCTTGAATCAAAGGAATATGTTTCCTTCTTTTCATCGCTCAACAGAAGCCTTCCAAACAATCATGGTTGGAAGCACGTGAACAAGAAGTTAGGCTGCCGTAACAACCCAATCCATGACAGACTCAGGTCACCACAACATCGTGGCTCCTGGCACCGCAGCTACTGCCACAGCCCTAGCTGATCGCGATGTGTGCCGCCACTCCTCCACTCGGTCTCGCGACCCAGAACACTTACCAGACACTTGCCGCCGTGCCTCCTCACAGTCCCGTGGCTGCCACGACTCTGTAGCCACATAGCTACGCCGCCAGATAGAGCAGTCGCCTTCCACTCGGCCTCACGGCTAGATTTGATGCCCTCTACCACAATGGTGCCGCTGCGCTCTGTCCCCGAGATCGCCGCTCATGACCATCTTGGTGCCGCATCCAACTTGAGCTTCGTTGTGGAACAACTTCTTTCATTCCCTCATTTGCCGTCGTGCTCAACGTACGCTCCTGTGTACACCTCTAGAGAAACCTAGCCCGTGTGCAATTGGGCTCTACACAATTTTCTCCTCCTGTTCCACAAAGTCAAGTATACATCAGTCTTAAAGTTGACCAGCTAGCTCAAAGAGCAGACTACCAAACCAACTTCGTTGGACAGCTTCTCAACCAGATTGATTTGGTCCGAGACGTTGGCCTTAGACCACATGACAAAGAGAGGATGATGAATGAAGGCACCTATATGTAGTTTGAGAGGTCTCATGCAAGTCAAGTAAGAGCAAGCAGACAAGGAGAAAGACAATAGCGTGCTCAGCATGTTAGCATGTCACAAGCATTTGTGAGCCCCGCTCAAAGTAGATCAAGTCTCCAATTAAGATTAAGTCCAAAGATCAATGTGCACGAGAGGTTGGGCCCACGATTTGATGCTCACGCTCGCCTGGGCTTGTAGAGAAGTATTCATGCGAGACTAGGCCCCCGAGGAGATCAGCCTCATGAGAATCTCCATGAAGTACGAGAAGAAAGATGCTCACCTGCTCGATCCAAAGGAGCTAACTCACGATGACAAGCTACAGTGGGTCGCTCGTAAGCTCAGTCCACCAACACATCGCGCAGGGAAGACGGTCAAGGAGATTTGCTCAGTAGAGACAATGATGAGGTAAACCAGCAACGCCTGCATAATGGAGGGCATCGATGTGAATCGCAGGTCATGTGAACAGAAGATGTCAAAAAACTCGTGAATGACCGACTTTGATACTTGAAGATTGGAGGCAAAGATGTTATATGCAAGGAAGTGGACCAAGTGAACTCTTCACCATTCACCACCAAGATCGAGCAAGCTGCTCCACTAAAGTGATTCTCAATGCCTTCTTTCACACACTTCAAAAGAGATTCCGATCTCAAGAGTCATTTGAAGCACTTTAAAAGTGTTATGATTCTTTACAAGGACCAGGATGAACTTATGTGCAAGGTGTTTGCAATAACCTTACGAGGAGCAGCCCATGATTGGTTCCATACCCTGCCATCCGGGTCGATCAGCAGCCTCAAGGAGCTAGCTTTCATCTTCACCAAAGAGAGAAACGCATGACAATTGCTAAAAGCGTCCTAAAGGAGACGTAGGCCAAAAAAGCTACCATTTAAAAAGTGTCATAAGGGAGACGCTAGAAGGCCGCCATAAGCATCCTAATTGAGCAAATCATACACACATGTATCCTCTGTGGAGCTGGGCTTGTCAACCTTTGGACCAGCTGTTCTTATATCCGAAGAACCCTTCGCCCCCGCAGACAACTCTCTACCCTTTTTAGCTATAACCATCCTTACCTCCAAAGGATTCAACGACGCTGAATTAGCTCTATGCTTGATTGCTTGTGGTTCGACAAATGGATCGCGATTGTTAGATATAAGAGCAGTCCTCCTAGTTCGATCCTCATTCCTTGACCAGTGCAGACGACTCGAACTTCAATGAGGAATGTCAGCAGCCCTTTGTTTCTCGGCAGGAAAACTGGTTCAAGACAGACTTCTTTGCAGGGTAGATTGCAGGTTTTGAGCTTGTTAGTTGGAGACTTAAGAAGAATGTCCTAAACATTTTGCATGCCACTAATCTTTTTGCTATTCACGCCGACAAGGTGCTTGACCCTAGCAGACGACGGAGAAGCAGCTCCCACTTAAGTCTTCTCAACAGACGAGACCTCTCGAAGAAGAAGACTTAATCATAGCAGAAGAAAGTCTCGGCTTTTTTCTTAGTGGAGACACATCTCTTGCTTGCAAGGTTGCAGCTTTATCTTTGGAGGACTTAACCCGTTCGGCTAACTAATCATTCGAGTCTGAGCCATACTGCTTCCATCTCTCAATATCTTTGGCAGGGGGCAGACCATCAGCCTTTTTCCGATACTTGCTCAACAGCCAACATCATTTTCAAAACATTGTGGGGATGTTCAGGCTCCGGCAGATCGTAGCCATGTTCGATTCGAGATCCAGTTTCTTGCTGATATCATTCTTTACAAGCAGAAAACAGAAGTCAGTTAGTCACACATCAAAGAATTCAAATAAAATTAAAGCAGATCAATAGAGTATGACAGACCATTGCCAACCTCACCTTCCCACCTTCCGCTCACCTCCAACACATAGGCATGCCACAAAGTACGCCCCACCTTAAAGAAGTAAAAAAACAACTGCACCATCAAATCCATCTTAAAAAAGTGGTTCAGATGATCAAAATAGATTATCGCTCGGTAGACATTTGGAGTATATTGGCTTGTGGCACACTCCATGACACAAAACACCTTCCTGAAGAACTTCGATAATGGGAATGTGAAGCCCAATGAGAAGTAGAAAGGATGGAATGTGATAATCTTGGCATCCAGATCATTTGGACCCACGCGAGGTACATTGTTAGTTAAAGGCGCTGCCAGCCTGACATGCACATCATCAAGTATGGCAGAAGCATAGGTGGCGCGCTACTTCTGAAAGTGAGCATCGGTCATGACACAATGCAAATTCGTCACAATTCTTTTCTTGTACACCTTGGAACCACCCACAAGTACAAAGGCACTTGTGAACTCGGTGATCAACTACTCTCATCAGAAGACAAGATCTTTGAATAGCTGCAAAAAGGGAAGAAAATTGCAAGTCCAATAGCATGTCAAACCCCTAAGTTGCGGCAAAAAAAAAGGGCATCAGATATGAGTCGCTGACAACGACTGACAAATGTCGTAGGAGCAGCCTAGACCTCGCAAGCGCCAGTGCCATACCACCTCATGACGTAGTCCAACTCATATCAAGGTGTAGACTTCGTGGTCTCGGTTCCAGTGCTACCAAAAAAAAGTACGACATGTGGAGAAGGAATAAGAAGACAACATGTGGAGAAGGTATATTCCTTAGGTCAACTAATTACCTTAATTAAATCCTATTTAATTAGGGAAATTATCTTTGATTCAATAGAGGAACATCTTCCCAAATCAAGGAACCAATTTCCACCAAATCTCTTGGATTAATTTCTATTATCTTTTTGGATAAGAATAATCCTAACCAAATAAGGATTATTCTCCCAAAACCCTATCATACAAGGAGTCTATAAATATATGGCTACACAAGGCATTAAAGGTAATTCTAAATTTTTCTCTAATTCCGAATATATATATAGAGAGATTTTCTATTTAAACCCCACACTTCTCTTAGTTCACCATGTTCTAAGTTCACCCCAACTTTTAATTTAAATTTTCACAATTTCTAATAAACCCCACTATCTTCCCAAACTACCCTTCTTTAAAAAAAAAAAAAAAAAAATTAAAAAAAAAAACATTCACCACAAGCTGAAAAAATAAGAAATAAAAGAGATTTTCTATTTAAACCCCACAAGCTACCTTAGAGGAGAAAATACATTCTGAGCATGAGAAACAGTAAGTATTAAATTAATTTTTTGATGATATTTCAGAGTCTTATTCATTATCTGTTTTCAAGTACATAAACATACAATTTAAATCTTAAGTCTGCAAGCTTAGCCCATTCATGTTTACACTGAAAAACTTCACATGGCTTGTTTGACATTTGAATAATTGTCCTTAAAAGAATTCCTTCAAGTTTCAAACTGATATAAATCGTTGTTGCTTCCTATTCTTCCTAGAGTTTTGCAGTGCACTGGTTTCATTGTTTAATCGCACAACACATTCATCATGCGTTATTTGAGCTTACTTTATACTTGTTAATTAAAGGTGTCCTTTCACTTGGTAAACTATGCTTAGAGATGACTTACTTCCTTGCAGGCAGAAAATTCTTGGCCAGCATACACATTGCTGCAAATGTGACTTGGTCCAAGGGCGCAGTTATGTGGAGATTGCATATACACGAGGTAAGTTCTTTCTTAAGTTACCTGTTCAAAGTAACTTTGTTTTGTTATTATTTTAATGCTTCAATTCTTACCAAAAACATGCAATGAATGAAAGGTTGTACATGTACCTTGAGAACAACTGACAAGACCTCAGAAGCATGTCATTAGCTTAATGTTTATTCAAAGAACTAGTGTTGCAATTTTATATAAGAGCTATGGCGGTTTTGGGTTTGCTGGATCACTAGACGTTAATCATAGCAATGGGACAAAAGGGATGAATAATAACTTTGAAAAATATGCTGGTAACTCAGGTGAGACCACATTTGATGATCAGTCTATTGCTCTACAACAACAAGCAAGTCAAGTTTTTGATAGCAATACAGGTCATTCCAGTTATCATGGAAGGAATGAATTTCAGTTCAAAGAACATAATATATCTTTGATGGATTCTGTAAGTAACTCTGGTTCTTCTCATCCTTCTGTTACAAAAATCTCACCTTAGAACTCTGTCAGCACATTACCAAAATATCATGTATAAATTTTAAATCAAAAATTAAAACAATCAAGCAATCAACAGCCAAAAGTACCCCAAAAAAAAAAAAAAAAAAGCAATCAACAAAGGGAAGAGAATAAGATCATTACAACGAAACAATCAACAAGTCTTTCCATCAGCTTCCGCGTAGATTTCAAAGAGGTAGGCTCGTCAATGTTTTACGTCTTTAAAAGAGAAAAGTAATCTGGCATAGGATGTAGAAGAGTTTGTATTTTTCTAAAACTTAATTTGAAGAGTTGTGGGGTGTGTGTATAGATGTACTAGGGTTAAGTATTAAGTTAGATGACCTTTTTTGTCTTTTTACACAATAATAAAACTTACAGCTTAATTATTTAAGTATTGGGGTAAACTAAGAGAAGTGTGGGGTTTAAATAGAAAATTTATATATATATATATATATATCTCTCTCGCCGTCCCCCTCTCTTTACACTCTCCCTCACACGGCTCTGGGCACCCTACTCTCCCCGTGAGAGAAAATTCAATTAACTTTGTCTATTTTCGTATTTTTATCAAGATCCAATCGAACTAACTTAGGTATTGGAGGGCCTTTGACCAACACCCCCCGGGTGTGGTCCGTTGACCTAGATTTGTTTTACAGGAACCAAGGGAGAAGAAAGAGAAGGAAGATCGAAGATCGAGGAATCAACCTGTGAATTTCCTCGTATAGAAATTTGCTCAAAAGATTCAAGTCCTCATGGTGCTCATGTGTGACTTCCCCCCCCCCCCCCCCCCCCCCCCCCCCCCCCCTCCCCCCACCCCCCTCTCCAAACTTCAGAAAAAAAAAAAAAAAAAACTAGGAAACACATTATATATGTGGTCTTATGGGATTTAAGTGTTGTGCTTTTCACCTTGGATAAACTGAAATTCAGAAATACACACTCCACAACACAATCATAGTAGAACAAATAATGTAAACAAGGAATAAAAATAGTGCACAAGAGATTTAACGAGGTTCAGCAAACTCTTGCCTACGTCCCCGGAGAGATGATTTCTTCACTATGAGAATAACACCAGTACAAGATATGTTTGAGTTAAATCAACATAACCCAAAACCCAACTACCCTTGTACACAACTCACAGTATTTCCCAAGAACCTTTCTCTCTCTCCCACAAAGATCACTCTCTGTTTTTCCTCTCACACCCGTGTATCAACCTTTGCATTCCACTCATCAAAATGGCACAGCTGCTGCCCTTTTAATAACCCATAAAAGCAATGGTGCTGGATGCACGTTAATTCTCCACTAGCTGAGTGAGAACAAAGTAGGCAGCCCACTATCCTATGTCCTTTGAATTCTTTTTGAACATGCCTACTGCACTAAAAAAAAACATGTTGCACTAGTTTAATACTATAATATTTTCACCAACTTTTAACAATTTCCACCTTGGTGAAAATACTATACAAACTAATACCATATTATACTATTGGCCTTTACAAAACACACCAGCTACACAACACATGAATCAACAAACATGGTCCCATCTCCATTCATGTTATACGGCCAATAAACATGTGTAGCTGCACCAAGCTACTTTTCTACATAGCTTCAGAGGAGGGTCTCGATGCACCCCCATCTTCATCAACAGGTTTTATTCCCTCACCATTGTCTCTACCCTGAAAACAAATCAGCGCTTCTTGTTTCCAGCAACAATCCATCGAGTTCATCATGGTAATACCATCCAGACAATATAAACCATCACACTTTCTCCCTTTCATTATGACCATTCCACCACTCGTGATTTCCATGGCTCCTCCTGCAACAAAATATTTGCATCCCAAAGAGTCCAATCTTCCAAGAGATATTAGATTCTTTCTCACCTTTGGTACATATGCCACATCGCCTATTGTGCGCACCACTCCATCATACATCTTTATTTTGACAGTTCCAACTCCCTTAATTTTACAAGGGTGTCCATCACCCATAAACAGGTCACCGCCCTTACATGCATGGAATGTGTCAAAATAATTTTTCTTGGAGCAAACATGCATAGTACAACCAGAATCTAAAATCCAAACATCACAAGGAGAAGTATTTTCACCTTCGGATACCGTGAGGACAAATCCGAAATCTTCTTCTGCTACATAAGAATTTCCACTCGAACCAGCATCATCATTTTTCTTCCTCAAAGGACAAAATCGTTTGATGTGACCAAATTCTTTGCAATGGTAGCACTGCACACCCCTCTCTCGTGTAATAGATCTGAGCCTGTTCTCCTTCTCAGATTTACCATCAAATTTCCTTCCGTGATTCCCACCTTGAACAGCTAATGCAGTCTCATGCCCATCATCTCTGGTCCTTTTCTTCTGTATATCATGGGACACCAATGATGTCTGCACCTGTTCCAAGCTCACTGTATCTTTACCATACAATAAAGTTGTAACAAGATTTTCATAGGAATCAGGAAGTGAGGTAAGAAGTATGAGGGCCTTATCTTCTTCCTCAATTTTAACATCAACTTTCCGCAGTTGATCTATGCATCCGTTGAACACGTTCATGTGGTCCATGAGATTCCCGCCTTCCTCCATCTTCAGCTTGTACAATTGCCGCTTCAGATGTAACTTGTTGGTTAAGCTCTTAGCGATATAGAGCTTCTCCAACTTCTCCCACAAAGCAGGAGGAGAATCCTCATCCATAAAATTATTTATGATATTATCAGCAATACAATGTCGTATTGTACTCACACACCTCGACTCCAACTCTTCCCACTTATCATCTTTTATTCCTTCAGGCTTTCCATCTGCTCCCTTCAAAGGTCTAGCCAAACCTTGTTGGACCAGGAGGTCCTTTACTCTTCTCTGCCAAAGAGTAAAGCTGCCTTTCCCATTAAACTGCTCAACTGAAAATTGCAAATTGCTTGCAGTGCTCATGGTGGACAAATCTGAATCTCACACGAACCAAAGAGCTCTGATACCACTTGTTGTGCTTTTCACCTTGGATAAATTGAAATTCAGAAATACACACTCCACAACACAATCATAGTAGAACAAATAATGTAAACAAGGAATAAAAATAGTGCACAAGAGATTTAACGAGGTTCAGCAAACTCTTGCCTACGTCCCCGGAAAGATGATTTCTTCACTATGAGAATAACACCAGTACAAGATATGTTTGAGTTAAATCAACATAACCCAAAACCCAACTACCCTTGTACACAACTCACAGTATTTCCCAAGAACCTTTCTCTCTCTCCACAAAGATCACTCTCTGTTTTTCCTCTCACACCCGTGTATCAACCTTTGCATTCCACTCATCAAAATGGCACAGCTGCTGCCCTTTTAATAACCCATAAAAGCAATGGTGCTGGATGCACGTTAATTCTCCACTAGCTGAGTGAGAACAAAGTAGGCAGCCCACTATCCCATGTCATTTGAATTCTTTTTGAACATGCCTACTGCACTAAAAAAAACATGCTGCACTAGTTTAATACTATAATATTTTCACCAACTTTTAACATTAAGAGGTCAACATTTTAAAACTGGCTAGTCTGAACAAATTTTGAGTCGCTTCATATTAAAGTAAACAGAATCCAGTTGTTGAAGATATATTGGGGAGTTAAAGAAAGAGGTGGTTGTCCAAATAAATGAAAGTAGAGATTGCTTTAATATTTTGGGTTTCACAGTAAAATCAATGGTTGTTTAGGTAAATCTACTGAATTGGGAAAATGAGAGGCATTTTGAAACATTTTCAATTTGTGTTGGGTGTCCAAAGAAAACTGCAAAATTCTTAAAATTTTAGCAAGGGTGTTTAGATAAATTGGGCGCCCAGATACAAATTTGCACCGTTAGTTCGAATATTGCAATAGAAATGTCCATACATTTGATCGGTTGGTTTGAAAATTGCAATACACATGTCTCAGTGTTTCATTATCACGATTCATGACGTGCTTAAAGAACTTCTGCATAAAGTTCATTTCCTAGGTCAAACATTAAAGCCAAGATAAATAGGAATAGGTATTGAAATATAAAATTTTTGTCTGGAACAAAATTTCGGATTAGATTGGATAACTCACAGCCACATTTTGTTCACCAATTTGAAGTACTTTGGTTATTTTATGCCAACTATAGTTCTGAACTGAATACGGCCATGTTTGGAGCCTAGGATTATATTTCATTGGATAACTTAATAAATTCAAGGTATGTAGTTTAAGTAAGAAATGAAGCCCAACTTCCACATTTTGTCCAAATTTGAGAAAGGGGGATCTAGTCGGGGGTAGGGTAGGGAGGTCTGGCTTGAGAAGGGTGTTTAGGTTTTTTAATTTTTCATTCCTTGAACATTTTTTATTTTAATTTTTTATTTTAGATTTAAAAAAAAACATGACTCACGTGCCAAGCACATAATATTTTTATGACGTCCAAGTCCTCAATTGGCTAAAAAAAAAGAAACCTCCCAGGTAAATCGAAGCTAGCGTGATAGTTCATGAGGCAAAACAATAGTTTACCCTTAAATGATACTATAGTGAGCTGGTACTGGTGTGCATAATCACTTGCAAAAATTGTCGTCATAGTGTGGTATTTGCCGCTAACCATGCAAAATTGTGACATGAGGATGAGCAGAGGTAGGGAATGCAATAAGACAGCAGGAGCATGATAGCTGATATAATACTTAGCCCTAAAACTTTAAATTCTAGAACCCTGTGGTGGCAGGATATGACGAAAACTTTAGGTTCATACAATGGCAAAAGCACAGCATGCAGAAGTACGATCCATATTAAGGAAATGGGTTTGCTATGTACAACTTTTAATGATCTATATATTTATGGACTAAATCACCACCTCAGCCGTAAGAAAAGATTTGTGAACTTAACCTATATAGAAAAACATGTCTAAAATTTCACTAAAACCTTTCCCCTATTTTTGACTGATTCAAAACGAATTTAGAGAAAAACTGGATTATATATTTGAAAAAGTAATGCACAAGGAAGGCATGGAGGATTCAACATGTTGAACCAATCCTAGATTCAACTCTCACCGATGGCACAAGGAATGCACGGAGGATTTTTAACTTCCTCTTCAGGGGTGATGAGCCTCAAGCAGTGGTCATGAAAGGTGTGGCCACACGGTAGAACAGCAACAACTGGTCGAATAGCTGGCACGAAAACAGGGCCTTCCGGTGTGAAGGAAAGATCCCTCTTGCATATCAAACACTTGTGCCCAATTGGCTGAGTTTGAGTTTGACCAAAACCTGCAAAAGGCAAACACGTACTACCATCATCAGTGTATTGCAGTATTATCAGTGTATTACTAACTATCAAAATCACTATGGTACAAATGCAAGATGTATCAGACGCAGTCTTCCAAACTTGAAAGTATACGTTGTAGTGTCATATTATTTCAGAAATAACCTTGCTGAACATAGAATCCAAATTTGGAGGGAAAGGTTTGTCTGAGCATAAACAACCTTGGCAAACCAGACACGCCAGAGCCAGGCATGCCATGGAATGATTCTACAATTTTAAACTTGACTTGAGAAATGGAAGAATTAGGTATGAGGCACAGAAGATCCTTTTCATGGATGATCAGGTGCTTGAGAAAGTGCATTGGGAAAATAATTTGGGAAAAACAAAAAGAAACTGAAACCAAAGAATTATCCAAGGTGCCCATGCAAGCCTCACAAACAGGATCACGGCTAGACCCAACTCATTCTTCCACTCATTCTTCCTAGACATGTTCCATGAAATGTGCCACAATGGATTGAGTGGAAACTAGGACTAGAAATGGCATGACATGTCAAAATAGCCATGTTAAAACAGTAAAGAATATGGTGATAGAAGATAAGTAGGTATTGAGAAATATAAAGACAAATTAAAGAAAAGAAGTCCATGCGGAAAAAGCATCAAGCTATACCTTGCCATTTTATATGGAAAGTTGAAGCAGTCTGGGGCTGGGATGGGAGAGGCGGAGCAATCTGGGGAGACAAATGGAGCGGTGAAGCTGTCTGAGATTTTGCTCGGAGTGGTGATGCAGTCTGAGATTTCTCTGGGAGAGGTTTAGCAGTCCAAATTTTCTGTGGGAGTGGTGGAGCACTCGAGGGTTGGGATGAGAGTGGAGGAGCCATTCGGGGCAGGGGTGTGAGAGAGCGAGCATTCTGGGATAGGGTTGGGAGTGACGTAATACTTCTGGCTCTGGATCTGAGATTTGGAGCAGCCTGGGGTAGGGGTGGGTGTAATTGAGTGGTTTTGGCTTCAGATGGGACTGGAGGAACAATTTGGCACATTGATGAGAGGGAGCGAGCATTCTGGGATACGGATGGGAGTGACAGTACTGCCTTTGAGTCTGAGATATGAAGCAGTCTTGGGTAGGGGTTGGTGTGATGCAAAAGTTTTGGCTTGGGATGGGAGAGAGGGAGCAATCTGGGACAAGGGGGGGAGTACAGCAGTACGTCTAACTAGGGTTGGGAGAGAGGGAGCATTCTTGGATACGGGTTGGAGTGATGCAGTACCTTTGGCTTGGAGTGGGAGAGACTGACTGGTCTGGGGTAAGGGTGGGAGTAATGCAGTACTTTTGACTTGGTGTGGGAGAGAAGGAGCAGTAGGAGCTGGGACTGTCAAATCAGATGCGTTGGATAAATGTAGTGATGGAACAAGCAGGGGCAAATTTGGAGCAAATGGACCAACAGAAGATTGGGCTCTTCTCTTTTTGCGTTGAGCTCGGAAGCCGCTGCTGGGGGTTCTTCCGCAACCCTCTTAAGAGATGTTCCAACCAAAGCACTAGAACCCTGAACATTCCTATTAAGTTTGGTAATTGGAACTTCTTCACCTAAAGTAGTGCAAGTCATCAAGAGAATAGCATAAAATTTCAGAGGCTATATTCAAGCATGGTCAAGACTCAAGAGTATAGAATTGTAACTACCAGTCATCACGGATCTAGAAAGGTCTGTAGAAGACTGAACAGCACCAATGACTTGAGGTTGACAAGAATTACCTGCAAGCAAAGCATCAAATGTGTAACAAAACTTCCCTCCATTACATAAGATTATATGTTTGTTGACCTGAGTGTCAACCAGTCGTGTCCTAGACAAATATGAGTTCTGCACAAATATTAGAATCTTGTACACAATACCTATTTATGATACCTATCAGTTATTTATATTAAGTTACACCCTAGCACAATCATCATTTTAGCCATCTACCCTGTTTTTCGATCCCTTTTTATCAATCAGCTAAAAATGAAGCCAAGTGACAGTAAAAACATGGCTATGCAAGTGTATAATATAGCTGCACACTTGATTACTACATTCAGCTAGGCCAATTCTCCTGTCTACCTATTCGTGATTTATTTTTTTATATGAGTACCAAAACACACAGGACATTATTTTTATGAGAAATGCTCAAGATCTTATTATGATTAAAGTCCACAAAGATATTGTGTTTTCAGCCTGAATCTCAGAAAAAGGATGAACTGGTTACATATACATTCACAACTAAACATTGCCAGTTATATAGGTAGGTGGCCTTACTAGGTAGCTGGCTAAACCAGAATTTCCCTGGAACATGACCTCTTTCAGCAACTTGGGCAGCAATACCCTGGTTAGCTGTGGAAAGCTTCCCTAAAGAGAGTTGCAGAGTCAGTCAGCAGGGAAGCTACAGAAAATGGAACTTTTAGTAAATCTACTAATTGACATAAACATATAGAAGTTGCAGTAACCAACAGAAGACTGGTAACCAGCCATGCAAAGGACCTCCTGTCAAGGGCCACGAAAGACATGATATTCAAAGTATATTGAGAACTTATGTTGACTATTTATGTGGGGACCCAATATGTGAGAAGTGAGAACAGAAGAAAGAGCAAGTGTGAAACGCACAATTCATTTCTTTTATATTCAATCAATATGGTAAAATAGAAGTCAAATTAGCTTGTTACGGAAATGATTATACTTAATTCTTAAGTGATATTTGGATGAGAGAAAACTTTATAACAATACAGTCCTCTCATTGCCTGTAATTCTTAAATGTGTTAATCGAGACAATGATGAATCCTGCCTCATATGGATCACGATTAACACCTAACGGTTTCAATTGAGCAAAAGAGAACCATAAATTAGTTATCCTGCACACAGTAATGTACTATGTGTCTTCCGTAACATACTTGCTAGAGTCCACACTCGTCAGACATGTGGAATGACAGTAGATCAATATAGAGCAAGTTTATACAACCTCAAGGGGTAGTGACCAAAACAGATTTGATGACCTTACTGGTAAATGTCTATGGCATCCATCCCACCAACCCCTGAAACTGGACAGCTCCAATCAATAAGAGACACTCTCTTACTTCACGGTGGTAGGCAACCTAACCATGATGTGATACTCCACCGAGTAAAGCCGAATTCTAGATTTGGTGGCGGAAAACAATCAAAGATGTTCCATGCAGGACTTACTCCAATGGCCGAGGGATCTCATGTGGCACTAACATGCAAAAGGGGTCACTGCCCAATAAAAACTCATCCTTGAGTTCATAAAGAAAATGAAAAATAGAAAAACTTTTTGGACCCTCAAAACCTTAAGCTTCTTTTGGGTACCTTGATTTTATCACCCAAGATTCCAAGTGTGCACCACAACAGTGCTCCAACATCTCACAGTTTTGTCTTGTAGGCCATTGTTGAACATCAACAATATCAAGGCACCCATATAGAAGTGAAACTAAAACATGCAACTGGAAATTTTCATTTTCTTATACATCCAAAAAAGGATAGTAAGAATATTCCAAACTTACCGAACTCATCGTGCAGGGTAGTGCTTCGTGTGACACCAATAGGAGGAAAAACCATGGACGAATCAGAAAAGAGGTTCCTGGAAGTTTCAGATACAGTCAGACAAGTACTTGTACTCGAAGAAGGTGATAATGCCAACCCATTTGCCCTCCTCCATCCAGAATCAGGGAGCTCAGCTAAGCTGCTACTAACTGGTATGAAAGATACAGCAGGGCTGTACTGAAAACTGTCATTAGGAGGATCAATATATGCAGATCTTGTATCCCAGTTCCCCTCAACGCCAAGACAAACATTTCTGTTTCCCGGTATGAGAAAATGATGTTGGTCATCATCTTGTGGCATCTGCACAATATAAGGTGGATTCAGAATGAACCTAGAACTAGAACTAGAACTAGTATCATATATGCTGTTACATTTTAGTTAAAAGAAATCCAGCTACCCACATTGTTTTTCATCACAGCAAATCCACCCACATTGTTCTGAAGACAAGGGAAACCAGCAGCCACATCGGAGGAAGGATTCAAGGAACCTGTGTCTTCTTTTCGACCATAGAAAGTATTTGGTTGAGGAAGGGCAACCCTTCCAAAATTATTAGTGACATTTATTCCTGATCTATTAGATTTAGATAAATCCTCCGTCTTCGTGCCAATTCCCAGGGTTAGGAGACTCGCATCAAATTTGTCTGGACAATCCTCTTGAACTTCACTTGCCATGAAATTGTTATTTAGCGCAATATCTACGCCATCTATGGCATGGCATGGCACAGTATTGCTAACTCCATCACTTATGAAATTTCTTAATAGCTGAGGCCTGCCTGTATTACTATTTAGTTCTTCACTCCGCTGGATACTTTCTAAGGCTGCAGCTGAATTTCCTTTAGCAGTTACTAATTTCCTGTCAACATAAGAATTTTGAATAATGTTGACATCGGACATAGCACTGACCACATTATCAGGAGGCACTGAATAATCAAGGCTGTGATATTGACTAAATTCAGTTTTTTTCCCTTCCAAACCAAGAAAATTTGAAACTGGGCTTGGTAGGACCGGTGTATGACCCTCCGCGTATACAGAATCATAGTCAAAAAATGGATTCTGAGAGTTGCTGAATGGAGTGACATCGGTCATTAAATTTATACCAGTCAGCGGCATTTCCATGGCATAAGAGTTAGTCGTTCCATACATGTCTCCAAAAGGAAAAAGAGAGAACGGTGTTGTGGTACATGGCATGGTTATATCATCAACTCCAGAAGCATTACGATTGTTGAGAGTCCCCATGAAGTTAGCAACTTCGTCATTTTTAACAGGGATTTCACTTTCCTTAAGCCATTGTAATGGTGAAGTAGAGCCAGGGGGATCATCTCCATGTTTCAACATGTCATTTGCCATCTGAACAAAATCAAGTCAGGAAAAAACAGGAAAACAAGACCTTTTTAGTAGTAGATAAAAAAACGTACTGTGAATTAATATAGATACATAAATTGATTTTTGAAAAATTGACTGCAAAGCATTGTAAAAAACAAAAGTGAGGAACTTGAAACTTTCAGATCATTATAGACACAAGCCATCAAACCAGAAAACAGAGGGACTTAGGCAGATAGGATCAAAGAATGCCAGTATATTTCATTAACAGGGAATTTAGATGATTAAGTATTTTACCAAGAACAAATATGATACTTATAAACAATGAATTGAATATATACGATTTTTGTCCTCAAAGGCTACATTCTCTTACAAAATGCATTATAGAGTCCCAAACAAATGATAGTACGCAGCTCATAAACCCAATGGAAGCTCTTAATTCATCAATCAACAACATTACATCTACCCACCAAAAATATCAAATAAATATCGAATAGACCGCACACTTATAAGTCCTTCAACTGGTAATTATACAGATATTAGCCAGCCACACACCCCATTAAAACTCAAAAACCCCACAACACATACTCATTGAACTCAAAAAAGAAAAAATCAATGAAAATCCAACCCAGATATCGTTCAACGCTATTAAAAAATAGCCATATCATAAATCATACTGAAGTGAAGTCCAATTCAGAATTTCAATATCCCAAAAAACCCGGACTCTTGAGCAAAATTTTGACCAACCCAGCAACCAAAGATAGAAAAATGCACACCGGAAACAGCTAAAATCCTAAAACATCCGAACAAAATATAAATAAAAAATTCAAAAAATAGTAAAGAACAAACAAAGTAAAGACTAAGAGTGCGTGTGAGACCCAAAAACCAGTACACATTGGAGCTCTTCATTGGAGGAGGAGCTAGGTTCAACCCACATTAGTAGCCATGATACTTCGAAATAAAGTAACAAAGAAAAAACATCAAAATTTGCACGAGAACAGGTTCCAAAATCAATTAACCGATAATCAAAATCTTTATCGAACTTAAAAAAAACCCCCAAAAACCAAAATCAAACTCAAAACAAGAATCATGATTGATATTTTCAAATTTTAGGGTAAAGCCAGAAGCGATTTTTACCTCTGATCACTGAGGCGTTCGCAGCGAAGGGAGCGAGATAGAAGGAGGGGTTTTTCTTTTCTTTTTTTTCTTTTCTTTTTTCGTCTTTCTTTTGGTTCAAGAGAAGGAGGAGGGGTTTTGGGTTTGGCGCTGTTTGGGAGATTTTAAAGGATTCGGTGCGGGGTCCACCTGGCTCTGACATTAAGCCACGTGGTGTATGGAGAGGTCTTCATTTGCTTTGGTGGCAGTGCTCACCGTAACAGCGTTGAGAGATAAAGTATGCAAGCCGCTAATGGGGGCAAGCCACGTCACTGGACGGTGAATGGCATTCGTTATTAAGTGACGTTTTGAGGGTACTCTTATAATTTTAATGACGAAAGAGTCCATGCGGGTTGTTGTATGGCGTGGCCAAAACGCGAAGAGTAATGGCGCAAATAGGCCTTGAAGTTCTTTCATTGGAGTTGAATTTGACAAGAATTTTATAGTGCTGCCCTTATATATATCACTTGAAGCACTTCCACTTATTTGCCATGGTAAAGGGTAAGGGGAAGCAAGGGCTATTACTATTCACGTAAATAGTGGCAGCCTTTGCAAAAAGCAAGGTGTGTTTCCACCCATTGTCATGACAAAGGGCAAATATTATTTACTTTTATTTATTTATTTATTTTTACCTAAACAATTAATTTGGAGAATATTTTCGGTTGCCACGTGGTATTTTTTATTATATAAAATTCTCATCTCATATTTTGGATAAATTTTTGGATTAAAGTTTTGGATAAAACTTTCGGTTGCCACATGTCCATATTTATTATAAAATTTATATCTCAAATTTCAGATAAAATTTTTGGTTGCCACATGTTCATATTTATTAAATTCACATCTCACTCATCATGCAATTGAAATACTCTTGGTCCTTATAGTCCGACACAATTGAGTACAAGGACGACTTGATCATTGACGGAGGCGATTCCATCGAATCATGAAGTGGGGGAGTATTTTCCTTCGGATGACGTAATAGTGCTATTATTTCTGACACGGAACACACCACGGGAACTGACTGTAGGCATTGTTCTCTTGAGGAGCCATGTGTAATGGTTTCCCTTTTTTTTTTTTTTTTTTTTTTTGCCTTGAATAATCTATTAAAAAAAATTAAATTGGAAATGCAAGAAAATATAAAAATGGATGACATTAAAATGAATAAAACGGCAATTAAATTTTTACCTCGTCGCTAAGATTTTGACCTCTTCGATTGTTTGTCCACGACCCTCCAACTTCAATGGAAGATGCCATAAGATGGTGAATAAAAATGAAAATTGAAAGTGAAGAAAATTTTGTGTAGAAAGTGAAAAATAATAAAAGGAGAAGAAAATGTATGAGGATTTGGTGTTGAAAGTGAACAATATTGGTAGGTATTTATAGAAAAAAAAAATACAAAATCTTTTTGAATTTTTTTTTTTCAGATTTTTTAAGTAAAAAAGAAAAGAAAAGGATAGCCGTTGGATTTGAGGGAAACAACGGTCGAAGCGACCAGAACGCGCTACGTGGAGTGTTACCATTGGTGGACATCAGGGCTAACGCCATCATGGAGTCAGCACACGGAAATTCAAATTTTTTTTTTAAAAAAAAAAACTTTGGTGCGTGCAATGCAAGAGCCAACGGGAAAAAAATTTTAAACCCAGGCGCTAGCGTCAGTTGCCTTCGGGCTCGAAGTCGGGCCGGTTTGGCATGCGGGCTGGCCCGATTACACAAGACCCACAGCTTGCCCGGACAAGCTTGGCCCGCTAGAAGCGCTCACCTGGGTTAGGCCCTATCCTGGCCTGACTAGAGGCAATGGGTGGAATCGCTCTTATGTGAGACTCTATTTTTTAATTATTAGATCAAATTGGTTAGTATAATCTAATGATTAAGAGATATGGCCTCACCTAAAGGCCATATATAAGGCTCTCATGTTCGTTAAAAACGTTAACTCGCAATTGTATGGGCCAATTAGTAGTATAGCAAGACAAGTACGAGGTCGTACCCACAAGGACTAAGAAGTTAAAATTAGTTATGTACTTAGATTACCAAATTCAAGAAAGTAGGAGGTTAAGTCTAAAACAGAATTTAAAGTAAGAGTGATTGTAATTGTTGAACAAATGAGGCAAAACGAAGTTTCAAACAAAAGCAAAGTGAGCAAATGTAACAAATAGTATTTTTGTAGGTTGGAAAATAGATTGAGAAACTAGGGCATTCGATTCACCATAACAATTCAATTCTTGGTTATAAGGCGTCAAGTGACAAGTTTAATTCGGATTCAAAGATTGACTCTAGCTAAAGTATGATTAGGCCATGGTGTCTGGTCCTAACCTTGTGTTCCTAATTCCCTAACTTGATCATTTGTTGTCTAACCTAAATTAAGCATTAGGAACCCATTAAGCATAGAAGAACAATTTAAACAACCAAGCATGTATCTAATCCCTGTTGTCGAATGTCCATACATACTTTTCTTATTCATAGTTCAATTCGAATCAAAGCATGGTGTCTACTCTTGATTCAAACTAAGATAGCTAATAAACAAGTTCTAATGGTGTTCAATCATCTAAACAAGCATATTAACTGATAAGTATAATGAATAAGAACATGAATCATGAATCAAACTTGAAACTCAAAACTTCAACTTATAAACCCAGAATATTCATGTTAGGTTATATCGAAGCCTTAGTTATGAATTTAGCTACTCATAATGGAAATGAAACTTAAACAGAAATGAGAAAACATAATGAATGCAACAAGAGTAGAAAAACCCATTTCTGAAGTTGTTTGTGGTGTCCAAGGCTTCTCCAAGTGCTTCTCCACGTCTAATGCTGCTCCAAAAGCTTCCTCACATCTAGAGTATGGCAACTAAAAAGGTGATTTGGGATGAGTTTGGGTGAGTGGTGATGGAAAAGAAAGAGGAAATTCATAGGGAATTGGAATGGAGGCTTGTTGGAGCTATTTTGGTGTGTTGGGGATGAATGGAGTGTTTGTGGAAGGATGAAGTGAATGAGAAGAATTGTGAATGATTTGTGTTTAGAATTGGAGTGCTATTTATAGGGAGAATGGAAGGGGAATATATGAATTGAATATGGTTTATGCCAATAGCACTTGTAATTAAAAACTCATCTTTTGGCTAGTGCACTTCACCAACAACTCCCACACTTCACCAACAACTCCCACTAGATAACTTTTGTAATTAGAAACCCATTCTTTTGGCTAGTGCTCTTCACCAACAACTCCCATTAGATAGCACTTGTAATTAGAAACTCATTCTTTTGGCTAGTGCACTTCACCAACAACTCCCACTAGATAGTGCACTTCATCATACATATGTCATGCATGACTATGCATTGCACTCTTCTTTTGGGCTCGTTTTGGGCTTGTTAATACATTCATAAAATTCTGGAAAAATATGGATCTTCAAGCCCTTTGTCTTATCTTTCCAAGCATATGCAGCCCAACTCAAGGAAAAATTGGGAAGACCTTCAAATGTCATTTGTGGCCCAGTAACGCAGATGCTGCCGAATTTTGACATTGAGCTACTAGATCATGTATAACTTCCTCTAGAAGACTCAGAATCATGAACCGTAAAATGGTACGGAAACTAGACTTCCGTATTTTTCCAATGATGTATGGCTCATTATCTGGTTCTTCTTGAGCAAGTACAGGTTAATCCGTGAAATTGAATGATTTGCAGACACCGTTTTGGGCTAATTTGTCTCCAAAATGCATTAAATGAGTCTCAAGCTTATTACACTGAAACAAATACAAAACTTATTAAAAGCACAAGTTTAACTCAAAAACATAACCAAATCATAAGTTAGAAGGGTACAAAAAGATATGTAATTATGCACCGATCATCTCACTATAGAATGACTCTTGGATTTGAATCTCTTGTAACATTGTAAAGATTAAACTATTATTAAGGTGAGAGTGAGTCTTAATTTTGACTCATACTAATTGCCTAATTCTAATTTCAAAAAAAACCAAATTATAGTACAATGGATAATTTTTCATATTTATGTTCTTAATTGTTTCCAATGACCATTTTTTCAATAACCCAAAATTTAATCACATTTTGTCTATAAATACCGAACTCCTTTTATAACAATTTCACAACATCCACAATTTTCAATTTTCACCACTTTTCTTTTCTATTCTTTTAATCAAGATAAGTTTCATTACTCAGAAATAGAATATTACAAATTGCCCAATAACCAAAAACCATAACAGCCTAAGCCCAACATCATTAAAAATAGAGGTAGGCATTTGAACGGGTGAACCAAGTTTAAAAAAAGGGGAAAAACTCGTGTTCACTAAAAAAGTCCACCTATACTTAAAAACTGAAGTGGACCTCTTTGGATCGGTTCCCGTCTAAGTTCTTGTCATGGAAAACTTGGTATAAACCAAACATGACTGGTTATATTAAGTTTACTTATTCATTTATATCCAAAATTGTAGTAAGCCTAATTAATATTCAAATAACATTAGCAACTCCAAGTAATATTGTCACGACCCGATTCGAGAATAAAGAATATTCCCAAATCAGGGTGCGTGAACTGAATGAAATAAAATAAAAAGACTAAAAAAATTAGTTAAAATACATTTCCTTTATATAAAATAATAATAATAATCTTACAAGTGTACAAGATATAAATAAAAGTTTATCATTCTAAAGTAATCCAACTTCTCTGGTTTCGGCTTTGTCTTGCCCACTAATTGATCTGAAAAACAAAATAGGTGAGGGATGAGCAAACCACCACTCAGTGAGTAGATTATGTAATATGCCAATCAAGCAATATCATTTTGCACACTCTAGAAAAATATAATAAAAGATACACAATCCAAATCATATAACATCATTACTTCATATCTTGGTTATCCTTCACAAATTGTACCCAGCACGTGACCCCTATCAGCCTCACTGCCCTATGTCCCAGTCTGGTACATTTATTCTTCTGATACCCATCACTGAAGTTCTCATGTTCCATGAATAATACATACTTCACAAAAACTCCAAATAATATATATTTTGTGAAATATTGCACAAATTAGACATGCTTGACTTGAAAATTGGGAGAGATTTGTAAATAGAATAAATCCATGATAATCCATGATTTTCATATTTATCACAAAATAAGAACTTTTAGAACATATTATATAACCCACTCACCATGATAAGTATGAAATATTGCAAGACAAACACACACACTCTTCATCTTGTTTTTTTTCTTCCTTCTCTCTCTCTCTCTCTCTCTCTCTCTCTCTCTCTCTCTCTCTCTCTCTCTCTCTCTCTCTCTCTCTCTCTCACTCACTACTTCGTGGTAGAAATCTATCTTAAGGGATTGGAATGAAGGATTGAAAGTAAGGAAGCATGATACTTATAGGAGAGGATATGCATGCACCCAAATAATATTTATATATACAATATTTTAAACCACCAAAAAGATAAGATAAAAATGTAAGGGAATAATGTGACTCATCCCCCTTTGGCCAATGATATCACAACACCACCACTAAAAGATAAGATAGAAAGATGAAGGAATAATGTGAGTCATCCACCTTTGGCCAATGATATCACAACACCACTTGTTACTAGCATGCAAGGTGGCATGGAAATGATGATTTGATTAAAACCAATTCTAAGTCTCTACACATGGATAACAAGAATGATATCATCTTTCAACCAAAGGGATAATCTCATGCTAGGCTTAAGATTTAATAACATATAAATCTTCACAATAAATATTTAAATAAGAAAAATTCATATTAATAAATAATTAATATGTAGTATAAATAATTATTTATGAATAATAAATAATTAATCTTCACAATAAAAAATTCATATTAATAAATAATAAGCCCAGCTTAGATGCTCATTCACAACCTTCAAAACCAATAATTGCCTCAGCCACGATCGCAGATTCCGCATGGAAAGGTACGCATTTCGCTCCCACGAACTCACCATTTGCATTTGGTGCTATAAGACCTGCTCCCGCTTTGCCAGAAGATGTTGACCAAGTAGCATCAAAGTTAACTTTAATAACATGGGCTTCCGGTGAGGTCCAAGAGGCAGGATTTGGAGTCCTGGGCATGTAGGGAAACATATTTTGTTTCTGTGAACTCTGATTTTCTCAGTAATTTCTAAGGAGATTTAAGGGAGACATAATAATTCTCTTTTTAATGTTGGAAGGAGTCTCAACTTTAACTCTAGCACAGTTGATAAAACATAAAAAGAAAAGGATGTCTTTATTGGCATGTGGTTGTTCTTGATTCATTGTGACTACTCCCCCATCTTAAGAAATTGTTGAGATTAGAATATAGATCTTATAGTCATCAGCATTGATTTCAAACTACCTCCCTCTAGTTGATTCAATTCCTAGTTTTGAAGGATTGGATTACTCATTTTAAGGTGGGTCTCCTTATGTGTTGATAAATGTGAGAAACTAGGAATTGGAATAACTCCATTTCCTTTCCTCTCATATCCCTGTAAGTAAACATGTCATTTATGACATGTTTACTAATTTGTAATTGGATTAGGAGAAATTGAATTAAGGAGGAGTTGGATTGAGGAGAATTAGATTCTAGATTCCTATTGAAGTTGTTTACTAAATCATATGGAATTGGGGGTAGGAGTGGTGCTAATTACTAAAATGTCCTCGTTGTTGGGTTAAAGTAGATGGCAAATTTGGAATTTTGAAAATTGTATGAGGATATAATGGGTTAAAAAGATGAATTCCTAATGGGTCAGCTCTCCAGGAATTAAAATACCACATCCCATCCAAGAATTGAATTCCTCCAAAATCAGGAATTCAATTCCTAATTTTGTGCGGGCCCCACTTACTTTTTAATTCCTTTTTTTTTTTTTGGTCAATCAAAGTTCATTAAGACCCCAAAAAATGGGAAGAAAACAAACAGAGAATACAAGGCCAAAAATACCAAATGTAGAAACAAAGTACCACAAGCACTGGGAAGATTAAACTAAGAATCCGTATAGTCTAGTATAACAAATCTTCCCCACACAAAATCAAAACAAAATATAAAACTGAGCCACCGTCGCCACAAAGGGACCGGAGGCCGCACCAATGGCACCGATAAGGCCACAAAGGAGGGGATTCACATTCTTTACACAAGTCAGCATAGCTGCACATAGAGACCTACATATCTTACGCCAAGAACAAAATTTCCCCAAAAAACATACACATCAACACAAGAACATTCCTCCAAAAGTCACTTTCTGCTTCACACCCGAGTCAGCTTGTGCACCAAGAAGAAAACAGCAACCAATCACAACACCAGCATGGTATATACCAAAGGATCGAAATCAAGGGAGTGGAGAGTATTGGTGCAAGCACCAAAGCTAGAACCGTAGCAAGAGCTCTATATACAATTTGATAAAGAAGTGACAAAGTGCTTAGAGAAGTAGTTGCTATATCCCAATGGAGAAACCAGATCTAGAAAGAGGAGAAAGCAAGAGTAGGAGGGGATGTTGTGGGAGAAGTAAATCTAGTTGAAGGGAGTGTTTGGCGAAGAAAGGAGGACACAAAATCGGCTTGAGACGTATAATCTTAGCCCAAAGCACAAGGCTTAAGCAGTCACCAGGAGAAGCAATCAACTCTCAGAGACAACCACCAATTCTCAGAGGAAGCTACCAACTCTTAGAGACAGCCACCAACACAGCCAAACAAGCTCAAACACAAAATAAGACCAGCCCCACAAAAGAATTCGAGGCAGGTGTCCCCCACTGGAGTCGTGCGGCGCTGAGAAGAAAAAAGGGGTGTTAGGTTTTGAGAACAGCTAGCCATTTTTTACTTTTTAATTCCTTGATGTGAAGTAAACACATGAATCCTCCATAGGTGAAATTCAATTCATGATGAGAATTCCAATTCCTAATTCGTAAACACACAATTAGAGTGAGGATAGTGAGTTACAGCTCTTCGGTTGGGATTCTTATTTGGAACCTCCGGTCACACTCTCCTTGTGTAGGGCTGCTGCCTACATGTGGGTCCCACACATTATGAGAGAGGGTTGCCGCAAGAATTACTCGTTTGAAAGATCAAGGAAAAAAAAACACTTTCATTCCATATCTTTCTCTAATGTCACTTCTCCTAAATTGAGCAAAAATAAAAGTTACTTCTACCAAAAAGTTAAAAAATAATTGCCCAAAATTCCTACAGAGACTGCTGCAAAAAATATTCGAACATCTCGCTTCTTTAGTCTCCTTTGACATGCTGCCTCACAAGTATAAAGCCAAATGATGCCATCATTGCAACCAGGTACCCAGCAATAGCTCCATAACTCACACAAATGGGCCATTCCTGCAGAAAGTAATATATCTTAAGACCTCAATAGAAAAGAGAGCAACGCAACAAAATGGAGCATCCAAATGATCATACTAGTGACACAAGCATTTCCGTCAACTATGACTTATGAATGCCCACAGCCATAGAGCAAATCTTTGAAGTTTACTTTTTCTTTTTCTTTTTGCTTTTTTTTTTAATACCCTAATAGTAAACAGAAGTCCAAAAGTAGTATGACAGCGGTTGTAATGCATCAATAAGATCCACCAGAAAAAAAAAACTGATGTTGTAAATCAAGTTAGTCATCCATGAATTAACAGCACCTACGGTGGTAAACCATTGAAGTTCACCATGCACAATATATAACAAATAGCTGCTGAATCAATTTATCATGCTACTCATTCATTTCTTCCGTTAAGTCTTTCCAAAAATCCCCTGCTATCTGTGGCTTCCTGGCTTGCATAGACTTTGGAATCACTGCCTTTAAATCTGAAGGGAGCCTCCAGCATGTGGTTGTGAACTTGTGATAACAAGTTTACCATACAACCCAAAATCGGTGGATTGGATAGGCTTTGGTTGAGAAACTCTTTCAGTTGCAAACATGGTGGCCTCTATTCAACCCAATAAAATTGGTCTGGATGGTGTTCGAGTCCAAATCCCAACTCACCCAATCCTTGAGCAGCCTTACTCACTAGAGTATACGAGAGTAAGGACTTGTCAGGGATTAGGAAGGGAGGTGAAAAGAAGATCTTAATCTTATCATTTTTGAAACCATATCTAATCCTATTTTCTGTTTTCGGTTATTAAGCAACCACAATGTTCCATAAAATTTATATTTGACCATATTTTTAAGCTAGAAGAGCGATTTGGGAAATAGTAAGTTCTTCCAATTCATCACCTACAGCTACTCCCACTAAGATCAAGACTTAACGGAAGTTTAGACAACATTAAACCTTTCTGAAGATGAAACATTAAAAGAAATTTTTTCATTCAGAGGCAGGTATGCCTGAAGAACACTAGTCAAGAAAATGGAACTGGATACAGACGTATTAAGCTTGTAACACTGTCAAGCACATTAATGGCTCTCAAGGTTTGCCAGTTTGCATTGGTGTCAGAAGGCTGCCAAACTGTGCAATAAATAAATAATGCAATACATTATATAGTCGTCAAACTAAGCAGAATTTAGAGTGTTCTCTGACATACTAGGACTAGTACGTATGGGTCTTCAATAGTTCAATTTCAAAATAAGTGCAAACTTCAATGAAAAACATTCCACAAACAACAAATAAAGGAAGAAAATAAATCTTACAAAAGAACAAAAAAAGGGAAAAGGAAGAAGATTGTACCTGCCATGGGCGTTCCCAGTCAAGCGGCATTGGAAAAGCTCCAAACCAAGCACCAATAATAACTCCATGTGCTGGTATACAAATCATATAATCTACAGGGTCAATAGCTCTGCAAGTACATAAATAAACCAAGACCTAGTATAAGTTTAGAACAACTACACTCTGGGATCGAATTATTTTTACAGTATAAATGAACTCTATCCAATTAAAGATCACAACTAAAATAAACATGATTAAACATGAGAAAAAAGAAGCAAATAATCATAGGAAACTTGCTTTGTACATGCAAATATGCGTTGCCAATCCATCCATGATGAACCAAAAACAGAAGCTGCAGGCACAATCTGCAAATATACATAAATTAAGTTTTAAAAATGTATCAAAACCACAACATAACAAATAAGAAAGTAGAACTCATTGCACAGTCACTATTATTTCAATGAAATTTGTTAAAGAAAATTAATAAATTCAGCAAATTGAACAAAAGAACATATAAAATGATGAAAAACAATCATAACTACACACCATTATAGGTCACTTTTGACAACAAGTGCCAGATAGCAACAAATAATATAGAACACTGGATTATAGCTTAAAGAAAGTGGAAGAATCCCATCCAAAATACTCTGAAAGTAGAAATTAAATATTGTACGACTTGCAACCCCAAAGTAGAGGAGGACACTTACGGTGAACAATGACATCACTAGAGACCAGTTAATGGTCTTTGGTAGATACCTGTATCAGAAAAAGGAAAAGGAAAAGGGACAAATTATGACAGATTGTAATATGGCTAAATCTATCAAATGGCGACTCTGATCAATGGATCATTTAATAACACATCTTTTTTGCTAATACTGAAAGCATGAACAATTGAGGTTGAATAGACCCGTCAAATCATCAACAACAAAAACATACCAGCTAAACCTATATCCACCATGACTATCTTTCTCAACCAAAAACACAAACATGCAAAAGAGCGATTTGAGTTCCAAAAAGGAGGTGGATAGTGTACCTTATTGCGATGTTGATGATGTGACGGAATTCTAGTTTTGTTAAAAGGGAAAAAAGGGTGGAAATCTATTCCCTTCCAACCTCAACTGTGACTTCTACTTTCAGAATTATTCTTATTAATGACATTGCCTATTTGAGCTCTTAATTCACATACTGGATTCCAGCGGGTGCGCCCAAGGCAATTGCTCCCAATGCATTTACCAGAGCCCCTACAGAGCGTAAGACATAATAAGTTGTGATATTTTCTTAATTAGTAGTATTACAAAATGCTTAAAATTAAGAAAATTTTATATCGTTATAGTAAAAATTCATTACGAAACAAAAAATCAGTGCACCAAAAAACAACAAATGGAAAATATATCCACACGAACTTTGCATACATCATAAGATAATAACTTAGAGCATGGTTGTCACCTCCACATACTACAATGAAAACTCCACAGATGACTTACATTTCCTTTAAAACCGAATATAGCATAGCTTAGGATATTTCATATACGAATGCTTTTAAAACATTGACACGATCTCACTGAACTTGCAATTCAAAACTATATACGATAGAGCACAAGATAAATTTGAACTGTGGACTAACCAGCAGGAAGTCCCAGTAGGCCACGTCCTACAGCTTTCAAATACTGTACACATCACATTAAAGACTATCAGAGAAACTACAATGAATCAGAAGTCACAAAGAAAGAAATAAACTCATAGAAGGCTTGTTGTTGGGTTGCTGAAAAAACTAATTTTTTATTTAAATTTTCCTGCATTTTCCATGCGTTTCTCAGCTACCAAACAGGAATATCAAAGGCAGAAGAACTTACGGAGCATCGTTCACGGTCCTTCCTGTACCGGCTGTAAAGAAGGATCACAATTGGGCACTCAAAAACCTTCAAAGCGAAAAACCCAAATGAAAAATAATAAAACAATTAGAAAAGATTAAAAGGAAATTCGAAATTTGGACATGAAAATAGAGAAGTCAAGGGTAGGCAAGAAGGTACGCAGATCAGACGAAGGGTATGAGAAGGATGGGTGGTGAGGTTGATGGAGTGGACATTGTGGGCCACCCAGAAAGCTACAGTTAATCCTAAGCCACAAATCAGGTGGACAACCAGTGCCTCTGTTGCAGATATTGATCTTGAGGAAGCTTTAACGGCCATCTCTTTGTTCTTCTTCGGCTTCATTCTTGTTTTTCGTTTGTGCTGCTTCAAGGAGAAAGTAAACCGTTTATTTTGTCTATTTCTTTTGCTCTCTAGGATGGGCTGGAATATTGAGCCCATAAGGACCGGGTCGGTTTTGTAATTTTTGTAATTTAATATAATTTATTGTTTTTTTAATGTAATTTTTATAATTTTTTACGACTCTAGCACGCAGACCAGAAAAATAATAATAATAATAATAATGTAACTCACTCACCTTCATTCCTCAATTTTTTTTTTTTTTTGCCCAAAATAAATCACGATCTTTAATATTTGTGACAAAATGTTTGTGTCATCAACTTAATTGCGCATGCAAGAGGGTTTTTATTTTTATCATACATGGTCTAAGTTTTTTGTTAAATTTCTTTTATTTTGCTTGACCTGTGCATTTGACAAGAAAAAAGAGACTTTTCTATCGCACTTACTTTGAATTTCCTTTTGTGAGACAATATATAATGTTTCCTGTTTTTTTCCCTTTGTGAGATTGTTTTAACAAACTAGTTATTAGTTTGGTAGCATTTTTCTTCTCAATATTGGAAGATGCTTCAAAATCAATTTTCTCACCCATGATAAAAAAAAAAACAAAAAGAAGCTATTTTATTTCCCAAAGTGGCCATAAACTTCAAATTCCTGCTAAATAGCCCTCAGCGGCAAACTTTTTTTCTTGAGTTCATTTTCCTCCAAGAATCCAACAAACAATTTGCAAAAACAGTAACACAAAACCAAAAATCAAGGTGCGAAGTTGGAGGGGGGGTTTGACACCATAAAATGACACCAAAAATTTCAATTTTTGGGACTAACTTCACACTAGGGGTGGGCATCGGGACCGAAAAACTGGAACACCGAATCAGACTGGTGAAAAAAAAACCGGTTGACCAAAAAAGTTAACAAATCGGACCGAAACTGGACCGAACCAGTTCCAATTTTACACCGCACCAAACCAGACCGGTATTCCAATTATTACAAAATTTTAAAATCCAATGCTATATTTTAAATTTTATAATTAATATTTTTCCAAATTCAACTTCAAAAAAAATTCTCATTGTATGAATTGGGTCATTTAATTTTTAAGCCAAAAAAATAACTTATTTAAAAAAAAAATTTTGAAAAAAAATTAATAATTCGGTTCAAAACCGGAACCGGTCAAAACTGAACAGGTCAGTTTTAATTTTTTTTTGCTTAAATAGTATCGATTCCAGTTTGAGGTAGAACAAGACCGAACCGGACTGTGTCCACCCCTATTCACACTTGATTTTGATCAATCCAATCTCAATGAGAATTTGCAAAATTATACCTTTTTAATATAGGGAGCTGATTTCCCCACTCCCATTTTCTCCACTTACACTCCCTTTTGTTTTTAAATATTTTTTAATTAATTTAGTTCTTTTTTATTCTTTGCATTTCTTATTTTACCCTTGATGACATGGCAAGTGAGACACCCGATGTGTGAAAGAAATAATAATAAAAGAATTCTTTAAAATTGGGTAATTTTCACCTTCCTAACCCTAAAGTTTATTGAGTTTCAGTGGCCGTCACCCAGACACACCCTACCCTCTCATGACCACCACCCTCCCCTACCTCACCCTCTCGTCGCTGCCGTCCACCCGCATCTCCTACCCCTATCGTCTCCTCTTTCTCTCTCTACCTCAGTCTCTCTTCACTTTCTCTCTCTCTTCCCCGTCTCTCTTCGAACAAGCTTAACAGCCCCATCAACACGTCGAGCCGATGGCTTCATCCGGTCGCAAGCGCCGACCAGTTTCCAAACCCCGTCGTTGCGGCAATTTGGGGCTGGAGTGAATTGGGTGGGTGATTGCGGAAGTTTGGGACTGAAGGGGATTGGGTAGGGTTCGAGTTTTGGGTTCTTATTCAACTGTGTTCAATATCTCATCAGTCTTGTCTCACAACTATTGAAATTTTGAAATCCATGTAGAGGTGTATTGGGAGACAACTTCTCAACTTACTGTTGTTAGATCAAAGCCTTCTACTTTTTGTTTGAAATCATGGGTTGAGATAGGAGCATGATCAGAAAATAATATATTTGATGATGGCCAATTAAAAACGCTTCTCCGCAAAATTCACCTTTCTCAAGATACTTGATTTCTTGAAATTTGATTGAAGAAGAGGGTTAATTTCTGGGTGGTTGTGTGTTTTTTTTCTGGGTTATTACCTCAGGGATTGGGGTGGGGTTTGGCTGCATTTTTTCTCTTCTTACCATCTTATTTTTATTACTAAATAATATAAATGTGAAGTAATATAAAAGAAATAATATAAAAGTGAAGTTGCAAAATAAGGGTAAAATAGGAAAGGCAAAGTATAAAAAAGAACCAAATTAATTAAAAAGTATTAAAAAATAAAAGGGAGTGTAAATGGAGAAAATGGGAGTGGGGAAATCAGCTCCCTTAATATATATATATATATATATATATATATATAAAAGGATTTCATTCATATAACGGAGTAGTGTACATAGAGTGACATGAAACACTGGCCTCGTTAAAACCTTCGTGAAGGACAAACCCTAGGGTAGAAAAGAGTACCACACATGTTATAGACTAACAAAAGAGTTTGAACCAATCACATAGGACCAGTTCTAAAGCAAGATAAAATAAATCATCAAAATGACACATAGACCCCCGACGAGAACACTACAACACAATCCAACTGTCAAAAGAACATTGCTATTTGATCATAGTCATTTGCATAGCCACAAGATAATGAGAGCATTTAATGAAGAACACACCAATTCGCTAGGAAGAAAGAAACCACAAGCACACCATCTCTAGCCACCTCCAATAGCTAATGGCGATGAAGGTAGAGAAAGTTGTAAAGAGCAACACAAAGAAGAGACAAACCCTGCAAAGAGGCAAGGAAAAGAAATGAAGGGACCCCCAAGCATGACATATCATTTCAATACTGACAAAGAAACCTCATATGAAACCATAGACCTTGAAACAGGCGAAGAATCAAAGATATGCTAAAGGGTGAAAATAAGAAAACACCACATAATAATAAAACTGGCCTAAGCCACTTG
Organism: Prunus salicina; assembly: GCA_020226455.1. Taxonomy (NCBI): domain Eukaryota; kingdom Viridiplantae; phylum Streptophyta; class Magnoliopsida; order Rosales; family Rosaceae; genus Prunus; species Prunus salicina. Next base: position 11,173,280 of record CM035344.1, on the reverse strand, counting down.
GCCCCATCATATATCTCAGACTGGTGCCGAAGAGAGGCCACTAGATCAAACACTGTGGAGCAAAGTGGTTGAGCTAGAGGGGAGATGGAATCCTCTACCTCAGTGCATTCATGAGAGGACGGCCGCCAAGACCGAGTGTTAGAACTACTACGCTTGAGCTCTCATAGGAACCGGCCCCACTTCCACACTCATATAGGTGAATCCATCAAGTGTGCATTGCAATCGAGCACACCACCCATAAGGGCTATGGTATTCATTAAGAATATAAGTTCAACCTCAACGTTGCAGTATTGCACTATCTACACCATAGGGAGGGACTCTCGGGAATATAAATTTGATAGTGCATGCCTGATCACCCAATGACTTGTTCTTACCCATAATATGAACCTACTTCCTAGGATCTCCATTTACATAGGTTGGATTACCACTGTTGACAACTGATACAGGCATAAGTCCCCATCCCCCTCGATGTAATACTCACTAGATTTCGGCATAGTGGTTTTGCCAAAGGATCCATCAAGTCATCTCTGATTTCACAAAATCTAGGGATATCACCCCATTCTCAAGTAGCTGCCTCACAATATATAGTCTCAAGCGTATATGCTTGTTTTCCCCATTATAATATCTATTTGAGCTCGGGCTATTGCAGCCTGAATATCACAATGCATAGACATAGACGAAGCTGGTCTCTTCCATAAACGGATATCGAACATGATGTTCTCATAATGCATAGACACTTCAAAGTTGGTCTCTTCCATTAAGGGATATAGCCAAGAAGTTTTTTAAGTTCCTTGGCCTCAAATTCATCCTGCATGTCTGTTTGAAATATTTTCTACAACATTGTATAAAATAATTAGTAGATTTCATCTCAATATAATTAGAGATCTCATATGCATTGGTATACATTAAAATATAATGGAAATCCATTATATATCAAATCTTATGATCAACAGATATACCGATGGTCCATAAAACTTTGAGTGCACCCGCTGAACTTCTCAAATATTTTGGTACCCAAATATGAGTCTGCAACAGTCTATAAAGCTTGAGTGCATCTGCTGAAGCTATGAACAACAGAATAGAACTTAATTCATTAAATAAATACTAAAGTATTTCACAATACTCTTATTCCAAATGGTTGAAATCATGATCGCATATCCAAGTTGTCATTGTATGTTCTCGAGCTTGAACCAAGTTTGAACTTGAGTAGTATTATTCAAGACACAAATTAAAAGCATCATTCAAAATCAATTAGCATCGATTTAGAATCCTAAACCCCCTATTGCTTTATATATTACTATGCAAGCTTTAATCTCCTGATGGGTAATTCTATATAATTATAAATAAATAAAAAATTAGTTTATAATTATCATGTGTGATAATTAACAGATCAGCTTTTTTTTTTCTTTTTTATGAACAAAAGTTTAGAGGGAGGGGAGGCTACCCCATCTCAGGTTCATGGCATACCAAGACCTGTTTAAGGATTTACAGATGGGGTCTTAGCTCCTTTTTTTAATTTTACAGATTACCCATCAAGAGGGATTGTCGGGAGCTGGACTCGAACCTAAGTCTTGATAGCGAAGAGAACAATCCTTACCAACTCCTTTTTCGAGAGTAGAATGAAGTGAATCTTAATGTAAATCCATCAGTTATCAATGCATATAGTCGTGTTGAAGCAGGAAGCAAATGTATTTCTAAAGTTCTTCCCAAGTACAATTAGTAAAACTATTACCCACACAGCGTTTACTAATTCATAAGAACATACATTTGGACCGTCAGATCCAGAGACCAAATAAGGTAGCTGTCTACTAAAACCTTATCTGGACCGTCTATGACATTTATATACTATTATATATGATATCAATTTGGTGCTTTTTCTTTAGTAAAAGGTAGCCATCGGACCCTCAAGCTTCCACTTTTGTTTCTTGTATGAATAGTAATAAGGCATTAGTTGTACACTTAATTACTCCTCGTGGTCCTTCTATTACGCGCAGAACTATCTGAAGACCAAGACTCGGTTCCAATCCACAGTCATGGTTCTACTTTTTATTTTCATTTTTAATCAACTTGTTTTGGGTGAACCTTGGCATCCTTCGTTGCATGTTGACTTGTAAATTCAGTGGGCATGATGAGGAAACTACCTTCCTAGTAGTTTTCTCATTTTTCATTTTATATGTTCTTGACTTTTTTGAGACTATAGCTTCCTAGTTAGGTAAGTAGGAGGGGGATAATTTTCTCAATTGATCCATGTGAGAAAGGTTTTTCTCGAGTGCAAGGGGCTTGTTCGATTTAGAACCCTAAATCCTATATTGCTTTATATAAACTTTTTTTTAAAATAATTTTTCCTTTTGAGAGGGACGATAATATATTAAATTCAAACATACTACACAGATGTTGTGACTCAAATACAGAACTTTATCTGGGGAGCAATTACTCCAAATCACTACACTAGTGAGTACTTTGCTGCTTTATACAAACTTTAAATCTCCCGATGGGTACGATAAAAAAAAAAAACATTTAGTTTATTATAATTATCATGTGTGATAATTAACATATCAGCTTTTCTGCGTATTGATTGGAGTGACTGTTATAATATAAATCCATCAATTACCAATGCATAGTCGTTGAAGCACGAAAGCAAATATATTTAGAGAACGAAAGCTACTCTTCCTGAGTACAATTAGTAAAACTATTACCCACACAACGTTTATTTTATTCAGAAGGACAAACATTTGGACCGTCAGATCCAAAGACCAAATAAGGTAGCTGTCTCCTAAAACCTTATTTTAACTCCTAAAGGTAATTACTTATGAGATACTATCTACTTGTACTTGCAACACACTAATCATTTGTCTTGGAAGAAGGAGGGTAATTTGATCCATCCATAATCAGTTGCTATGGATATGATTCTATTCCATGGAGAAGTACTTCCTAGCTGTCCAGGTGACGGCGCTGCCTTTGGTGGCGGGGGCGGGGATCGCGTGTTTCCATAATCACTTCCTATCAATAATTTCAGTGACGGCGGAGGTGACCTTGGCTTCCGTACACAATGCTCAGTTACCGTAGATATGATTCTATTGCATGGAGAAGTACTACTTCCTAGCTGTCCATTTGACGGTGCTGGCTTCGGCGAAGGTGGGGGGGATCGAGTTCTTTCGTAGCTTGTTCCTTTTCCTATTGGTTTTGTACGTGGTGGAGAAGCTGTGGAACCAATTGTAGATTGATGGGTTGGAGGAGATGATGATGGGGGTGGTGGTGGGCTCGGAGATTTCCTTCCATAAATGGTTATAATCAAGGCCAAGTTGCCTCCTGCACTCTCTGTGGAACAAGAAAATGCATGGATCAGCTAATATATATGTACTAGTTGGGAGATACACAAATAATGTACGAGTTTGGAAAATAAGAAAATAATAAAGCAAACTAATCGTGCATATTATCAACTTTGCACATAACCAAAGAAACTTGCTCACAGTAACAAAATTTTGGTAAAGTTGCTAAAAAATAAAACAAAAAATAATCATGAACGATAATTGGAAGAAGTTCAAAGAGAAGCAAGAATAAAATAGAAATATTTCCCTGAAAGACAAGAATAAAACAAAATAATCATCCGACGTTGGTTAGGGCAGTTAGTCAGGGCTGTGAGGCCGTCCTTGCACTCAAATTCAAATCCCCTCTTCGTAAATTAGATTAATGTAGAGTAATTCAGATTATAGCTGGTATAAAAAAAACAAAATAGCAAAATGCAATCAATGAAATTCAGATTATGGCTGTAAAGAAATTCATTACCTGATAAGATTCTGGCATGAGCAGGAACAACAATAACTGGGAGAAATGCAAAGAGAAGCAAGAGAATATTCATGATTGTATCTAGCTAGATTCAAATGGCTGATGATAAGAATGTATGACATGAAAAGGCATATTTATAGTATCGAAGTGCCTTGGTTTTCATCACTGTTTAGTCAAAGCTTCTGCTTTTGTTTTTAGAAAATAAATGAAGCATTGCAATTATTCACTTCCGATATCCTTAGTGCGTGGTCCTAGTCTGAACAGAATCTAAGAAAACCACCCGGTTTTCTATCCAATCAGGGTTTTTTTTTTCTTTCTGTGTTTTTTTTTAGCTTTCAATGACTTATTTTGGGTCAATGTTTATCGAGCGACGTGCATATGGACCATACAAAGCAATAATGCTGTGGAATTTATATTCAAAAGCTAAATTAGTAAAGTAAGTGGCGGTCATTTTCTGAATTTACCCATGTGGAAAATATCATCCATGCATACAAATTTCAATCCATCAGATTGAAGGGTCGGTTCCTGCTTAGCTGTTGTTTAATTAGTAAGGGTCTATTTAATATCCTACTTGGATCCAATTTTATAAACTCAAAAATAAATTTTCAAAGCTTAAAAAAAAACCTGTTTAATAGGCCCCTTTTAAAAACTCAAACAAAAAAAAAAACTCAAAAACACCCCATTATTGAAAAAAGAAAAGAAAAAAAGAAGAAGAGGTTTTAGAGTCTCTCTCTCTCTCTTGTCTTTTTTTAGATCTTAAAAATAATTTGGAGTTCAAATACCAAATAAGTTTTTAGATCTTAAATTCACTATTTGAAAACTCATCTTTTTAAAAAGAATCATATTTTTTAGTTTAATTTTGTTGAGTAGGATACCAAACGTGGCCTAATTATACATATATATATTTTATTTTATTTTGAGTCATTTTAGATTTTCATCGAAGATTATTTTATTTAAGCTGTGACCTAAAAATGCTAAGTAAATTTAACAGCAAAAATATTCAATCAAATGCCCGGCCGACCAGAGGACCACGAAAAGCTTTTTGAACAGTGGCCCATAGTTTTCGAGTTTTAGCCTTAAAATGATTTTCGAGGAAATGAACCACACCCTACTCTGGACTCCGCATGGAAGGAGCGACCAATGGCATACTGGCATGATGTGAATGCCACAACTTTCTGCCACTTTGTCTGGGTCATGTTTTCAACCTCACTCTCAGTCTTCATGTCATCTCAACTGTTTGAACGCACCATCCAAGTTTCTTAGAATTCAAGTTGGGTACGTTTTAGTAGAAACACGAAGTGAGATCTTGTTTCTCTTCATCTTTGATGTCCAATGGCTAGGGTTTTATTTACATCAATTTGTGCGTGAAGAACAAAGCAATCAGATAAGTCAATTTTCTTCCCTTCTTTTTTTACACACTTCCATGCATAATCTAAGACCTATAAATTCATCTTTTTCACAATAGTATTTTAAATTCAAAAATTTTAGGCATATAAAGATTTTATTTTTCACTCGCTTATTGCCAACCATATGGCGACACAGGAGGTTAGGCGAAAGTAGTAGGCTTGGTCAATTATAGAGAAGTTCAGAGGGCTAAGAGACTTGGTCAGGTCGTTTTGCTTGTGTTAATAATATTTTTGGATGGTTGGTTTACCATGGTGTGCCATGCGCACATGCTGTGATCAGTTTGACTTCCAGAAGGTCTCCCCGCCATGCATATTGTAACGACAGAAGGTGAAGAAACTTAATTATATAATGTTTAGGGTTTAATAAGAAAAGATATAACATATTGTAGGAAGACCTAAGTCGTCCCTCCAAAGCATAGTTACTTGGATTAAAATATTCTCAATTTGACATGACCATGGATTAAGCTACCAAGGATTTGGCACTTTGCCATTACACAGTTCATTATTCTCAAAATCTTCTCATAAGGGTGTTCATTAGGTTACGGCTATCAATTGGTGTTCAAGCCCAAGTTCATTAGGTTACGTTTATCATTAGGATTTGGCACTTCATTCTTTCATTACCTTTCTGTTCCAATATATATACACACTACAAAAAAAAATTAAATAAAAGATTAAAAAAACCGTTTATTGTTCTTGTGCAGATTCATTATTGATTTCTTTAAATGTATATTTATGGAGGAAATTGATATTGTTGATGATTGGTTTTTACACCAGCAATTTAGAGTATGCCCAAGCCCTTTTCGGTCCAACCTTCCTCAAGGATGGTCATTTTGGCTTCAAGAATTTACTTATGTAAGACTCTTTTTCCCTTGCCTTCTTGGGCAGTAGCGTGGTGCCGTAGATGATGGATGTTAACTTCCTGAAGAAGAAGACAAAATGTCACTGAAGGTGGTGATGGGGTCACCAAAAACCCTCCGATGCCTAAGTCAAATCTTCCCAATAGAAGGATTGAAAAGTGTTGTAATTGAAATTGGTACTTAGGGGACGAGGGGTAAATTTAAAGATATTCAAACAAGACACAACAAACTTCACACACTTTAGACCTTGACAAAATACTCTTATGACTAGTTAACTGTCAGACATGAATTACCACAACCAAGAACATACACAGAGCATACCAAGATGTATTTGCAAGCCTAGAGAATTACTAATGACAACCTATGCACTCAGAAGGACTCGTCAATATAGGCATCCCCTGTGCTAGCAACAACTATGAGGAAAGTGTGTGAAGACATTATAATCAAGTAAACAACAAACATCAGAAAATTATGGCTAATCAACCGCAAGAACACAAACCCAGAAATACATGAACATCATGCGATGACTAGTCAACTATCAAGAACACAACCCAGAAAATTACAAAGATGCAAACCATAAATTGTTCACTCACAGAAACCCACCATTACGAAAAACTGGGGGTCATCAACCGACCAGGCAATCCACTAAGAAAAAAGATTCTTACAAAGAAACACTATCAAGCTCAACAAATCCTAGGTCTATTTAGGAAGATGAGCTATACCTCCTTTGTGCAATCTTCTTCTCCAGCTTAGCAAAAACCAGCAGCTTAGTCTTTCATGGCAATGACAACTCCTTCTTCAGCTTTTTCATCCCATGACACCAATTGCCAACTCCAACTCAAACAAAAATGAAATTTGGATTCAAGGAGTGAATGACCAATTTCTTCAAGAAATCATACTCTTGAAGAAATCAATCTTGAATCTGACCTAGATATATATGAGAGAGGTTTGATCTAGCAAGATGAGGTTTTCAAATTTCAAATGCAGTTTTTGAAAAATCAACTTTGAAAACTCAAAGATGAAAAATATGAAGGTTCACTCTTGTGGAAGAAGAAGAGAAAGTTTTCTAAGAAGCTTTCCAAAACTCACCCACAAAAGAGACGGCTGCCAAATGAAGAATTCTTTGACTTTTACCTAAAAATTCATAGGTCAGAATAGTACACATGGTTACTGAGAATTTCACAAAATAGGACAAAAAACAATTGGGTAGGGTCCAGCTGGAAACAGTGAGCTGGAAATCCTAGCACTACAAAAGTTGACTAGTTATACGAAAAAAAGATGACTAGTCATAATTTTCAGGAATTTAGTTAATGCAATGCAAAACTTACCTTTGTCAAATACATTGTTGTTCATCATAATGTAGCCAAATAAGAACACCTAGAGATATAATTCTTAATCTAAACTAGAGCTTGAGAAAATACAATGACTATCAAAGGAAGCCAAAAGAAAATTACAAAATCCATACACTTACACTTAAGTCTGAAGAGAGTTTTGTACTTAAGTCTGGAGAGTTCAAGTTGCCTATTTTGGTGAAAGGACTCCCTTTTATATTGGGAAGGAGGAACCTTCTTTTTGTTGTCTTCTGATGTGAGACTATTGGACCCTGAGGACATGGCATCCTTATATTGGGTGATTGATAGGATCCTGGCACGTGATTGTTTCCGCTACGGGATCAAGCCTCGTGGCCCTCGCTACCAATGTTTGGGCCCTTGCAGAGGCTCGGAACATAGTCTGATGCATAGGGCCTTGGCGCATGGTAGTTGCATGGTGTAGAGAATTATATTTGATTGAATAAGGAAGAGCCATTACATATATACAAAATTTACAGCAGCTAATAAGGAAATAATTTAATGCGATGTAAAGATCCTAAGTCAACTATACATACTAGGAAATGAAATCAATTACAGAATATTGTTTGGGAAAATGAGTGATCTCATTTAGGAGGAGATCACGGTCTCATCATCAGAAGAAGATTGAGAAGATTGAGCTTCCATTATACGCCCCCGCAAGATGGAGCCGCCATCGGTGACTCCAATCTTGGAACAATGAAGGAGGAAGAGCTGGTGAGAAAGCAGCTTCGTTAACGCATCAGCTAATTGATCAATGGTAAACATGAGCAACCTTGAGAAGTCCTTGAGTAACAAGATCATGGACAAAATGAAGATCAATGGCGATGTGTTTCATGTGGGAATGCACAACAGGATTTGCATAAAAAAATGCAGCACCAATATCGTTAATGCAACAGGAGGTGCCAGAAAAGAGACCTAATTCTCAAAGTAAGTTCTGCAGCCAAGAGAGCTCTGCGGTGCAGGCAGTGGCGCAATACTCGGCCTCGGTGGAGGAGTGAGCAACGGATCTTTGTTCTCGGGAACTCCAAGAAATCAAATTTCCACCAAGAAAGATTGTGTAAGCAGTGGTGGTATAACTCGTCCACGTGTTATAATACAAGTTAGGGGTATAAGATCCAACCTCAATCAACCAATCCAATCCAATCCAGTCATGCATAGTGATAACTTATCAGCATTACCTCTTTAGTGCATGCTAATCATGTGCTTCACTCACGTATTAAGCATATGGAAATAGATTTTCATTTCCTTTGTGAGAAGGTTCAGAACCAGGGGTGTTTCTAGCCTATGGCAGGCTCGACTCATGCCCGACTCAAATGTTTGTTAAAAATATATTACCTACACTACATATGTCCAGCCCACTTAAATTAAACCTATACAAACCTTTTTTTTTCCTTTCTTTTCCTTCTCTACTCTTTTTTTTTTTCCGTTCTTTTCCTTCTCTTTTCTCTCCCTCTTTTTTTTTTCTTCTTTCTTTTCCTTCTCTCATCTCTCCTCTCTCTTCTTTTTTGGTTCTTTTCCTTCTATCTTCTCTCCTTTCTCTCTTTCTTTTTCCTTTCTTCTCCTTCTCTCTTCTCTCCTCTCTTCTTTTCTTTCTTTCTTTTCTAATTAAATTAAAAATTATGATTACTACTTTTTTTTTTTGTCTTGCACAAACCCCAAGCCGCCCTATAATTTTTGTTTGCCTCGCAAAAAGACAGTTGTTTCAGAAATTACGAAACATGATTGATAGGGTTGTGGAGCTCGAGGTGGACAACCATAAATTATGGGCTGTGGAGGTCGAGGTGGAAAGCCAGAAACAGGTGTCATAATGAACGTCTATAAAAGGAAACAAAAGGAGAAAGGAGGTCAGAACTCATAAAAAAAAAACCTAGCTCCGCCAATTTTATTCCTTCCCATTTCTCTTGATATAAACCTAGCTCTACTAACCCAGAAATAAAATAGCCTCTTCATTCCTATTTTCTCTTTATTCTGAATAAAATAGCCTCTTCATAATGAGATCTTTATTCCTTCCCGGTCAGCTTTCAAATCTTGAAACCACCATTATTCAGAATAAAGATCTCATTGTTCAATATGTTCCTACTGGCGAACAAATTGCCGACATTCTCACCAAAGGTCTCATGTTCCCATTTTTGTCTCCCCCAGCTGCCATTAAGGGAGGATGCTAACAGTATGCTGAGGTGCCCAATTGGTTAATGAGATGGCAAGTCTGTTAGTTTCACGTGTTAATTAGCATGTTGGTTAAGTTGTTCACGTGCTTATTAGCATGATTAGTTGGACTGTTAGCATGTGTAGCTTAGTGAAGAAGCAATGTACGTTTAGTTAGCTATTGGTTAAGATCATTTTCATTCATTGCGTAAGAAAAAATTTCAGAGAAATATATAGAACTTTACTTATTCTTCTCTCTCTAAAACAAAACCTAGATTACTCTCTTTCGACCTGGTTAACAGAAAGAATATTCCATATACGAGGAAGAAGGAACTGATCTTCACAGCACGGGGACATGTTCATGAAGCTTTAGCAAACTGGATGATTAAGCTAAACATGATTCTAATTAAAGTTAATTAGAAACGAGCTTAGTCCTAATTCTAATTAAAGCAGCAAATACATAATAGAAGGTGTACGGCCCACCCTCATCAACTATGAACGGCTTGATTTTTGATGTTCAAAATGAAGCCACATCGGACACTCGCAGACTACCACCACCAGTTACAATACCATGGTATTTCGGTGGCCCAGGAGACGGTTGAGGGTGAGGTGGAGGTGGTAAGACTGGAGGTGGTGGAGGACCCAAACGTAGTGGTGGCCGCGATTTGTGTGGAAGCGAAGGAGAGCAGAGGTTGAGGACCTTCCAAATATGATTATCCTCATGGATTGATCCCTTGGATTAGTTCCTGCAACATGCACACATGTAAATGCAGATCAGTAGATAATTTTAGTTGATGGTTTCTAGATAAAAATAGATTGCCAGTGTAAACGAAATGTTCTTTAATTTTTATTTTTCTGGATGTAGACGCCCTTAGACCTGCCTGTTATTTTCTACATTTACTTCGACTCACACCAGTTTTGATCAATCATTAAGTTAAGGTGTAGAACTTTTTAAGTTTTAAATCTTGAGAGCTTTAACCTAAAATTTATGTTATAACTTAAAATCTGTCAGCCCATGGGAAATAGTGAAAATTGCTTTTCTGGTTGACCCTTAAAATGTGGACAACTAGCGAGCAGAGCTAAAGAAAGACCAGATGTTTTCTTTTATAGTAGGTATACTTAGCAGTCAAGGGCGGTCGTAAGACTTGTAGGATCATATCACGTCACAGCTTACAAGGAGTGATAATTAGGGGAGTTATGAAGTAATAAATGTGTTTCCAAAACTTAGTTCTCATCATTTCAGATCCTACTGCAAACTGCACGGCCAATTTCGGGAAGCTCGAATCTCCCACATAAAAGAAAATGACTTCACCATCCTCTTTCAAGATGAAGCAATTATACACACACACGCATACGTATCTGTACACAAACAGAGCAGAAACATTTGTCAGCACATAGGTTTAATAATTCAATAATACTATTTGTACCACTTTTATTAACCACCTTTCTAATAAAGGTGAGCTCCATGAGTACATGTGGGTAGTGGCGGATCCAAAATTTTTTTCTTTGGGGGAAAAATTAAGCTCTAAATATATATGACTAGAAATGCTTTCATTAGTAGCCAAAAAAAAAAAAAAACCAATATTATCAATTATAATTGTAATGTTATTATTAATACAGTTGAATACATTTTTATCAATGTATACAACCTCCAACAACTAAGTCGTTATAGAGAGGACACATAATAAACTAGAACAAAATTTGAAGTTTGAGAAATTAGAGCTCATATTGATCAGGTATTGCGTATCAATATTTGGCTATTAGTTAATTTCTTTATTTTTGGCTTTTAAATGACTCTCAAGAGCGACCCTTTTTGAGGAACTCAATCTGTTGCCCACAAGTCAACTTAGTTGCTTGCCCCTTTATATCTACCTCAGCCCCTTATGAGAAGTATTTTATCAAACATGTTGCCCCCACACTCAAACAAATCAACATAAAATTACTAAGCAAGTTCATGGTGGAGAAAAGGCAGTGAGGGCAATGGCCTTCACTGGCCCCTTGCTGAAATTGGTACTAGGTGAAGAGGGGTAAATTAAAGGCTACACTACAAAAAAAAAGTAGCAACAGTCACCATTTTGTCACCAATTTTGGTGACTGTTGTGGGGGTTACTAAAGGCTTTAGTCACCTTTTTTGACTTTTTTGGTGACTAAAAAGACTTTCAGTCACCTTTTTTGCTTTTTTTAGTGACTAAAGCCTTTAGTAACCCCCACATTAGTCACCAAATTGGTGACAAAATGGTAACTATTGCCACTTTTTTTTGTAGTGCTACTTTAAACACCTTAAAGGCTACTTTAAACACCTACCAACTACACAAATCTTAACTTAACCTAAGATCAATATGACTAGTCAACTATTAGTCATAAACTAGCAACCATCACACACACAGACGAAACAACCGATACTTAAGCACTCAGAAGGACCTGTCAATCTAGGCATCCCATGTGCTAGCAACAACTAAGGTGAGTAGTGTGTGTGAATACATAGATCAAAGGATTTTTCGCAGCTATGGTCCCTCAACTATACCCATAATTGCATTTGGGTCACTGAACTCAATTATTAGTTGTAGAGGTCACTCAACTATGTGTTTCGTTGCACCAGCAGTCCTTCCGTCAAGTCCGTTAGTTTTTTTCCGTTTAAAATGATGACGTGGCAAGATCTATCCAATTATTGATGGGAAAATGTGACTTTTCAGTTAGGATTATTTGTAGCAATGATCCCTCAACTATATTCGGAGTTACATTTTGATCACTTAACTCCAAAAAATAGTTATAAAGATCACTCAATTAGGTGTTGTTGTGTTGCACCATTAGTCCCTTCTGTTAGAGAGACTTGACAGTAGGGACTAACAGTGCAACGAAACACATAGTTGAGTGACCTCTGTAACTAATAATTGAGTTTAGAGACCCAAATGCAATTACCAGTATAGTTAAGGGACCATAGCTGCGAAAAACCCTAGATCAAATATTTAGTAACATTCGGATGATGACTAGTCAACAACAAGAACACAACACCAGAAAAACATGAACAACAAACCCAAAAAATTGTTCACCCAGAAACCCACCTTTGGGAAAAATTGGAAGTCATCATCCAACCAGGTAATCCACTAAGCAAAGAAGATTCTTACAGAGAAATCACAAGCAAACTCAAGGAAACCGAGATCTATTTAGGAAATGAGCTATACCTCATCCATGCAATCTTCTTTCCAAAACTTAGAAAAGCTTGCAACTAGTTCTTCATGGCAATGGCAGCTTCCTCCTCAGCTCATTCATTTCATAGCACCAGCTCACACAGCTCAACTCCAAACAAGAACACGAAATTTGGATTCAAAATGAAATGATCAATTTCTTCAAGATACCATACTCTTGAAGAAATCAATCTAGAATCTGACTTAGATCTATATGAGAATGTGTTTGATTTATCTAGATGCAGATTTCATCTTTCAAAGCAATTTTCAAAATCAATTTGAAAAACTCATTTATGAAAAGATGGAGAAATCACTCCAAAGGAAAGGAGAGCAAATGAGGAGAAACTCACAACCTCTCAAAAACACATTTCCTGAAGTGATGGCTCCAAAAGGAATGAAAGGGACCATTTACCCAAAAAATTTAGGTCTGAAACAGATAGATGGCAATAGAAGAATATCAGAGAAGAAGATAAAATTCGTTAGGACCCAGCTGGAAAACGAAATGACCTAGCAGACCTCATGATGCACAAAAGATGACTAGTCAAACACATACAAGTTGACTAGTCATAACCTAATGCATTCTAATGAATGAAATGCAAAATTTACCCTTGACCTCCCTTGATTATGTTGAGCCATTGAAGAACACAGCCAAAGCAAAACAACTAGGTACCAATTTAACCTAGTCTAATAACTGTGAACTTGAGAAATACATTACATGTCCTATTACAAAGTTGGCAAGGAAAGCTAAAAGTATACTAGCTAGAATACAACTCAACAACGCACATGTAAGATGACTAGTCATAACCTAATGTAATCTAATGAATGTAATGCAGAATTTACATTTGGCATCCCTTGATTATGATGAGCCATTAATGATCAAAGGCACAAGAGAACAACCAGATAACAATTTAAACTAGTCTAATAACTTTGAGCTTGGGAAATATATTACATGTCCTATTACAAAGTTGGCAAGAAAGCTAAAAGAATACTAGCTAGAATACAACTCAACACTTGCTAGATCTGCCAATGTATGTGGGACTTACATGTATTAGAGAGATGGTCAATAAGGTGGTCAATAAAGTTGATACAAATAACAATGCCCTTAATAATAAGAAATTCGTCATTTTGGAAGCTGTTATTAGAACATGAAAAAATGACTTTATGAGAGCTCTCGAGCTGAATCATGTATGGTTACAGCATATACATTTTAACATATAATTGCATATGTTTTTTGGTATCAAAGCATATATGATAATTTACCTATCAAAGGCCTCTCATCATTGAAGCATTCATGTTTCCCTAGCTACCTAGAATTCATTGAAAATATTGGGCTATATAGACCAATGTAAATGTATAGTACACTAACTGGCTGGTAGTAGGTAAACTTAGCAGTCAAGGGCGTTCCTAAGACTCGTAGGATCTTACCCGTGCCAGGGTCAGCCAGGGTAAGACTAGAAGTACTACAAAAGTTCATCACATGCGTCAATGTCATGTCCCAGTGAAAAGACACTAATACTTTTTGTCTTCTGTTTTTATAGAACAGAGTAGTTTATGCATATCACAAACACAGCACAATGAGATGAAGCTGAACAAATTTGACCCATCCACCAAGTTAATTTCATTAACATATTTAAAAATTTGACGATCTATTTCACTTGCTCAAAAATAAATCGTGGGTTTTGAAGCAAAAATGGCAGTTTGTTGCTTCCTCTCCAACTCAGTAGTTTTGTATAACCTACTTAGAACTGATATGAACGTAGTAACATGTGGATATATACATGCGCCATGAATTAAACTCAGCGAGGTTTAGGAATTAACTTTATTAAACATGGCTGAAGCACAAACAATACCTCAAGCTAATTAAACACACCTTAAAATTGAAATTAAGTACTGATCAACTTGGAAGACTAATTTATATCACACATTTACACTGACTCCATTATTCCATCATCGTCTACTATCTCCCTCAGGCTGAAGATATGTATCGACCTCTCGGAGGAGATTTCTCGAGTATATTGGTGATCGTTGGTGTTTGCTTTGGGGTTGGTGCTGCTTTGGGTGGAGGGGGCGGGGATTTGGACCTTCGGGTATAAATTCCATTCAAACCTGTCTTGGTCACGAAAAACTTACTTCCAATATTTTCTGTACCAAGGAAAGAAGACATGGGATGCTTGGAAGAACTTTGGTCTGAATATAGACACAATAAAAAATGGTTGGCATCAACAAAAACAAATCTATCAATTATATGTGATCAGCAATTGTCATAGTATATTGTTGTTTTTCTGTTGACATAATGATGATAGGGATAAGGATTGATGATGATGATGATTATCGATTAATTTGTTTCATCATATGATGACAGCATGAATTATTTTAGAAAATTGATTTTTTGGTTGACCCTTAAAATGCGGACAACTAGCGAGCACAGCTAAATGAAAGACCAGATGTTTTTTTTAAGGGTAATGCTAGGCATACCACATTTTTCATACCACATTCATACCACATCTCTAATAGAGGTGGGCCCGATTGTATTGGTGGGCGGGCCCCATTGTATTGGTGGGCTCCACCTCTATTAGAGATGTGGTATGAATGTGGTATGAAAAATGTGGTAAGCCTAGCATTTTCCTTTTTTTAATAGTAAATTTGACTTTTCCCCTTCAAAATAGTTTTTTCTTACCTACAGCTCATCCCATTATTTTTTCTTTACTAAAACCCAATGCTAGGATTTAATAAATTACCTGCATTTTCTTCGATACATGAGGTAAATTGTTGAACTTGCAAAATCTAGGTACATCATATACAATAAGGGCCTATCTCCTATGAACCCTTTTTTTTTTGTCTGGACAACTGAAAGACTAGATGTTAATGTTAATAAAATAGAAGAATTATATATACATACATAGTACATATCTGTAGAGTGCAGAAACAGCTGTGAAGAAATATTATTTGGAAGCTGTAATTAAAACATCATAAAAATGGCTTTGTAAGAGCTCCGAAGCTGAATAATGCATGGTTACAAAAAATATATTTAACAGAAGAACACATACAATTATTGCATGTTTTTTGGTATCAAAGCATATATGATAATTTACCTATCAAAGCCCTTGCATGAGCAGAACTGATCCAAGTTCCGACAGCAAACATAAGGATTATTATGAACGTGCCTCTCATCATTGAAGCATATGTATGTGTCCCTAGCTGGCTAGAATTCATGGAATCGAATTGAAATGAAGTTATTTATAGGCCAATTTATGTACTACAGTACTATTTGTATTAGGTATAGGAATCACGATGCTGGTAGTTGGTGTACTTAGCAGTCAAGGGCGGTCGTAAGACTTGTAGGATCATATCACATCAAAGCTTACAAGGAGTAATAATTAGGGGAGTTGTGAAATAATTAACGTGTTTCCAAAACTTAGTTCTCATCATTGCAGATCCTACCGCAAACTGCATGGCCAATTTTGGGAAGCTCGAATCTCCCACATAAAAGAAAATGAATTCACCATCCTCTTTCAAGATGAAGCAATTGATAGACTCTTATTTCTCACTATTTTTCTCCCTAAAACTTTATTTGTTAGCATGTGGTTTATCATATTTTGGGCTAGTTGGTTTATACTTGCACATTTAGAAGTGTTGAGCTCTAATGAATTAAAATTTTTTATGTGCAGATGGCTATAGTAGGATTGATAGGAGGGCGTTCCTAAGACTTGAAGAAAGCTGGAGGTGCAGCAGCTAAAGAAGAGAATGCAGCAGCCAGCACATAAAGATGATGAATATAATGATGCTTTAGTTGCTCTCATTTCCCTACAAATAGCAAGCTTAGCAACCGAGAGGAGTGTGCAGAATTTGTGCAAGAGTCTTGGCACCAAATGGAGTTAGATTAGTTCAACAGCTGGGGAGCCGAGAGGCAAGGATCCAGGGAGAGGACAAAATGGCAATACAATTGGAGAGAACCTTGAAGAGCCGTGAGGCAAAGAACCAAGGGGTTGATGATGCAATTTTTCCTTCTCCTCTTTGTTCTTCATTTTTATTTTGTATTTAGTTTATTATTTTATTTATGTCTAGTTAAATTATGTTAAGGAGGAAATACCATTATGAAATGAAGTTCTAGTTTTTATCTTTCAATTTCCAACTATTATATTCTTCAATGATTATAATTTCGCCTTCACATGATTAATAAGTTAATTTTCTTTTCACCACTTCTATCATGTATTTGTGGTTGTTAAGAGTTTAAGTTAAGCTATTAATGCATCCTTGGCTTTGTATTACTAATATACAAATTTCTTTGATCCCTTGTAGTTAAAAAATCTTTTTCACATAGGATGCTTAGAATTTATAATTATGAAGGGAAGTGGAATTTACATAAGATTCATTAAAATGCAAGCTTAATTGATATATCTTGAGAAAGTAGTAGATTGATTTCTAGATTTCTACTCCATGGAACTATTAGATAATTAATTAGAGTTTTATAGAATAATGGTGTGGAATCTAAAACCTTAGTTTTCCCTATTTTAGTTTATTTGCATTTTCACTTCTTTGCTTTAGTTGATTTTTCTTTTCCAACAAACAAATCAACTTTGAATCAACTAGTTTAGCAATTGAATTAACTTGGGTTGGATTAGTTTTCCATCTTTTTCATGCACTCACTATGGGTACGACCTCGCACTTACACACACCTATTCTACAATCGATTCATGCGCTTGCTAGTTTTATAAATTTAAAACAACACCTTCGGGTGACAAACAACAATTATACACACACACACACATACATATACACAAATAGAGCATTGTCAACGGATAGGTTTAATAATTCAATAATGCTATTTGTACCACCTTTATTAACCACCTTGCAAACCACCTCTCTAATAGAGGTGAGCTCCATGAGTGTATGTGGGTAGTGGCAGATCCAGAAAATTTTCTCTTTGGGGACAAAATTAAGCTCTAAATATATATGACTACAAATGCTTTCATTAGTAGCCCCCAAAAAAAAAAGTATTATCAATTATAATTATAATGTTATTATTACAGTTAATTACATTTTTATCAATGTATACAACCTCTGATAACTAAGTCGTTATAGAGAGGACACATAATATACTAGAACAAAATTTGAAGTTTGAGACTTATGACTTTTATACTAGAATTTGCTTGGCCCTGTGTGGATATGAGAAGATGTACACCTTGGGTGCTTGTATTTTGATTAGCCTCCCTCTATGCTTACTGTAGTACTTCTATATTTATATTAACTAGTCTATATGGTTATTTGTATTTGTATTGGCCTTGCAACTGACGGCCTTTATGCCTAAATTATAAATGTAATCTATAATATTTCTCTATTTGAAAAAAAAAATTAAAATTGAAAAAAAAATGCATGCACATATTTATATATTGATCAAATTAAAATGAACAAATTTGCAGCAAACACATAAAGGTATAGTTCACCACTTACAATACCATGGCATATCGGTGGGGACCTTGCCTTACTACTAGGTGGATATTTAGGCGTAGGTTGTTTGTGCAAATAATCTCCTGGGAGAATATTCACTTCTAGATCCTTCAACCTTCGATCTTTCTTCTCTCTCTTCCTCGATTCCTATAAAAAAAGATTGGAGAGTAAATAGACAACACCTGGGGAGTGTTGGCCAAAGGCCCTCTGATGCCTAATTTCGAGTGTTTGTAGGAAAACAATAGCTAACAAACGGGTACAGAGATATATATATATATATATATATATGGAGAGTGGAGAGGGAGAGAGCTTTGGGTATTTTTCTCGGGTATTAGGAGTAGGTTTTTCGAAGTACCTTGAATGATGAATGAAGTCATCTATTTATAGGAGCCTCGGGGATAGGGTTTCGTAGAGAGTAAACTCTTATTAGGAGGAGTTTATTCTTTACCCAAATTCGTACGGACTGAGTCGAACTTGATTATATCTCCTTATTAGGATAATATCTGAATTAATTATATTATCTTATTAAATAAAGATAATATCCTATTAATTAATATATTATCCTTATTAATTAATTGGCCAAATAAATTGGTTCAATTAATTAATTTAAGGGATCTTCTTTTCCAAGTGGCGTGCTGTGATTGGAGACGAAAATATTTGCTCCCACAAATGCCCTTTAGCTTCTGCATGGCGCTTGTGTAGCATGTAGGAGATGAAATTATTTTTCAGGCTCTCCAACTGTGTCTAGGCTTTCTTCTGTGAGTTGGACTTCTTTTGCAAATCGGATTCCCAATTGGAGTAGGCTTCTGACTGTTCTTGGAGTTGGATTCCCAGTAGGAATGAGCTTGAGATTTCTTCTTGACCCAAGTTGTCCAACTTGTATAAATGCAGGGCTTCTCTTCACTCTTTCTCATATCGCAAACTTAACTTCTCTACTTTCTAGCTTGAGATTTGTGGAAAACATTAAAGACTACACAAACCATAATCTAATCTTCCGAGTTGGCTATGTAATTTATGGTACTTGTTACAAGAAGCTTTTTATTAAGAATCTCCTTCTGGTCTCAACCTAATTCTTCCAATCATGTAATTAGTGGTCAATTAGTTGAAAGGATTAAGAACGATAACAAGCACTCAACATGTATAGATACATAAAATTAACAATATCAAAGAATTTGAGTATTCATAGCTAGGCTACCTCGTAGCCCTAGTAAAAGCAATTAGTTCATGAAGGACTTATTGAGAATCATGATGGTTGATGAAGACATGGAAGGCACCAAATTCTCCAAGTAGGGCCAAGGTTGCGCAAGCTCTTTTCGTATTCTCCTTTGGGTGTTTCAGCTATGAGTATGAATGTGTAGGAATTTGATGGTGGAAGATCCTTTGATCAATGGCCTAAACTCCATATTTATAATACTCCTATAAATCCTACCTATCTAAGGTATAATTCAATTGTTATAAAAATAGGATTCCTTTTAATATAAGTTCTTCTTTAATTCTCCTTGTTTGACTTGGTAAGACTTGAACCATCTTGAACTAGGAAATTTGACAACACTCCTTGCAACAAAGGGAATGACTTGGCTTCTTGACTTGATTATAATCTCCAATCTTCATCTTCTTGCCCATTTTTACCTCAATTTCTCCAATTTCACAATTCCTTTACAAATCTCACAAAACCAATTAAAACAACCAATTTAATCCAAGGAAATTAACAAATAAATAAGTAAAGGAGGCATAAAATATATATATATATATATAATATAGGCTTGTATCCTCTGTTATTCAGGACCTTGGAGAAGTATTTGAACTCAAAGATATGTGAAAGCTTAAGTAGTTTCTTGGTCTCGAGGTACAATATCAAGCTAATGGAAAAGTGTTTGTTACTCAAGCTAAATATGCTCGAGATTTAATAAACCTTGTGGCACGCCCTCAAGTTTTGAAAGATGATTGCTAGCTGATCCGACACTCTATCGCAGTATTGGTGCCCTTCAATACTTAACTTTTACTCGACCAGACATAGTCTTTGCAGTTAACACACTCTGTCAGTTTATGCGTACTCCTACAGATGTACATTTTGGTATTGTCAAACGAATTATTAGGTATCTGCAAGGAACATTGAAGTATGGTATTCCATTCTCCCCTGGTTCTATGCTTCTCTTAGGGTTTTGTGATGTGGATTGGGCTGGAGACGCTAATACTCGCAGATCCACCACAGGCTATATTGTTTTTCTTGATCATAATCCCATATCTTGGTCTTCAAAGAAGCAGGTTTCAGTTTCTCGTAGTGACAACTTATCAGCATTATCTCTTAGTGCTAATCCTATGCTTCACTCACGTTAAGCATATGGAAATAGATTTTCATTTCCTTCGTGAGAAAGTTCAGAACAAAGATCTCATTGTTCAATATGTTCCTACTGATGAACAAGTTGCCGAGATTCTCACCAAAGGTCTTCATAGTCCCATTTTTGTCAAACACTGCTCCAATCTCAGGCTTGGGTCTCCCCCAGCTGCGATTAAAGGGGGATGTTAACAGTATGGTGAGGTGTCCAATTGGTTAAGATGAGATGGCACGTCTGTTAGCTTCACGTGTTAATTAGCATGTTGGTTAAGTTGTTCACGTGCTTATTAGCATGATTAGTTAGACTGTTAGCATGGGTAGCATAGTGAAGAAGCAATGTACGTTTAGTTAGTTAGCTATATAAGTCTTGGTTAACAAAAAGAATATTCCATATGAGGAAGAAGGAAACTGATCTTGGAACGGGGACATGTTCATGAATGGCTTTAGCATTCAAAGTGAAACTGAATGATCAAGCTAAACATGATTCTAATTAAAGTTAATTAGAAAAGAGCTTAGTCCTTATTCTAATTAAAGCAGCAAATACATAATAGAAGGTGTACGGCCCACCCTCATCATCTATAAACGGCTTGATTTTGATGTTCAAAATGAAGCCACATTGGACACTCGCAGACTACCACCAGCAGTTACAATACCATGGTATTTCGGTGGCCCAGGAGACGGTTTCGGTGGAGATCCTGGGTCTGGAGGTGGAGGACCAAAATGTGGGGGCGGCGGCAATTTGTGTGGAGGCGTAGGAGAATTTTCCGTACAAGAAGGATCATCAACTGTTGTATGATGGGACAAGGGAGCAGCAGAGGTTGAGGACCTTCCAAATATGATTATCCTCATGGATTGATCCCTTGGATTAGTTCCTGCAACATGCACACATGTAAATGTAGATCAGTAGACAATTTTAGTTGATGTTTTCTAGATTAAAATAGATTGCCAGTGTCAACGGAATGTTCTTTAATTTTTATTTTTCTGGATGTAGACGCCCTTAGACCTGCCTGTTATTTTCTACATTTGCTTCGACTCACAACAGTTTTGATCAATCATTAAGTTATGGCGTAAAACTTTTTAAGTTTTAAATCTCGGGAGCTTTAACCTAAAATTTATGTTATAACTTAAAATCCGTCAGTCCATGGGAAATAGTGAAAATTGCTTTTCTGGTTGACCCTTCAAATGTGGACAACTAGCGAGCAGAGCTAAATGAAAGACCAGATGTTTTTTTTTTAGTAAATTTAACTTTTCCCTTTCAAACTAGTTTTTTCTTACCTACTAGCTCATCCCATTATATTTTCTTGACTAAAACCCACTTTTTCTTGCCTAAAACCCAATGACTAGGATTCAATAAATTACCTACATTTTCTTTGATACATGAGGTAAATTGTTGAACTTGCGAAATCTTGGTACATCATATACAACAAGGTAAATCCTTAGTTTAAAAAAAGAAAAAAAAGAAAAAGAAAACTAGAGGTAAATAATTTACCTATACAATCTAAGTACATTAGTATACCTACAAATTATAGGTAAATTATCAGGATATTTTGTACATTAGTATACCTACAAGGTATACTAGTAATCTTTTGCATAATTTTTCAAAGAACAATTACCTAAACAATATATTTAGGAAAAAAGACTAATTTTTATTAGGTATATTGTCATTTTTCAGCAAATGATATTATTATTATTTTATAGGTATATTACTGTACATATGTATTAAGTGCAATTATATTATTTATGCGTGTGTTCATTGGTTTTGTTTTTGGTGGAATCCTTTTATTTTTTATTTTTTTTATCAGGAGGTCGAATACTTTTATTACTGAATAGGTGCCCAAATAATAGGAATTAAATATAAATGCTATAAAGTAAGAATTTTTAATGGAAATGCTTTAACGTTAGTGTTGACAAGTATGAATTGAAGATGGCATAGATTGTAAATATTTCCTAAAATTAGGACAACTATTAACTACATTCAAATTTGGGTTTTTCTTAGGCTTATTTATTGTAGTACCCCTGAAATTTCGGTCAAATCTCACGTGGTTTTGTGTTCCACTTTACCCCTTACTGTTAACGCCATTCAAAAGACTGTAAAAAATGCTAACATGACAGGGTCATTAGGGTAAAAGCACCCACGGTGGCCAATTGCTCAATGTAGTCAGCATCCTACAAGGCATAGTGGACCCCACAGGCTTTGAAAATCCAAATCTAAGCAGCTCAATTCGTAGATTTTGCCAAAAGAAGCTTCTCAGTCAAAATAATTTGGGGATTAGGATTTGGAGTGTATAATCAGAGAGAGAGAGAGAGAGAGAGAGAGAGAGAGAGAGAGAGAGAGAGAGAGAGAGAGAGAAG